>CAUYUJ010003669.1:1114735-1192235 GCA_963575745.1 Prorocentrum cordatum
CCCGCAGCTAAAAAGGAATACAAGGCCCATAAGACTACAAGCATGAACCCCATGCATAAGACTACAAACATAAACCCCATGCGTGCGCCGCTCTCCACATTCAGCTCTCCTGACGAGACTGCGCCGTGACCGCAAACCCGTCTACCTCTCCCCGGTTCCCTCCTCCTCCTCCTCCTCATCATCATCATCACCCTCTCCTCCCCGTCTCTATCGTTACCATCAACAATAGCATCCACATAATTACCATCTGCCTGGCTTTCCTCGGCCTCCCTGGTCCCTCCTCGGCACCCTCCTTCGGCCCAGCGTCGCCCTCTTCCCTCCTCGTCATCCTCCCTTCCTGGTGCTCCTTTAAAGTTCCCTTTCCCTCTTCCTCCTCCTCCTCCTCCTCATCGTCCTGATGCTCATTGCTCCTCCTTCTCAATGTCCTCCACTCCCTCCTCCTCCTTCTTTTCCTCCTCCGACTACTCATTTTGCAACAGCAAGAGCTCACACTTGTTGGTGGCGGACAACTAAGCCCAGCGCAGGTAGGTCACGAAACTCGTCGCCGTAAGCACCACAACGCACTGGAGAGCAGGCGAGACAGGCGGGGACGTGCTTGCGACCAGCCTGGGCGACGAAGGCGGGAAAGAGTAGGACGAGAATGAGGGAGGGGAATCGGAGGATGAGGAGAGAAGAGGGGGGGGAGGACGAGGCGGAGGAAAAGGAAGAGGAAGAGAGCCGGGCCCCCCCTTCCATCTTCCAGTGGGCACGCTGGCAAACAGAAGTCTGGGGTTGAGTATGAAGCGCGTGGGAACCAACATGAAATTTGATACTGCAGAGAAGATTGACACTTACAAACAAATATAATTATGTATGAGCGTATGCTGGGTTCCATTGCAATTCCATGGCCTCCCCACTACTGGGCGCCAACTCCGGAATACCCCCAGCCAGAGATCATTCACATATCGAACCCCCACCCCTAACCCCGAACCCACGGTGATCGGCGCCGATCGGGGTACTGCGCCCGTGCATATGTGAATACATACATACATCCATCCATACATACATACAGACATACGTACGTACATACAGACAGATACACGTCCATGGATTATCTGCACGGTCCTTCGTCTTTTACCTCCAGCAGGATCATTCCAGCTGAACCAGTATCGGTTCGCCCAAGCTTATGTGGCGCAACATTTCCAATGCGGCGCCAAATAATTGAGACAAGCTGTGAACGAATGTGCTTCGTAGTGCGAATTCGCGGGCCACAGTCGCGCGCCGACGCGCGCGTGCCAGCATCACTCAAATCGATGTGTCGTCCTCACCATGCCACTGTACAGAACAACTGCGAGCGTGAGCCTGTCGTGCAATATGTTTCCAGGTATTCGCCCGTGCGCGCGCGCTCGCTGAAATCATGATGACCTGACAGGGTTCGTTGCGCAACTGTGCCAGACCATGCTGTGCTGGCCGCACCCCCGCGCATGTCGAACACGTTTAACACCTACCACGCGCCAGCCCACCCTCGAACCATCGCACTATGCGCGCCACGCCCGGGCGTCTCGGCGCGCGCATACCGACATCATTTCACAAACCCCAACTTTCGAACCATGTATAATTGAGGGATGAAAAAACGACCCTACCCTGGATTACAAGTGCGTGGTCTGTAAACCTCCTGGGAACCCCCAAAGCCTAGAGCCGCCAGGACGCGGCACATCACGCAGGGTTTACCCTGTCAGCCCACAGGAGTTTCAGAGCACAGCGCCTCGTAAACCAGGGTAGGGGCGCTTTTTCTGACCTTGATATAAGCCTTTCCCGTCGCGGCGCGGCAGAGGCGACCCGCTCGCGCGTCCAAGCAATCCGGGCTGCGGCACTGCGAATTGCCCCGCATGCCACAGGAGGGGGAACGAGGAGAGCCGGCCGCAGCGACAGGGGGTGGGAAGAGAAGGCGCACTCACGCGGCGAGGCCGCGGGGGGCGCGCGGGGCGGCCAGGCAAACATTTCAAGACTTTTTGTTTGGGTCTGCGGGGTGAGAGCGAACCTCTTCCGCTAAAAGCTAGGCGGACTACGCACAGTTCTAATTGGGGAGACAGGGCAAGCATTTCAAAACAGGCAGCCCTGAGATTCGTGTGCAACGCGTTGGCCGCCGCAACTGGCCGGGGCCGCCGCGCGCGGCGGCGGCCCCCGCCCCCTATGCGCTGCGGCCTCCCTCGCAAAAGGAACTCGCGGGGCCGCCGCTCTCGAGCGCGCCTCGGAGCGTCGAACGAACAGACCGGCAAGGCGGAGACGGGAGGAAGACGCGGGCATGACTCCAACGTGGCGCGCAGGTCGGGTCTTGCACGTCACATCGTGCATCCGCTTGCCCGCGCCGCAGTCGTGGCCTCGAGCGGCCGCCGCGCGCGGGGGCCCCGAGCTCGTTTGCAACGCGCTCTGCCGCGAAGAGCTGGCCGTGGCCGCCGCGCGCGCGGCCGCCCCGCTCGTCCCGCTCTGCGCGCTCCCCTGCGCAATGGGCCCGCGGAGCCGCGGTCCGCGCGCGTCAACGCAGGCTCCTCGCGAATTGTCACGTGTGGCGTCGTCCCGACCCGACGCGCGCGCGCGTTGGCGCCGCCCCCTCGCACCTCGCTTTCGCACGCACACCCGCGAGCGCGTCGGCGTCGCCTTTCTGCAGTGTGTGTTTCGTCTCCTTCCTGCACAGTGTCTTTGCCCAAGCAAGACTGCCCGCGCCGAGGCGCGCGCGTCGGCGCGGCCCCCTCGCGCATTTCGCACCCGCACGGGATCGGCCCGCGCCGACGCGCCTGCGCGCGCGCGGCGCCCCCCCCGCGCGACGCGTTCTTTTTTTCAGCATGGACCCGCGCTGGCGAAAGCGCGTCGGCGTTTCCGCTCATATTGCATTCGCGCCGGATCGGACCCCGCCGTCGCGCGCGAGCGCGCGACGACGCGAGCAAACTGCGCCGAACAAACCACGCGCGGGCTGACCCACTCTGTGCCACAAACTGAAATCAAACACCGCACAACGGCGGCAACGCTGGCGCGCGCGCGCGCGTCAGCGCCGGCCAGCCTGGAGTTGGAAACACTGCGCGCGCGGGGAGGGCGCCGACGAACGCGGGTCGGCGTTGACCATTCTGTCGCGACTCCGAAAAAACATCGCGCGAGGGTCAGCGTCGAGCAATCTGCAGGGCCTGCAGCGTCTACTCAGCACTGGAACGACATGCACGCATCAAGTCCCAGAGCCTGCTGGTCTCCTGAAACCGCACCCAGTCTGCGAGGGCCCAACTGCTAGTCTGCGGGGGCCCGGCCGCCAGCCTGCCGGAGTCCACTCGGCGCTCCGCTGGAGTGCAGCTTCCAGGGTCTGACAGCCTCCTGCTGGGGCCCATCAGGCGCTCGGCCGGGGGCGGCGCTCGCCCTGCGGGGGTCCAGCTGACAATCCGCCGGGGGCCCAGCTGAAACTCTGCCCGGCGCCCGACGGGAAGTGCCGCAGAACGGGTGGCCACAACGATACCGCCGTCGGTGGCGAGGTTACCCTGCGCCGCGCTCAACGCGCTCATGCAGCTGCGCGGCCGCGTGCCAGCGCCTCGACAAGGGGGGGGCGCGCGCGCGGGGGCTCGCGAACGTCCGCGCGCATTGGGGGCCAGCGCGACGGAAGCCTCAGTCAGGGACGAGCTCGGACGAGTGGGCCTGGCAAGCGTCGCGCGCGAAACCGCTGCGTTGCAGACAGCGGGCGGCTGGCAACCCAGAACCTCGCCCTCTCGGGGGAGCGTGTCATGACCGCGCGCAGCCGGGCGGCGCCGGCGCCCGCCAAACAGGGGTACTTCTCGGCGGCGCCCTCTGGTCTCACGGCCTCAATGTCGACGGCGTCGATGTCGCCGCCGATGCCGGCGTCGCCATCGCGACTGGCATTGGGCGCCTGTGTCTCCAGTGCTGGTGGGAGAAATGCACGCGCCCGTCGGCGTAGTGTGCGCCCTCGCTTCCTGCGGGCGAGCGTGACCCAGCGGCCGCACTTTTCGAGATCCATGCCGCGGGCGGCCGTGAGAGCATGCCAGCGCCGACCGCGCGCCGCGAGGCCTGCCACAAGTTCCCGGCCGCCAGCACCTGCTGGCCGACTTCCTGCTGGCGGGCGCGGGCCCCGCGGCCGCGAGGCCTGCCAGCCGCCCGCCGCTTGGCGCGACGCTGCGGCGCAAGGCGTCGTCGATCCTTCGCTGCTTCCCCGCCGGCGCGCCGCTCTGGTTTCCTCCACTGGGTAGCGGCCGGGTCTGCGGTGCCCGCGACTCGCCATTCAGGCCTTCCCGTGCGAGCGGCACATCGCCGCCCGGCAGCATGGCCTCCGCGCGCAGGTCCTCGACGACGATGCGCGGCCGCCCAACGAAACGTGAGGACACGATGAACTGCACGCACCGCCGCATCCGCGTGCCGGCTCACCCTCAGTTGCTCGCCTGCCGGCGCGGGAGGAAGGGGGGGGCAGGAGAATTCCGCTGGCCCGCCCCTCTGACCTCCACACCTGCTGCGAACGAAAGGACGTCGGCGTTGTTCCATGGGACAGCGCCGTACTTTGCATCTCCGTCGCCATTCTGCGGCAGGCCGACACGGCGATGAACGGCGGCGCGTTGCTCGTGGAGATCGGCATGCAGAAAAAAATCCAGTTTGCCGAGCGACGCGCGCCAGAAACTCACGCTCTGAAGGCAGCCCTGGCGATCTCCCTGCCCGGCTGCCGCGCAGCGGCGAAACGACCTCCGCGGCTACGACGGGGGCGCGCTGCCTGAGAAGGCAGGGGGCCAGATCACGTCCTCCGTTCACGGGCAGTGTTCCCGCTCCGTGGGACGGGGGAACAGGGTGAGGAAAATGAGGTTATCGCCAGGCCCCCCCCCCGTTCCCCGCGGGCCGACGTCATGTCGTCGCGGAGCCCAAGGAACGTGTCCTTCAGCAGCGCCGTGTCGTAGCTCCCAGTCGTAACGATCCCTTCAATGGGCATCGCTAGATATGTGACGTCGCGGGCAGCCAGTCCGCGGCCGCGTCCCAACTGCCAGCCTCCCAGGGAGCCGCAAGGTCTAGTCGGAATACCTGAAAAAAACAAAGAAGACGCCGAAGACTAGAGAGGGGAGGCAAAGCTTGGAGCAATGAGCGCACGATTCAGGACAAGGACCGAACCAGAGGGAGCGTTGGGAACGCAAAGGCCAAAGCACAACCACTTCTGCGCGCGTGCACTTCCTCATCGTCCTCACCTGCAACATTGCCAGAATGATTACCACCGCTATCATTGCCAATACCATCGCATCAGCATAATTATCGTCATAAGTTCAAAGACCACCGACGTGATTTTCGTCACCACCGATGTCGTTCCTCCTCGTTATCATCGCAACCGCCATCACCTTCGTAATCATCTCCGTCGCCCACGTCGTCGCTACCATCAGCACTAGCACGCCCGAGTCGTGGATCCGCACGAGCAGGGTCTGCGCGTCACTGCGCCACTGTGTTTGTTCGAGTGGGAGGGGGATGGTGGACTTCCCTCGTGCCACAGCGCCACTTAACATGGACTAGCTTCTACGAGCAACTGCCCTCGCGGTCTGCACCGAGTTGTGTCTGGCTGTTGCGGGCGGGTGGGCGTGATGTGTGCTCGAGCACGGGGTGTTGTCACGCGCGGATGCAGCAGAGGAAGGCACTGGAACGGGGAGGACAATGAAGAAGGTGCGGAGTGGGCCGCAGAGAAGGACACGGATGATGATGATAATGATGATGATGATGATGATGATGATGATGATGCTGATGATGATGCTGATGCTGATGCTGATGATGATGATGATGACGATGCTGTTGATGCTGGTGATGATACTGTTGATGATGATGCTGCTGATGATGATGGTGGAAGCGATGCTGCGGATGATGGTAACGATGAAGATGGTCATGCTGATGCTGGTTATGATGATGACGCTTCCGATGATGCTTATGATGCTGATGATGATGGACATGAAGCTGGTGATGATGATAATGGTGATTGTTTTATCCATCGACTTCGGGGAAACAACACACCACGTTGCAGATGATGGTGATGATGCTGATGGTGATGATGATGCTGATGGTGGTGATGATGGTGATGATGGTTATGATGATCATGATGATAACGATGTTGATGCTGATGCTGATGGTGATGCTGATAATGATGATGCTGATGACGATGATGAGGAGGATCACGAGGCGGAGTAATAATTACTCAATTCGTGTAAGGACGCGGGCGCCCAGCGGGGCATGGCCTCTGGGACTGGATCCAGAGACGTGTCCTAACCACCTCGCTCAGCGACGCCCACGGACGAGGCGCTGGCTTCTAGCAGATTTTGGAGGGGAAGACAGGAGAGAGGGAGTGCACGCGCAGGTGTGGGCAATTATGAGGGATGGGCAATTATGAGGGAAAGAGTCCTGACGGAACCGAGGGGGCACAGGAGAGGAAGGGCAGGAAGGGGCAAGGGAGCGGGAAAGGGGAGGGGACTGGCACAAGAGAGGGTTGCTACAGTCATCGACCTATCATGCGGCACGCTGGATCAGGAACGCGGGGGCTTTTCTCTGATCACTTTCTCAGGGTGGAGGGCGCAGGGTGAAATCCAGATGGGCCTCTGCACCCCGAAAACCAATCCGTCTTGTGATTCACCTCCTGCACATTCGAGCCTTGAAAATCCATCGAAACGGCATTTCGGATCTCACCCTTTGCCCTCCATCCACCCCACTTGCGCTTTCTTCCCTCCTCGGCTTCTGACCACGGCCAGCCTCGCGCACGAGCAGGCTCCCTGACCTCAGCTCCACGGCACGGCCCGAGAACCGGAGCCCCCCCTGCTGAGCCCAGAGTGGTCCTCATTCCAGCCGTCCTGCTGGCGGTGCGCACCGGGGGGGTGGGGGGGAGGGGGGAGGAGGGGGAGGAGGAGGAGGAGGAGGAGGAGGAGGAGAGGAGGAGGAGGAGGAGAGGAGGAGAGGAGGGGGAGGGGAGGGGGGAGGGCTTCTTCGAAGGAGGCTGCTTCTTAGAAGGCGCCGGCCTTACATCTGTAGATGAGGCCCGCGCCTGCTAAGAAGCAGGGGTGCTTCTAGGAAGCCTTCCCCCCTCCCCCCACCCCCCTCTGCGCGTGGCTGACCTTGACTGAATCCAGGTCACCTGTCCTCACGCTTCGCGCTCCGCGAAGCGGCGGCTATCTTCGCACCCTCGAGCTGACCCCGCGGAAGGCCTCTGGGGAAGAGTCACGCATCCGCGGCCAAGCACGGTGCGCGAACCACCTCGCAAACCATCCCGGGCACGCACGGAGGTGAGAAAGAGAACGGGAGAGGTGAGGGGGAACGGTCGGGGGGACTGGATCGGGGGGGGAAACTTTGAGCTCGAATCGGCGACGCATCGCCGAAAGATCGGCGATAGATAGGCTCTCGAAAGCGACTCCGAACGATCCTGGGCGGGGTGTACCATCAGGCTTCTATCTGCGATCACTCCCCCTAACGTTAAAGAGGCAAAACGAGGGATGGGGGAGGGAGAGGGCGGCAAGGGACGGTGGGACCCCTCCAATCCGTGATATCCGCCGATCTGACTGTTTCAATCCGCGGCCACAAAGGTCCCGACCGCTCCGCCCGGACCAATCTTTTGATGGTGCTGGGGCCCCAAGGCGGTCCCCCAAGGCCGAAATCGAAGAAACCTCGCCCGCTGAACGGGTCATACCGTCGAAGACCTGGATCCATTTCGCGCCCACGCCGCGCCCCCGCACGTGGAAGAGGCGGAGCATGGACGCCGGCAGCACCGCGTCGAGGGGCTCCGCCTGGCGTCGCAGAGGTCGGCCAGTTTGCGCGGGTCAGCGCTGGAGGGCCGATTCCCGAAACCAGTCGCGAGCAGAGGAGGAGCCCGTCGTCCGAGCTCTGGCACCGCACCCCGGAGCTCCTCCCTGAAGCTCACTCACTGGCCATCGCTCGGACGTCCATTTCCTGTGTTTTTGTCGGTTTCGTGCGTGTTTGTTTCGCCAAATGATCGAGGATGCTCCTCGATGGTCTTCGCCGAAGGAAAACTGCACACGTCCGAGCGATGCCAAAACTCAGTGCAGCCTGAGCATGCTGACGCGCTGTTGCAAGACGGGTGGCTTACCGCCATCCACCGCCTGGGGACCGACGGCCGGGGCCCGACGCGGGCGGTGGTACATTTTTTTCGGCACGGGGGGGGCTTCGCTGCATCCACATCCGCGGCCTGCCGAGGTCCCCGAAGCTCGATCTGCCAGGCGGTGGTTACCCATCGGGGGACGGTGGGTGCAGCAGCCCCCACAAGGGAGCGACCATCAAAGACGGGTCTTACGCGAGATGACACGACGACCTTACGCGGTGACTTACGCGGGCCGCCCGAGCAGCACGCCGCATTGGAGACGAGGGCGCTTACGCGCGATCTTACGCGGGCAGCTTACGTGCCAGTGTCGGCGCAAGCGACCCCGATGTTTTGCGTCGCTCAAGTGTCCCGCGCGGATGACCAGGTCGGCGGCGAGCGAGGGGGGGGACATGAGAAGGAGAAGGCCCTCTCAGAAGGCGGCCGGACTTCGCAGAAGCCCTCGCGCCTTCTGAAGAGTGTTCTGCGTCTTCGGGGAAGGCTCAAACAACTTCTCAGAAGGCCGAGGATTTCCGAGCCTTCTGAGAAGGCCCGGCCCTTCTCACTTTCCTCCCGGGCTCGCCGCCGACCAGTGACCGAAAACGCTCCAGATAGCTCTCTACGGCGAGGGTTGCAGCCAGGCAGTGCCAGCGATGCCATTCTTGGGATGTGCATGCTGCTTCTCGTAGGACCAGCTCCGTGTCTCGAGATGTCTTCTTCTCCTCGCCTCTCCACCCAATCCTTCTCCTTCTCCTTCCTATTCCTCCCACCTCCTCCTTCCAGTCATCTCCTTCCTTGCCTCTGCTCCCCTCCTCCTCTTCTGCTCTCCTCTTACTCCTCGGCTCGAGCACGCCGAGAAGCGCTCTGATCCAGCTGGAAAGCCCAGCAGAGCAAGATCCAAGCACATTTCCACGTACAAAGTTCGCAGAGCATCCCATGCTCCACCCGAGGGAGGGGGGCGCGGTCTGGAGCGACCTCCCTTGGAAGGCAAACCGTACTAGTGGACAGGTAGTGTGGGCAAGGTACGATCCTTGACAGACAAAACCCGTTTTCTGTGATTCGCGATCGCGCCCGTGACTGCCCCCCCCCCCCGGTCACGTCCCGAATCGCGCCTGGCGCCGTGCGGAAGCTTGCCATGCCTGAACGTTCCCAGACGGCGGTGGCGCCAATCGTGGCGTGACCGACCCCCTTCCACCCCTCCCTCCCCGGGGTCACGCCCGCCATCGCCAATTACATATACATATACATATGTATATATATATATATACATGTATATAGACATAAATGTACGTATGCAAGTATATACATAGACATGCATATAAAACAAACCGAAACCACTGTCATACCGGGTTGCTTCAATGGCTGGCGCTGTCTGGCGAGGCTTCCCTGACGGGGCAGACGAGATACTGGTAGGACTGGCGGAGGTGTGGAGCGCACGCCTCCCGATGAATGACAAGGGTGCTCCGAAGGATGGCGCGGTCTGGCGACGACCTCCCAGGAGAGGCAAACAGTACTGGAGCGACCGATGGAGTCTGAATGGTACGGTCTGCGATAGAAAAACAAGGTGCTGCGCTGGATGGCGCTGTCTGGGGCGGCCTCCATGGAGGGGTCAAACGGTACTGGTTACTGGTGGGAGTGCCGGAGTTGAAGGCGGGCGCAGTCACTGTTAGATCACGGGGTGCTCCGATGGCTGGCGCGCCACTGGATCTATTTTGTGGAAGTGCATCGGGAACGCATGCGCTCAGCATGGAATTGTGGTGGTGCTCCTGGGCTTCCATTTGGACTCGTGACGTGCAAATGCATGCATGCAGGATGACTTGAGACTCGTGCAATGGATTGCAGCAGGAAGAGGAGGAACGGAAAGGAAAGGGTGGGGAACAGGGAAGGAGCGGAGGATAGCCTGGAACAGACAACCAACACGGAGGATGCAGATGAAAAGCATCGCTCTGCTGGCGGAACAAGCCCTACACCTGTACGGATACAGTGGGCGCATACGGCAAGAGAGCCCGCCATCCGAGATCAAGAGGCCTACCCTTCCCCGATCCTTAGATGCGCAGGGTGCCCCAGGGCTCCGCGGCCCCGTCGGGAAAGAAGGCATCGTCGTGGGCTTTCCTGGCAGGTCGTTTTCGTAGTTCATGAACTTCGAATGTAGCCGGCATGCATACATGTGCGTGGCCGTAGGGCCGTATGCATATGCAAGCATGCCTGATACGCTCTCCTGGGCTTTGTGCCACATCATACCACACACACATTGAAATCCTGTGAACAACCTGTTTTGAAACCTGCCGAAAAAACCTGCAGAACACCTGTTTCTAAAGTATGTTGCGAAGCAGAGAGGCACACATAAAAACAAAAGCTGGAAATCAAGGCGAATGCAAATAGAACAGCTGGAAATCAAGGCGAACGCAACAACAATAATAACTGTAAACCAAGGCGAATGGACGTTTGGATAAAGCTGTCCGAAAACTGTGTATTGAAAACTGTGTCCATACTGTATATAGTATAGACATGCAAATAAAGCCTTCGGTGTATATACACGACACAGAAATGAATCACACATAATTGAATAACGATAATTACATACAAATACGTATACATGTATGTATACATACATATACAAAAAAACATACGACTTTATATAATACGTTGGACAATGCACATGCAATGTAAACACACAATGTGTACGCATAGACACATAGACACATAGACCTATATATACACATATACATACACACTAGGACCATCGCGCGCGCTTCGCGCGCGCTCGAGTTCTAGCTAGACTTCATGGGCTAACACATGGAACATCTTCTTTGTCGCTTCTTGCATTCAGGGACTCTTTTGGAGGCCCTGCGCACGCCTCGGAATCGTGTAGAACGGGAACTGCGGAAACGCTGAAATCATGAATTGCCATTCGGTATTCAACGATTTGGGGCCCTCGAAGGCTTCCTGGGTTCTTGTCTGGGGCCTTCATTGTGGTCTGTTGTGCAAGAATAGACAAGAGGGCGAACTTGGAAAAAAAACGGAATGGTGGGATCCCCTTTTTTCGAATTGTAGTGCCTGGGCTGTGGGTTAGACGTTTTCTGCATGCAGGCCAGGGTCTGTTGGGTGCAACAATAAACCGGGGGTGAATTTGAAAGAAAGAATTTCCAAAGTTCCACTGCTTCAACTCATGGCATCATGGGACCTCGATTTCTACCATGGTTTCAGGGGCAGCCAAGGGGACACGAAGACGATCCAAGAGAGTGCCAAGACAGCGTCGGAGAGTTCAACAGCATTTCCGAAGCATTTGTGCATGTGACCCCGAAGTCTTGATGGGGCTCGAGGAAGGGGACAGGGAGTAGGAGTCCCAATTTGAAAACAAAAGGGAATATCTGGAATTGCTGTTTTTTTTTCAAATTCCTCGGTCTTGGAGCGTTGGAAGTGGGAAAACGTGAGAAGGCGAAACAAATTGACAAAACCACTGAAGACCAACGTTTTTACCCTCTTCGGGCTCTCTCGGGACGGCTCTCGAAGCTCTCTTGGGCTGTTTTGGGAGCCTCGTCGGGGATGTTTTGGGAGCCTCTCAAAGGTTTGGGGTGTGTTGGGGGCCTCTGGGGGATCCCGGAGTCCTCTCGGAGGTCTCTAAAAGGGTCCTGCTCCCGCTCTTGGGCTCATCTTGGGCCCGTTCTGGGGTGGTCTCTGTCCTGGGCGCCTCTTCGGCAGTCTTGGGACCGTCTTGGGGCCGTCTTGGGGGCCTCTTGGGCGGTCCCGGAGCGGTCTTGGGGGCCTCTTCGGCCGTCTTGGAGCGTTGGAAGCAGGAAATGGTGAGAAGGCCAGAAACCCTGCAACAAAACAATGGAAATTACAGATGTTAGGTTTTCTGGGCGCTCTCGGGAAGCCTCTCGGAGCTCTCTTGAGGTCTCTTGGAGGCCTCCTGGGAGCCTGGAGAGCCGCCCGAAAGCTATCCTGGGTTGCTTGGGCGCGTCTTGGGCCTTTCTTTGACGTTCTGGGGCCTTCTTGGGGTCGTCTTGGGCTGTCCTTGGGCGTTTTGGGGGCTCCCCTGGAGGTCGGGAAGCGCGGTACCACGAGCGTTCCGCAGATGCTCCGGGAAGGTGTGGGACCCCCGGGAGGAGGGGGCGCGCATTTGTTGAAAAAGAAAATCAAAAACAAATCTCTCGAATTGCCATTAAAAAAAAACCCTTGGTCTTGGAGCGTTGGAAGCGGGAAAACGTGAAAAGGCGAAACAAATTGACAAAAACCACTGAAGATCAACGTTTTTACCCTCTTCGGGCTCTCTCGGGACGGCTCTCGAACGAAGCTTTCTTGGGCTGTTTTGGGAGCCTCGTCGGAGCTTGTTTGGAGACACTCAGGGGTCTGGGGTGTGTTGGAGACCTCTGGGGGGTCCCGGAAACCTCTCGGAGGTCTCTGGCGGCCTCCTGCTCCCGCTCTTGGGCTCATCTTGGGCCTGTTCTGAAGCTTGGGGGCCTCTTGGGCGGTCTTGGGGGCCTCTTCGGCCGTCTTGGAGCGTTGGAAGCATGAAATGGTGAGAAGGCCAAAGAACTTCAAGAAACCAAGAAAACAACGAATTTAGATACTCCGGGCGCTCTCGGGAGGCCTCTCAGAGCTCTCTTGAGATCTCTTGGAGGCCTCCTGGAGCCTGGAGGGCCGCCCGAAAGCTAACATCCTGGGTTGCTTGGGAAGGTCTTGGGCAATTCTTTTACATTGTGGGGGCTTCTTGGGATCGTCTTGGGCTGTCTTTGGGCATTTTGGGGGCTCCCCGGGAGGCCGGGAACCGCGGTTTTGGAGGACGCCCCGGGTGGGAGCCCGCCGTATTTGCTTATATTCTAAATTTCTCTTGCGCCCGCTCCCGAAATCGGTGGCCCATCATGCCCCCCATCATAAGCCGTGATGAGGGTGATGAGGGCAAGGGAGGGTGAGGAGGAGGGACTGGATGGGGACGTAAAGTCTACCGTCAGCACGATCTAATCTTGGCGAGCCCTGCCCCGATGCCTCCATCATGAAGACGCTGGCCAATATCGTGCCGGTACCGATGTAGAGGCACGCCTCGGGCGCCAGAGGGGTGGGTACGCAACCCCCTCCCCGAGCGCTTCCGTCTCGCGAGCGGCCCCTGTCCTATGCCCGAAATCAGAACGAGCGGCACCGAACAGTCTTGCTTACTCCCTGCGCGCGCGCGGCGGGATGGGGCCTCCGTCTCTGGGGGCGGCACTCGGGAGCGACACGCGGGGGCGACACGTGGGGGTGGCCATCGCTCGGGCGCCCACTCTCCGTGCATTCTTCGATGTCGTGTGCATATGCTTCGCCAGATGATCGAGGATGTTCCTCGCCCCCCAACAATTGCACACGTCCGAGCGATGCCAAGGAAAATCTGCCGGCCCCCTTGTGGGGCCACCAGGCTGTAGGCCGAAGGTTCGCAGTTTCCGTACCAGTTGCAGCTTCCAGTTTCCACTGTTACGGTTCTGCTTCTTGCTGCTTACTGTTCCTCGTTAATGGACCGCGCGAGGGGGTGGAGGCCCAAACGGGCAGGTTTAGCACGCCCTGAGCGTGTGCTCTGAATTGCTGGGGTGGGTAAAAATTGACACCCCTCTCTCAGATCGGCGGGGTCAGGGTCCAAAAACACAAAAGATTTGCCACATTTCTAAAATTCGGTGGCGCTCCTCACGCAGATCGGCGGGCTCAGGGTCCAAAAACACATGGGATTTGCGACATTTCTGACATTCGGTGGCACCCCTCACGCAGATCGGCGGGGTCAGGGTCCAAAAACACACGGGATTAGCCGCATTTCTGACATTCGGTGGCACACATTATGCAGATCGGCGGGCTCAGGGTGCAAAAACATAAAGGATGTGCGACATTTCTGCAATCCGTCGGCACCCCTCACGCAGATCGGCGGGGTCAGTGTCCGAAAACACAAGGGATTTGTCACAATTCTGAAAGTCGATTATCCCAGTGCGACCCTACCTGGGAGTTGGAGCATTTAGGAAAGCAGCATCTACATGCTGCGCTATGCTGCGCTATGCTGCGCTATGCTGCGCTATGCTGCGCTATGTTATGCTATGCTGCGCTATGCTATGCTATGCTGTGCTATGCGGTGCTATGCGTTGCTATGCTATGCTATGCTATGCAATGCTATGCTATGCTAGGGTACGCTCGGCTGCGCTGTGTTATGCTATGCTATGCTATGCTATGCTATGATATGCCATGCTGCGCTATGCTACGCTATGCTATGCTATGTTATGCTGCGTTATGTTGTGCTATGGTATGCGATGATGCGCTATGCTATGATATGCTAGGCTATGCTATGCTATGCTATGCTGCGATATGTCATGATATGCTATGATATGCTATGCTATGCTGCGCTATGGTATGCTATGGTATGCTATGATGTGCTGTGCTATGCTATGCTATGCTATGCTGAGCTGTGCTAGGCTGCGCTATGCTATGCTATGCTATGCTATGTTATGCTGCGCTGTACTATGCGATGATATGCTATGCTGTGCTATGCTATGCTGAGCTATGCTGAACTATGCTATGCTATGCTATACTTGGCTATGCTATGCTATGCTAATGCTGCGCTGCGCTATGCTGCGCTGCGCTAAGCTAAGGTAAGCTAAGCCATGCTAAGCTAAGCTACACTGAGCTAGGCTAGGCTAAGCCAAGCTAAGCTAAGCTAAGCTAAGCCAAGCCAAGCCAAGCCAAGCCAAGCCAAGCTAAGCTAAGCTAAGCTAAGCTAAGCTAAGCGGAGCTACGCTAAGCTAAGCTAAGCGGAGCTACGCTAAGCTAAGCTAAGCTAAGCTAGGCTAGGCAAAGCTAAGCTAAGATGAGATAAGCGATGCTAAGCTACGCTAAGCTAAGCTAAGCTTAGTTTAGCTAAGCTAAGCTGGGTGAACCCAGGGGGCGCAACTGGAGGAACCGCGGGGCGGATGCCGGGGGAACCGCCCGGGGCGGGTTCCACTGCCCGGCCCCTTTAAGCTAGAGGGGAAGAACCCTTCTAGGCAGAGCCTAGGTAGGGAATTACACCCCTCACGCAGATCGGCGGGGTCTGCGTCCAAACACACAAGGGATGTGCGACATTTTTGAAATTCGATTGAACCCCTCACGCAGATCGGCGGGGTCAGGGTCCGAAAACCCATGGGATTCTCAACATTTCTGAATCTCGGTGGCACCCCTCGCGCTGATCGACAGGGTTCATACAACAGCGAGTACAACAATGGACTCGCAATCTCCATTCGTCTTGTCAATTACCCATCGTCTTCGCATGAAGTTCCGACGCTGCTTCACGGTGAAGCCAAAGCCTCATGACTTCGCCCTTCCATGGCCCATTCTCCGAGAGAGGGGGCCGGCGGCAGGGGGCGAAGCCCTTACGGTAATCCCCGAATGATGGCGACACTCTGGGGCGACACCTGGAAGCGCTTCGCCTTCGCCGCTCCCCCCTGACTTTTTTCTGCTTTCTCCACGCGCAGGCGGAGCCCAGTGGCACGACGCGACAGACGAGCGACGGACGGCAGACGACCGAAGGCAAGGGCGGCGGCGCGGGAGGGAGTAGTAGTAGTAGTAGTAGTAGTAGTAGTAGTAGTAGTAGTAGTAGTAGTAGTAGTAGTAGTAGTAGTAGTAGTAGTAGTAGTAGTAGTAGTAGTAGTAGTAGTAGTAGTAGTAGTAGTAGTAGTAGTAGTAGTAGTAGTAGTAGTAGTAGTAGTAGTAGTAGTAGTAGTAGTAGTAGTAGTAGTAGTAGTAGTAGTAGTAGTAGTAGTAGTAGTAGTAGTAGTAGTAGTAGTAGTAGTAGTAGTAGTAGTAGTAGTAGTAGTAGTAGTAGTAGTAGTCGTAGTAGTAGTTAGTAGTAGTAGTAGTAGTAGTAGTAGTAGTAGTAGTAGTAGTAGTAGTAGTAGTAGTAGTAGTAGTAGTAGTAGTAGTAGTAGTAGTAGTAGTAGTAGTAGTAGTAGGGGAGGGGAAGGGGGGCAGGGGAAGGGCACACGGGGGGCGCCCGCGCCGCCGCGGCCCCGCGCACGCCCGGCGGCGCCGAAGGCGGCACGCCTCTGCGCCCACGGCTGGCGCGGCGGCGGCGAGGTCGGCCGCCACCTGTGGCCCAGCAGCTCCGCGAAATTCCGGGGCGGCGAGGCGCCACGGCGCGGCGTCCAGCCGCCGCCGCAGCTCGACTCGGCGAGCCCCCGAGTCCGCGCCCGCGTCGCGGCGCCCGCCGCCGCGGCCGCGGAGGCCCTCGGGCACCACTGGAAGACCGTGCTTCCGTTGCGGAGGGAGGGGGAGGCGCAGAAGGGGGAGGCCTCCTGACGCAGGACGGGGAGGAGGCTGGAGACAGGAAGGCACTGCTGCTCCCGCTCCTCCCGCTTCGCCATCGCTCAGACGTCCATTCCTCGTGCATGTTTCGATTTCGCGCGTGTATTTTTCGCCAGATGATCCCAGATGCTCCTCGAAGGTCCCCGCTGGGAAAAAATGCACACGTCAGAGCGGTGCCAGGCTCCCTTCCTCCCGCTGCTGCGGTCCACGCTGCTCCTCCCGCTGCTGCTGCTGCTCCTCCTCCTCCGCGGGCGTGCTGGCGCGCTGCGCCCGCACGACTCGCTCGCCCTCCAGAGGACCGCTGGGATGACCAGGGGTCAGTTTCGAGAACAGGTGGCCTCCTCGCATCAGCGAGAGAGCGTCTGCGAACCTGGAGGAACGGATAACAAGTGCGAGATCTTTCAGAGGAGGAAGAGGTACCGACGCCACTGCCCTAGGATGACATGGGGTCAGTTTCGACAACAGGTGGCCTCCCCGCATCAGCGAGAGGCTCAGCCCAGTGCGGCCTCCCGACGGGTTTATCTCAACCCTGTATGAGTGTGTCCGACAGCTTGCTTCCCGAGGTGTGCACGGCTGGTCTAGAGATTTGGGCTGCTGCGGGTGGCGCGTGCCCCACAGTCTGTGCCCACTCTGACGCTGCGTGGCGTCGAGAACGACCCTGGACCACGGCTTCGCATGAACACAAGACAGGAGGAGGAGGAGGAGGAGGAGGAGGAGGAGGAGGACGAGGACGAGGAGGGGGAGGGGAGGATGAGGAGGAGTTGGAAGAGCAACGGGCGGACGAACGAACGAACGAACGCTGAAGCTGTACGCGCTCCGATTGGGAGCCCGCCCGTGCCGATTAGGGCATGGCCAGGAGACCGCAGCCTCGACTCGAGGAACACGGGCTCAAGCATGCGAAGCGCATGCCAGCTCACGTGGTGCCACGACTCGGTTCTCTCAGCGACCCGGAGGAGGGAGAGAATAATGAGACAATAAGGGCAAGCGATTTTTGTGTAAGCCTAAATCGATTCCTCCTCATCTCTTGATAATGCGACGAAGTGGCTGCTGCCGCTTTAGCGAGCTATGTACTCATCCTCTGACCCCTGCCAGCCCAGCAGGAGTGATAATGGCGATGCGTTGCCATGCATCTCTGAAGAGGGCGTGGCGGCACCGAACAAAAACAGAAGGGCACCCCGTTCCACTCCAATTCCTTCCCCTCCCACCTCCTTTTTCCCTTCACCACCATCACCCTCGTACCCCTTGTCCTCCTTCCCCTCCCCCTCCACCACCTCAACCACCGCCCCCCCCTCCGCCTCCCCCTCCGTTGGCGACGACGACGACGACGACCGCGGCGACGACGAGGACAGCGACGACGGCTGGCGGCGCGCCACGACGAGGGCCCAGCTGACCGTGCAGCAGGCGCCCACCACGCCGCACTCCGAGAGGTGCCCCAGGAAGACCGGCGAGGAGCCACCCTCGGGGAGGAACACGTCGCTGGATGGAGCGGGGGGGAACACGGAAAAGCGGCACCACCACCACCACCAGGGACTCGAGACGTCCCCTGTCCCCAGCTCGGGGAGGCATCGTGAACCTCCTCGCGGGATGCGGCCTCCCTGGTGGTGGTGTCGCCTCTCCTCCCCCGGTCCCCCCCCCCCCGAGCGGTGGGAGGATGAATGATGAGAGGAGGGCAGGAAGGAGCTCAGACGAGAAGCACCCCAACAAAAATCCGCCGGCCCCCTTGCGGGGCCACCAGGATGTAGGCCGGGAATGTGCTGCTCCCTGTACCAGTTGCAGCTTCCAGATTCCACTGTTACAGTTCTGCTTCTTGCTGCTTGCTGGTCTTATTGATGAACGCGCGAGGGGGGGGAGCCCAAACCACCAGAACTACCACGCCCTGGGAGGGTTCTCAGAATCTCTGGGGGGGTAAAAATTGACACCACTCACGCAAATCCGCAGGGCCAGGGTCCAAAAAAACAAAGGATTTGCCACATGTTTGAATTTCAGTGGCACCCCTCACGCAGATCGGCGGGGTCAGGGTCAAAAAACAAAAAGGATTTGCAACATTTCTGACTTCGGTGGCACCCCTCACGCCGATCGGCGGGGTCAGGGTCCAAAAACACACGGGATTTGTCACATTCCTAAAATTCGGTATCACCCCTCACGCAGATCGGCGGGGTCAGGGTCCAAAAACACAAGGGATTTGCAACATGTCTGAGCTTCGGTGGCACCCCTCTTGCAGATCGGCGGGGTCAGGGTCCAAAAACACACGGGATTTGCCACATTCCTGGAATTCGGTGGCACCCCTCACGCAGATCGGCGGGGTCAGGGTCGAAAAACAAACAGGTCCCGACACTGCTTCACGGCGGCGCGCAGACCTCATGACTTAGCCTTGGCATCTCCCATTATATCCGAGACAAGGGGGGCCGGCGGCACGGGGCGAAGCCCTCACGGATATCTAAAGCGCAGCAGAGAGCAGCCATGAGCACCTCAGGGCCTTTTGCGAAGGACCGTGGCTGCCCGGACCAAACATGGAGCCGGCAATGTCGGGCGAGAGCACAGTCCCTCCATCCTTTGTCGGGACATGTCCGGCGAAACGGCTGTCGGACCGCCTCCGGACCGGGCGATCTCGCGCTCCCACCTGTGGGCCGTGGGGCCCTTCTGTTCCCCTGGTCTACCACTAGTCGAAGCGCTACCCTTCCCGCGTCGCCATGGCTGGACTCGTCTTGAAATCCTAGTCTGCACGCGCCCCAGGAGAGGTCAGGTCTGGGGAGCTGCGGCACCTGTATCGGGAGTGGGGGCCCTGAGATCATGGTGCGGCAACTTGTTTCACACAAGGCGTGTTCGCCTCGTTTCGGGCGTCGGGACCATCACAGATCGATCTGGCTCGAAGAACGCTAGAGAAAAATGAAGCCCAAGGCTAAAGGCATGGTTTTCCGCGATGTTGCACTTTTCCACAACTACGGATCTCAAGGGAGGAAGGGGCGCGGATGAGAGGCAGGAGGAGCGGGTGAGAGAACGGGAAACAGCTCTTCGGCTGTTTTCGCAAGAACGCTTGAAGGCTCATGCGCCCGCTTGAGGGGCCACTGAACAAAATGGTCCCAAAGCCAACCCAGAATGAATCCGGATCAGAGCAGATTCTGAGAGCGTGAGCTGAATCAAGCGGGGCCATGCCTGATTAGCCCAATCTTCGACCAGGGGTACACGTCGGTCGGAAGAAGTAGGTAAACTCACGAAGTAGGAAGGCGGAAGACTTATATTGGGTTCAGGCCCCTCCCAGAGAATAACGAAACGCAGCAAAAGCTTCATTGGCTCTTGAAGTAGGAAGGCGCTTGAAGTAGATCTGGGATCTGGGAATCTAGAAATGCCTGCTTTCAACGACCAGCGTGTATACCTGCGGTGCGCAGTGGCGTCACATCGTCCTCCTGCTCCTCCTCTTGCTCCTCCTCAACATATTCGCTCTCCTCCTCATCGTCATTCTCGCTTTCCTCCTCTCTTTCCACGACCACCTCCCTCCGTACCCTCTTCCTCTTCCCGCTGCCGCAGACTGTTCTTCAGACCCCCTTCTACATCTGTCTCCAGCACCTCCCCTTGACTCCTTCCGTTGACCATGGCTTTCGGCGGCGCTTTGGAGTCGCAATTTTGGCAGCGGAGCCCTCTCGGGCCTTAGTCCTCGCTTGTGCGGCGTGCCCTTTCGAGGCGCGTTCTGGAGCCGTGGCGTTGCTTCCCTCTCCCGCACGCTGTGCATCGCAAAGAGTCCAGAGAATCCTTCCCCTCCGCACTCCTCATCGCTCGTCCTCCTCTTACATTCCACGTCGTCTGCATCCAATCGCCCCCGTCTGTGCTCCCCATCCTCCTCCCCTAGCTCCTGATCACACATGCGCAGTCCAAGGCTATCTGAGTTCGCGTGAACGCTGCCTATTCAAAAGTACCCTAAGGAGATGACAAGGACAGGGGAGAAGACAAGGGTAGTGATGGCACGAACGACGGACGATGAAAAACTTGCCCATGAGGGAGTGCTCTCCGAAATCCGTCACCATCCCGCGACCCGAACTGAAGGGTGCCGTCACAGGGAACGGGCTCATGAGCGGGGGACATCGATCTGGAATCAGCGATACGACACCGATAGATCAGCGATAGGTCTCCAACAGCGAAACCGCACCCCCCTGCCTATGGGCGACCAGTGGGTGATTAGGGGTCGATCACAGGAGCCTATCCCCCCAAAAAGTTGCCCCTGAAAGCAGGGGTGGTCCCAAGGCTTCCCTTGGCTCTAGGGGCCCCTCGCGCTGCCTGCGACCCCTGGAGGCCTCCCAGAGGAGGTCCGAGCAGATGGGGTCGGAAGATCGCGCCTCCTCGCCGATGCATCGGCGATGCATCGGTGATGCATCGGCGACGTCGTCGTGGAGCAAGTCGGGTCGGGCTCCATATCGAGACACATCGCCGATGCATTGACGATGCGGCGCGATCCTCCGACCCCATCTGCTCCTGTCTTGTATGGGAAGCCCGGGACCCCCTCCCAGACATGGTGCGAGGCGTTTCTTAATGGGGGGGCGACAAGAAGCGGGGGCGAAGAAACGTACACATGCCGCGGACCACTTGGACCCCAGGGGTCCTTTTTCTCAGGGCCCTGAACATGCACGAGCGGTGAACCCTTCTTCACCCCTCCGCTTACCATCTCGTCAGAACTTTTACTTCAGTATGACAATTGCAACGAAAACGCCATCAACAACATCATCAACGACCATCCAACAACATCAAACACCACTGCGCTTCACATCATCCCCCCGAGACCATCCTCCCAAATTGAGCCAGCCGTGCTGCCACTGCAGCCGATGCATCGGCGATGCGCTCCGACCCCATCACGTGTCGCTCCACTTGAGGGCCAGGACCTGAGTAGTTGGTTCGTGGAAGCGACAAGGAATTCGTTGTTGTTCGGTTTCGTTTACCGATTATGTTTCTGTTCTGGCGCCGTTTTGCTGCTTGCGTCGCCGTTTCTGTTTCCGCTTCCAGCTCCGGTTCCAGTCCTGGAACTGTGTGGCTCCGTTGCGGCGAGCAGGTGTTTCACCGTTTCCAAAAACAACTGCCACTAAGCCCAGACCCCCATCTATCCTCCGACTCCATCTGCTCCGACTCCATGTATCCCGACCCCATGAACTCCGACACTCTGGCCCTATTTGGGCAACGAGGGAATGAATCTTACGCGAGGTGGTATAGCGATCTTGTGCGGTGGCTTGCGCGGGCCGCCAGTGTGGCACTACGCGTGAAGAAGAGGGCACATACACGCGGCCTTAGCGGCATCAATAGATATTGGAGATGCGCGCGGAGTTCCTACATCAGCGCTGGACCCCCCTCCCTGGCCCGCGAAGTGCGCGGGCCAGGAAGCGCCGCCCAAGGGGTCCAGCGCTGACCCGAGAAAACCGCGCAAACCACGGACCATTCATTATCATGCACCGTTCTTTCTGTTCGTCGATACGCGCCAACGTCGGCAAAGGCGACCACGATTTTCTCAAGACGCCTGTTTGAGGCCTGGACTGGTGGGGCTTCGGATTGCGCGCAGACAGATCCCGCAGGACTCCCGAGTAGTCCAGGGCGGTCAACCCGAAGCATTACCACGGTGATGCCCAAGCCCCCGCTTTTCTTCCGATACCCGTTTGAAAGGCCTGGACCCCCCCTCCTCCTCCTCCTCTTCCTCCTCCTCCTCCTCCTCCACCTTCTCGCCCTCCTCCTGCTCCTCCTCATCGTGCTTCACCTCCTCCTCCTCCTCCTCCTCCTTCTCCACCTCCTCGCCCTCCTCTTCGCCCTCCTCATCGTGCTTCACCTCCTCCTCCTCCTCCTCCTCCTCCTCCTCCTCCTCCTCGCCCTCCTCATCCTCCTCCCCCTCTCCTTGCCCTCCTCCTCCTCCGCCTCCTCCTTCGTGCTTCTTCTCCTCTCCCTCCCTGGCTTGGGGCTGGGCAGCGCGGCCTCCGCGGCCCCGCGAGGCGCGCTCGCGCTCTCCGCCGCAGCAGGGCCACCGGCCGGCGCGGCGAAGGCCTGGCTGGCTGGGGAGGGGTCGGCAAAGGCCTCCACCGGGCGCTCGCCAGCATCTCCGAATCGGGCCCTGAGATCCGGAACATGGAAGACATCACGACAACGACGAAGACGACCACGACAACGACGACGACGACAACGACGACGACGACAACGACGACGACGACGAGGACGCCGGCGCGCCACGACGACGGCCCAGCTGACCGTGCAGCAGGCGCCCACCTCTCCGCACTCCGAGCGGTGCCACAGGAAGACTGGCGAGGGGCCACCCTTGGGGAGGACGTCGTCGCCAGATGAAGCGGTAACACCACCACCAGGGACCACCAGCGGAGAAGCCAGGGTGGGTCCCCTTGCCAGTGTTGTCCCCCCGTCTCGCTCGAGACATCCCCTGACCGAGCCCCTAACCCTAGCCCCAAACAGTACTCGATACTCTCTACTGACTACCCACTATCCACTACTCACCACTCACTGTTTCCTACTCACTACTCACTCCTCACTACTCAGTACTCATTACTCTATACCCATTGCTCACTACTCACTACGCACTACTCACTGCCCAATATTCACTACTTACTACTCACTACTCACGATCCACTTATCAGTACCCACCACTCTCTACTCATTACTCACTATTCACTACTCATTATTCAGTACTCACTACTCATTACCTTCCACTAGCTATTCCATGCACAGTATTCGCTGCTCACTACTCACTACTCGATACTGGCTACTCCTTAGTCGGTATTCGCTACTCAATACGCACTACTCACTTCCAACTCCTCACTACCCACTACTCATTACTCACTACTCACTACTCGCTGATCCCTACTCGCTACTCGCTACTCAATACTCCCGACTCACCACCCACTACTTAATACTCATGACTCACCGAGCACTACTCGCAACTCAAAACTCCCCACTCACTAGTCACTACTCACCACTCACTACTCACCAGTCACTACATACTTCTCACCAGTCACTACTCAGTACTCACTACTCACCACTCACTACGCACTACCCACTACTCGCTCTACTGTCTACCCACTACCCACTACTCGCTACCCACTTCCCACATCAAATTACACACTACCTGCTACTCCCTTCTCACTACTCACTACGAATTACTCGCTACTATCAACTCAGTACTCACCACTGCCTACGCCTTACTCGATACTCACTACTCACTACCTACAACTCGCTTCTCACTATTCTCTAGTCGCTACTCCCTTCTCGCTACTCACTTCTCACAACCCACTACCCACTACCCACTACTCACTACACACTACTAACTACTGACTGCTCAAAACTCACTACTCACTGTTCCCTACCCAGTACCCCCGACTGACTACTCGCTACTCTGTAATCGCTGCTCACCACTCACTACTTATTACTCACTACTCACAACTCACTACCCACTATTCTCTACTCACTACTCACTACGCACTACCCACTACGCACTACCCGCTATACCACCTACTGCTCACTACCGACTAGTCACTACTCACTACTCCCCATTCCCGACTCAGTACTCACTACTCACTATTCGCTACTCACTACTCATCAGTCACAACGCGCAACTCGCTACTCACTACTCACTCTCCGTACTCACGACTTACTACTACTCACCACCTCACTATTCAATACTCACTTCTCACTACTCGCCACCAATGCCCCCACTGGTGTCTCACTGTCCCCACTGTTCCCACCATTGTCTCACTACGGTCCCACTCTCCCCATTGTCCCCGCTGTCCCCCCCAGTGTTCCCACCAATGTCCCACTGTTCCCACCAATGTCCCACTGTCCCCACTGTCCCCGCCGCTGTCCCTCTGTGCTGTCCCACTGTCCCCACTGCCCCCACCACTGTCCCACTGTCTCCACTCTCCCCACCACTCTCCCCACTGTACCGCTGTCCCACCACTGTCCTCACCACCGCCTTCACCACCGTCCTCACCACTACCGTCTCCACCACTGTCCCGCTGTCCCCACTGTCCCACCACTGTCCCGCTGTGTCTCCTCACCACTGTCCCCACCACCACCGTCCCCAACACTGTCCCACTGTCCCCGCCACTGTCCCACTGTCCCCACCACCGTCTCCACCACTGTCCCAGTGTCCCCACCCCTGTCCCCCTGTCCCGAAGAGCGAGAATCGTTTGCCGGCGGCGAGGAGGGGGGGTTCGAACAGAGTGACCCCCCCCTCCCCTTTTCATGATGGACTGGGTGGGGGTGGGGGGGGACGGGGGTTTTGAACTGGTAGTGACCCCCCTCGGTTTTCGAGGGGTGGGGGGGGGCGGGTAGGGACCCCCAGGACCCCCCCCGGTTTTTCCGCCAGCAGCGGTATAACACGCTCTTTCAAATATTTGAGAGAGCGTGATCCACCGCCGCTTTACTGTGGAAAATTGCCAACCTTTTCCTCCGGAACCCGGGGGTCGCCCCCCCCCCCCCCTCCGAAAATCCCCCCCCCCCCTGCTGGAACCCCTCCCCCCCCCACCCCCCCCCCCCCTACCCCCGGCAAAACCCCCCCCCTCCCCTAACCCCTCCCCCCCCACCCCCCCCCCCCCCTCCCGCTCGAAAACCGGTGGGGGTCACTACCGGTTCGAACCCCTCCCCCCCCCCCCCCCCCCCCTCCGGATCCGGAAAACTGGAGGGGGCCACTACCGGTTCGCACCCCCCCTTCCCCTTTCCCCCCCCCCCCTACTCACCGCCAGCAAACGACTCCCGGTCCCCACCACCGTCCGCATCACATCCCCCACTGGTGTTCCCAGCACCACTGTCCTCACCACCGCTGTCCCCACTGGTTCCACCACCGCCCCTACTGTCCCCACCAGTGGCCCCACCACTGTCGCACTGTCCCCGCTGTCCCCAGAACTGTTCCCACCACGGTTCCACTCTCCCCACTGTCTCCACGGCCCCAACCACTGCCCGACTATCCCCACTGTCCCCACTGTCCCACTGACTCCTCCGCTGTCCCACTGAGCTGTCCCACTGTTCCCACCACTGTCCCCACTGTCCCCACCACTGTCCCCACTGTACCTCTGTCCCATTGTCCCACCGCCGTCCTCGCCACCGCCTTCACCACTGTCCCCACCACCATTGTACCCTCCACTGTCCCACTGTTTCCACCTCATTCCCATTGTCCCCACACCACTGTCCCCACCACCACCGTCACCACCACTGTCCACTGTCCCCCCCTGTTCCCACCATTGTCCCCACCACTGTCCCCACCACTACCGTCCCCACCACTGTCCCACTGTCCCCACCACTGTCCCGCTATCCCCTCACCACTGTCCCCACCAACACCGTCCCCACCACTGTCCGCACCCCCACTCGGTTTTCGAGGGGGAGGGGGGGGTTCGAACCGGTAGTGACCCCCTCGGTTTTCCGGATCCGGAGGGGGGGGGGGGGGGGGGGGGGGGGAGGGGGGGGGGGGGGGGGGTTCGAACCGGTAGTGACCCCCCCCCCTTTTCATTATGAGCAGGGGGGGGGGGGGGGGGGGGGGGGGGGGGGGAGGGTTCGAACCGGTAGTGACCCCCCCGGTTTTCCGGAGGGGGGGGGGGGGGGGGTAGCGACCGGTAGTGACCCCCCCCCGGTTTTCCGCCAGCAGCGGTTGACACGCTCAAATCCGCCGACCCCTTGGGGTCATCGGCGTGTGAGATGCTTCCCCCCTCCCCAAACCCCTCCCCCCGGAGCCTGGTCCGGTCGTTTTGGAGGGGGGGGGGGGGGGGTCCGGCCGGATTCCCCGGGATCCGCCGGCGCGGTCCGGGGGGGGTCATCCGCTCCAGAGAGTCTGCTGGGGGGGCCGCAAACGAGCGAAGAGGCTCCCAAGAAGCTCTGCAGACGGTCCAAGAGGGCCCCGAGTCGCCGAAAAAACACTCGAAGACGGTCAAGATGGCCTCCAGATGGCCCCAGATGCCTCCAAGACGCCCCAAGAAGCTTCCAAGACGCCTCCCAAGATGGCCCCAAGAGGCCAAAATCGTCGATTTCCATTGGTTTTTTCAACGTTTTTGGCCTTCGCGTTTTTTCGGGCTTCCGACGCTCCAAGACGGCGAAAGAAGCCCCCAAGACGGCATCAAGACGACCCGAGAGGCTCCCAAGTGGGCCCCAACACGGCCCAAGAGCGCCTCAAAACGGCTCAAGAGGGCCTTCAGACAGTCCAAGAGGGCCCACAGAGGGGCCCAAGAAAGGCTCCAGACGGGGACCACGAACCTAAAATTCTAGCCTTCCGCCCCAAAAGGCGCCAAGGAGGCCCCAAGAGGCCTCCAAGAGGCTCCAAGAAGCCCCCAAGAGGCCCCCAACAAGCCCAAAAAAAGCCCCAAGCTGCCCCAAAACAGCTCCCCAGAAGCCTCCAAACTGCCTCCCGCAGGCCCCCGAGAGGATTCTCACGACGACGGCGCCAGAGGCTCCCACAACGGTCAACGAAGCCCCCAAGATGGCCCCAAAAAGGTGCCCAGCCTACGCCGTCGAGTCTGTCGCCGCCATTGTCGTCCTCGTCGTGTTCTCCTGCTCCTTCTCATCCTCCTCTTCCGCCCCCTCCTCCCGTCTCCCCTCTCAGCTTTCTGTCTCGTATTCCCTCCACTGGCTCACTTTTCACCTTCTCCGCCTTTGGCTGCTCCCCCATCCTCCCTCCTCCACGTCCCCCTTATCCATCCCGTCCCCAGCGGTCAGATTCCTCGCAACTTCCGTGCCTTGTCGCAATGCTCGTCACTTGGTTCCGCCGGGCGTTTCGGAGGGTCTCTCCGCGGCGCTCGTCCCGCTTTAAAACACTTCGCGCACACAACTGGGTTGTTTCGCTTGAAATAATTCTTCTTCTGGTCTTTCGACAAATGGCCCCCGTCTGAAAACGCTGGTTTCTTCCCGTCCCCGTTCGGTGGGCACGCGGAGCATTCAAACTTTTTCGCCCCCGTGCGCGCATCGCCCCAGAAAAAAAACAAGGGGTCGGCGGATGTGGCGTAAGCTTGAAGAATATTTGGATACATGGTACACACACGTACATCCACCAACGCGCCTCGAGGCAAAGTGGGGTGTCCTCTGATTCCTTCGAGTTATCTGTATCGAACGCTGTATAAACGTTCTTCCAGGGCCACCTGGCCCCGAATTTGGCAAGAGGGCCCCCAAAGCAGGCCCCAAAGACGGTTTCAAAGGACCCGCCGTGGGCGTCTTCGATACACAGATCGAGGGCGCCCTGGCAATAGATGGTGGTACATACCTGCCTTCTGGGGATCAAGATGATGATGGTGATGATGATGATGATGGGAATAGCAATGATGAGTATGATGGGAACAGTGCTGGTGCTGACGATGGCGATGAGGATGCTGAACATGATAATAATGATGGTGATGCTGATTGGGATGATGGTGCGTATGATGGAGATGCACATGCATATGCTGATGATGATGATGAGGATTATGATGTTGCTATGTGCAGGTAGTCATCATGATGATCACCATAACCGTCAAAATCTTCACAATAATCATCAACCGTAGCATCATCATTACCACCAACATCATCATTATCATCCTCATCCATCACCATCATCACCATCATCAGCATCATCAACATCGTCCGCATCATCCTGATCATCATCACGCTCATTATCATGCTAATGATCGTCGACGTAGGCGTCGTCGTCGCCATCGTCGTCAGCAACATCATCACCATCGCGCTCAGCATCACAATGACCATGAGCACCAGCAAATTCATCAGCATCATCTACACCAGCATCAGCACAAGCATCATCTTCACACACAGCTTCAGATTGTAATCACAATCATCAGCACCGCCATCACCACCAACATCAGCATCAACACTATCATCATTATCATGATCATGATCATCATCATTATCATTATCATGAACATCATCCTCACCATGACCATGATGATCATCACCATCACCACCACCACAATCATCACCACCATCATCATCACCACCACCACCACCACCACCATCATCACCATCATCATCACCGGCACCATCATCATCATCACTGTCATCATCACCGCCATCATCACCTGCATCATCATCATCACCGTCATCATCACCGTCATCGTCATCGTCATCGTCACCGTCATCATCATCGTCATCATCATCATCATCATCATCGTCATCATCATCATCATCATCACCATCATCGTCATCAGCCCCGTCACCATCGTCATCCTCGTCATCAGCCCCCTCCCCCGACATCCAATCCAGCCCGCGGCGCGCGGGCAGGCCGCGCGCGCGCGAAGGCAGGGGCCGCCTCCAGCCGAGGCGCGGCCCTGGGCACGCGCAGGCCCCCTCCCGCTTCCTGCAGCCCCTCCCGCGGTCTGCTGGTGCGGTGGTGGTCGTGATGGCAGAAAGCAGGACAAGACGCGAGGCGAGGGGGAGGAGGAGGAGGGAGGAGGAGGAGGAGGAGGAGAGGAGGAGGAGGAGGAGGAGAGGAGGAGGAGGAGGAGGAGGAGGAGGAGGAGGGGAAGGGGGAGGGGAAGGGGGAGGGGGAGGGGGAGGGGAGGAGGAGGAGAAGGAGGAGGAGGAGGAGGAGGAGAGGAGGGGAGGAGGAGGAGGAGGAGGACGAGGAGACGAGGAGGAGGAGGAGGAGGAGGAGGAGGAAGAGTTTTTTGGTGTCCCCCCCGAGGGGTAGAACAAACGTTTGTTTAACGGAAGAGGAAGGAGGCGGCCTCTTCCTCAGCATCGAGGGCGGGCCCTGGGGGCGGCGCCTCCTGGGCCAGTCCCCGAGGCCCCAAGGAGGGGGCCCTTTGGGCCGAGTGCCCAGGCGCAGGGCCCCGCGACCCACCAGGAGGCCCCAGCAAAAGCGGGTTCCGAAAACCTCCTCCTTCCTCGCCCAGCTCCCTGGCCGCGACGCGGCGCCGCATGGCCTCCAGCGCTGGGACGAGCTCGCTCTGCTGAGCGGGGAGGTGCACAGCACGTCGCCGAGGTTGCTGCGTCTGCAGCAGCCGCAGGCGATCCACATCTGAAAGGATATGGAGGACCACCCCTGGCGCACGATCGGACTGGGGGTGGAGGCCTCTCATCATTCTGCCAAGACGACAACGCGTGGCAGAGGAAAACAAACGGCCTGGACATTCATTCTCAAGTCGTCGACTGAGGCGTTCCGTACTATAAGCCCCACACCGACGACAGAAGACCAGGGAGGGACCGCTCGAAAGACGAGTGAACACCAGAGAATGGCCCATCCTCTCACGGTCCCTCAACATGATGGACCCACGAACCCGGAAAGGGATATAGACATGTGGAGCACGGTCACGTTTTCACGATACCCAACTGGGCGACACCTCAAGAAACATCCCACGAGACACCCCGCGAAACATCCCACGAGACACCTCACGAAACATTCCACGAGACACCTCACGAAACATTCCACGCGACACCCCGCGAAACATTCCACGAGACACCCCACGAACAGGCAACCACTCAACCAAAGCACATCGCGGACGAGGACGACGACGGCATTCCACGAGACACCCCACGAAACATTCCACGGGAGTGCGACTGGGTGTGGTCGTGCTGTGGTGTGGTCGTGCTGGGGTGTGGTCGTGCTGAGGAGTGGTCGTGCTGGGGTGTGGTCGTGCTGGGGTGTGGTCGTGCTGGGGGGTGGTCGTGCTGGGGGGTGGTCGTGCTGATGGGGTGGCCGTGCTGGGGGGTGGTCGTGCTGGGGCGTGGTCGTGCTGGGGCGTGGTCGTGCTGGGGCGTGGTCGTGCTGGGGTGTGGTCGTGCTGGGGTGTGGTCGTGCTGGGGTGGGTCGTGCTGGGGCTGGGGTGGTCGTGCTGGGGTGTGGTGAGGTCGTGCTGGGGTGTGGTCGTGCTGGGGTGGGCTCGTGCTGGGGTCGTGCTGGGGAGTGGTCGTGCTGGGGTGTGGTCGTGCTGGGGTGTGGTCGTGCTTGGTCGTGCTGGTGGTCGTGCTGGGGTGTGGTCGTGCTGGGGTGTGGTCGTGCTGGGGTGGGCTCGTGCGGGGTCGTGCTGGGGTGTGGTCGTGCTGGGGTGTGGTCGTGCTGGGGTGTGGTCGTGCTGGGGCGTGGTCGTGCTGGGGTGGGGTCGTGTTGGGGCGGGGTCGTGCTGGGGTGTGGTCGTGCTGGGGCATGGTCGTGCTTGGGCGTGGTCGTGCTGAGGCGGCCCGCACCCTGTGATTTATCAATCGGGATTTCAAAAACAAGCGTCTCGCCTGAGACATCCTCAAATTTTAATCCGCCGGCCTCCTTCGACCTCGATATTTATCAGGGAAAGAATCCGCCGGCCTCCTTCAAGTTGGGCACGGGGGACTATGTTTACATACAAAAAGAGAACCCTGGGCCTGAGCCCTTTCCGGGAAAAACTGAAAATTCGTACGCTTCCCAGGGCAAACCCTCATCTCCAGCCTGGCCGCACAAATGTTGACTGCTCGGGCTTGGCAATCATGACAAATGAAGCTACCCTGAATGGCTGGGACCGCCGTCCAGGCGTGCCAGCGATGAGCTCCTATCTCTCGGGGCCGGGGAACCTTAGGGCGATCAGGGAACTGAGCGACAGGGAAGAGGGGCAAGACCGCTCCCACGACTCTCGCCGCAGCTCGGGCCCATGTCTATCAGCCGATCAAGCTCTTCGAGGCCCCCCTGACTATCCCGAGCATGGAGCAGCACAGCATTCTTAGCATAAAGGTCCGCCGCTCGATTCGCGAGACCGATTCGCCTCTCCGTCGACGGCAGAGCTTCGATGTCCTCTAGACTCCGATGAGCGGGTGTGTGAAACGCTTGCCCAATGAAGGGATCCCCTTCCAGCTCGAAGAATCCGCGCCTGAGGCCAGCATACTTCGAGCGGCTCGATAAAACCTGAGATCGGCTCTGATCGTGCATCCGAACAACGCCGAGGCAATCAGAGTGAACCTGGACGGGCTGACGTATAACGAAAGCAGGCGCAATGATCGCCATCTGCTCTGCAGCCTGAGGGGTCTGAGGCAGGGGAGGCCATACAGGCCCTTGAAACCTAGCTACTATCTCCTCGGACCCCGACCGCATGTACACGCCTGCATAGGCCGCCCTCGAGAGCTCACGGATGGGGCTTCGCGTGCACGACCCATCAACGACGACGTCGACGACATGTCCCAACACCGAGAGGTCCTCAAGGGGTCGGCCATCCTGCCCAAACACGGCAGGATACAGCTGGTCGGTCGGGGGCTGGACGTAGCACGACGGATGCTTAAAGGCCAGACGGGTCCACAAAAGATCTTCGCGCCCCGCCTGGACAGCCTCAGCGATTATCTCCGCGCTACACGTATTCTCTCTGGCCTCGACCACCTCAGGGGCCTGACAGCGCCACAGCCTATGATGGAGGCCACCGGGCCCGCCACGCAAAGGACACTTCCCATCAAACTCATATCCAAGGGATTGCAAGCGATCGCTAGTGAACACAGCCTTAGTGAAACAGCTAGCTATGGCATGCTTCTGTCGTGCACTATACTTCTTCGACCTACACACGCACGAGCGCACTAAGTCAACACACACGCGTGCACCATCACCTTGCATGCCTAAGCTACGTGCCATGTCACGTTCATGCTGTCTCTGGACGGCCTCACGCAGGCGATGCTTGATGAGGGAAGGGGGGGTATACAGTAGAGAGAGATCGACTCCTCGATCATCAATCCACTCCGAGAAGTTCTTAGGCTCCCAGCTGACCCTCTGGAGGCACATCAACATTCGAACGATCGGGCCCTTCGTCTTTCTCCAAGGCATCTCAGGATCCCACTTGTCATGCACCTGCTGAAACATATCTGCGAGCTGCGTCATAGTGAAGAGAGAGCGCTTCTGCGCAACCGCCGTCTGCCAGATCGTGGCTGCCCACTGCGCCGCGGGAGCCACAGCAGCATCAGCACCTGGGTCGCCATGAAGCACACGCTTCGCCACTAACGAGGCCCCTCGATGCGAGGGCGCCTTGAAGCTGAGGAGCGTAGCACGAGCCCGTCTGAGCCCATGATCACTCATGCCCAGCACCGCACTGCCGTAAGACAAGGCTGGCTTCAAGCCTGCCGTGCGAATCTCAGACATCCGATGCTTTTCATGTGCCAACCATCTTCGAAATCGCAATACTCGCTGATGTCGAAGCTTGAATTGCCGAAACCGAATCCGTCGTTTTCGAAGCCCCCCTTTAGCCGACCGAGACTGTCCTGGAGCGAAGTCGACCCCGAGGTTGAGCGACGCCGACGTGACCATACCTTCAGGCAAGCCTCGAATGCGAAGTTGATGAGCCAGAGATTTCGCTAGTCCGACCGAGCTAGCTATCGTAACTGCCTTCGACTCCGAGATATCCGCTTTTAGCTCCTGCTGAAACATGTGATGAAAATCGGCTGCTGCTGCAGGCGCTGCTCGAAGTAGGCTAGCTTTGTCCCCCATCCCCAGTATCGTGCCATCGTCGATGTACGAGGATAAGCGAATCGTCGGGTGTCTCATCATGAAAACATCGAAGGCCTCGAGCGCATACACCTTCACGAAAGCATTGTTGAACACATCACCTGCAGGGAGACCGCTGGAGGCAAAAAGAGCCACTGTGTGAAAAGCTGGACCTAGACGTGGATATGCCAGCATCTCCCAGCAGACAGATGTGCTTCGGATGGAACCCATCTAAAGTCGACGCCGTGAACTGGCACAACTTTCTGGAAGCACTGCGAATCTCATCAACCGACGCCCTCGGGAAGCACTCACGATCAGGTACTTCAGCCACAGGTGGGGAAATCGATGCATGCCACTGCGCCTGCAACGCCTCCGCCTCACTGGCAAGAAGATCACCCGGCCGACTCGAGAATGCACCTGGCGAGCGTTCAACTATGCTGGGGTTCCAGATCTGCTGAAGCCGAGTGTTTTTATGCATGAGCTTCGCTGAGCCTTTCAAGGCTTCATCACACCACTGGTTCCACGTCTGTGTGCGCAGCTTGGCAGCTGCGCTGGTGGCATGCTCAAACTCCGCGACCATGAACGCTGAGAAAGACGACGCTCGATCCCACCATGGATGATCCAACTGAGACGGGTACGATCGGAGAAGATCACGGAAAGCTTGCACCTGCGCATCAAGTCGGACATCCAATCCTTCTCCTGGATACTCTTCCGACAGGCACGCGTGATGTAGCCCAAACCCAGCCGCATTCCTATGCAAGGCGGGGTCCTCCTGGATCGTAACTTCGATTTCATGCCAAACACGGTATAACCACTGCCACCCACGACAAACTGCGACATCAGCAGCAGCACGAAACGCGCGCCCAAGAACTGGCACCCATCGTCGAGCCAGATTTCTATCACGAGTGCCGGACTTCAAAGGGAAATCCAGCACCTGCGCCAGCTCCATCTCAGCATCCTGCAAGAAAACGGTCCAGGCATGATTGGGCTTCTGCCATGCCGCGCACACCTCATCGTGCTCGGCAGCATATACAGCATGTTCAGCCATCTCTCGGGCCGCCCTGCACGACCGAGGTGCACGGCGAGGACCGAAAGGTGGCAGAATGGGGAGCCGCACGTGCGAACAATAAACCAACCGCTTTAGCTCCAATACGCCAGGCCGAAGGTGAAGTCGCACAGGTTTGTGCGGACCTCCATGCCACGACTGCAAGACTCGAACTTTATCAGCCAAGCGTACCATATCATGAGAGCCAAGGAAGTAGTCGATCGTCGAGGCCGAACTCGACATGATGCAGGTGTGCCGCGCGGGGACCACCGCGATCAGCCCCGCCTTGCGAGTGAAGCCCGACCCCTCAAGCGCCTGAGGCTCGACGTTCCAATCAGCTCCCGCTAGGATGGTGCCAGACTACTTAGACACGCTCGAGCCCAACATCTTTAATATATGCATGTTGGCCGAGTTCAGGCCTACTGCACAAAAGAGGTACGCAGAGTACACCGTGAGCCCGGGCCAGCCAGGGGTGTCGACCTGGACCGAAATCAGACTGCCACGACAAATCTCGCCTCCAGTGGGATTCCACCTCAGGCCCAGCTCCGATCGGACAAAGACGGCCACCCCAGCAGAGTGTGAACCTCGATCACGCTCGAAGGAAGGACTGCACAACATCCGATAACCAATAGCACGAGCTGCACGCTGAAGATCGGGGACCGCAGCCTCCGCTGTGCCAATCTCCTGCGCACATACGATCAATGAGTTGGAAGCACGTGGTCGTTCAAGAAGTGTGGCACGGCAATTACCATTGAACGACTCGCAAAAATGAACACTATCATCTGCAGGTGTGTCACGAAAGCCTTTGTGCAGCGGTACCACATGCCCATCTCCAGTGACAGGTAGACCACACAAGAAAGGCATAGTTGTGGAGCGCCCGCCCAGGCTCCTGAGACGCTCCCCCGTATTAAGTCCTTGGACACCCAGCACAGGTGGGCACGAAGGGTCTGCAGTCGCCTGGGCTCGAGACGAACCTGTAATCGTAGAACTTGATGGAGCAGCTCCTCCAGCCAGGGGAGGGCGAGCATCGTGCCAGCGTTGGTCATCAGGAAGACTTCCTCTGGCGCTAGACCCCCATGGCCTGGAGCTGCTCCTCGAACTGGCGCTTGTCCCCCGCGAGCTTGATAAGCTCCTCCACTTCGTCAGCGGGCAGGCCATCGTACATGGTCGCATCTTCCTCTTCCTGTCCTGCTGGCTGGTCGTCGGTCTCCGCAGGCGTCGCAGCATCCTGTGAAGTAGGCGGTGGTGCCGACTCCTTGAGCAGCTGCTGGTACTTCGCGAAGAGCGGGTTCTGCAGGAAATCCTTGACATCAGCATTTGCATCCAGGACTTCCTGCGAGAGGATGGGGCATGGCACAGACTCCGCCGCAACGGGCATGGTCCTGCGCAGCTCCACCGCGAGGGCATCAACCTCGCGCTGCATGGCGTTCTCCCTCTCGACCATCTCAGCAAGGGCAGCCTGGGCCTTTGTGATGAGCTCGTGCTGAGCCACCACCGCAGCCTTGGCCTTCTCGAGCTTCTTTTGTGCTGACTGGACTCGAAAGGCAGCGTTGGTGTGCTGCTGAAGAGGTGGCTTGCTGCTGCGCTGGGCAGCTCGAGCCTCACGCAACTGATCTTGCAAGCACTTCTTCGCAGGGTCAGACTCATCAACTTGTTCCATCTGCTTGAGGGCATTTTCCAAGGACTCGATCCTGCTTGCACGCATATCATCAGGAGCATCTGAGCGAGAAGCAGACTGACCGTGCGCAGCGCCACCCGTTGCTGCTGAGTCCTGGTGTACCCCCGCCGCTTTGAGCCGCTGGTCAAGTCGCTTGTCCAGGGCCTGAGTGATCTGTCTGACGAGGTCAGGAGGTGGTCCCGCCGCCCATCGTCCACTCGGTCCCCTCGGGGCATTGCTGGGCGACGGCTTCTCCCACTCCTTGGCATTTTTCTTTGCTGCCTGCACCACACGCTGAGGAGCAGCAGCACCGCATATGCACTTGATACGACAGGCCCAATTCGCTGTGCGAGTGCAGTGCGAACAGGCCCAAAGAGGCTGTCGAGGGCCTCTGAGCACGGAACCATCGCCTGACATACTGCGGGTGTCGTGGCGACAGCTGAAGACTGAAAGCTTTTGGCCCGCCGACGCAGGCCGCTCTGAAGTTGGCGTCGGCAAGCTCAGAAATCTCTGAGCCAGAACGGCTGAGGAGGAAGAGGAGGAGGAGGAGGAGGAGGAGGAGGAGGAGGAGGAGGGGGAGGAGGAGGGGGGGAACAGCAAGAGAGAGGATCAGGAGGCAACTGGTGGGAGGTCCTCGTGAGAATGATGAAACGCCACTAAGCCCCAATTCAAGGGCAATTGGGCCAAATCAGGCCGAATCAAACTCAGTGTTACGTAAGCCGGACCCAACTGGATTAGGGGGACTTGAAGGGGATTGAGCCGGGTTCGACCACGGACATGCCAACTCTAATGCTGAATATAACCTCCCAAGAGCTGCATCCTCAAAGAGAAATGGCACCAGAAGGCGGTGGCAAAGGCAACAACAGATCCCCCCTGGGATCTTCGTACTTAATTCCAAATATAATTTAAAAAGGTTTTAGATCCGCAAAGTGCGCCAGAAAAAAACCTTGGGCAAATGAGCTCTGGCCGGGGGCCCATTGACTACAGGAGCTGCTCCCTTGGACGCACCGTACAAAACGAAACGGGACACGGAATGCCGTGCGCATTACCATCCGTGCTACCACCTGGCGAATCATCGTCATTACAACCATAAGCACTAGTAGTCGACGGGGCGAGCAGGTCAGTTCGGGCACCCCGAGCGCGGGCGACCCAGCTGGTCTGCAGCGAACGGCCAACAGGAGAGGGCGTGTGCGTGCGCTAACTGACGGTGGGGGAATAGAGATGGACGGCACGGAAACGACCGCGTGAAATGGCAGCAGAACTGCCACCCAGATTGGGTGCACGAAGAGACCCAGAAATTGATTCTTCGGGCTCCCTTGCGAGCGCCCGAACCCGTCTGCGAGCTTCCAAAAAGCAGAAACCGCTTGAGACTGTCCTAAGCACATCAAACACGCAATAACGAACATGTGCTGCATTTCGTGTTGCATTCCGTAACGCGTTTCGTATCTGTTTGCGCGGGCTTCACCCCGTGTAGGAAAAGACGCAGTGTCCGTGGTGGAACTGTCGTTTCCGTGCGGCTGAACAGTCGATCTGAGGCAACAAAAGACAGGATGCGCGACGGCGCTGCAATCACTTAGCGGCGGCACGCCTCTGACGCTTGCTCGCTGTTGAACAACCCAACGGAAAAATCGACGCATACCGCATTTTCTCGGACGCTCCAGAAGGTAGGGGTCGGGAAGACAATAATTCATGTGAGCGCGAGAAAAGAAAACAAACACAGTCGACGCTGGCAGCGCTAGGCAGGGCCATCCAGGGCCCCGAATGTGTCCGAAAGCTGCATGTCTCCCCGCCACATTTGGCATGTATCGCGGAGTTGGGAGCGGGAGGGGTCGGGGCGCGACCTCCCTGGGCTGATCCCGCACCCCCAGCAGGGGCGATGCGGATGGGGATCGAGATCGGGGGGGGGGAGACAGAGCCGTCTCATCGACGCGGGAGGATCGACGCGCGCGTTGTCCATTTTTCTTATCGGGCCTCCAAGCGTCTTCAATGACCTCCTGGGTGGGTGCACAGGAGAATCGGAGGCTGATGCGAAAAGAGTGGACACGAGGGAAGGAAGGGGACCGCGCGGGGGGGGGGGGAACCTGCCAAGGAAAGAGAAGTTCTCACATGGACACGACCAACCCCTCCACTTCAAATGGCAGCATCCACGGGCCCAATCACAACGAGCGCACACTTGAAAACTCAGCGGGCTGCTACGCGGGTGCTACATTGGAGACAGACATGGACTCTGCATGGGACGGCACGGCAAGAAAAGACACGGCAAGGGAACCTTCCCGGGCAAGAACGGGAAGCGCCGCTTCTCTGAGCTTGCGTGCGCATGCAGGCGTGGAATTGCACCCGACACGCAAGTGTGCGCATGGGGTGCAACCGCTGGGATATGTCCAGATGGTAACCATTGGTATCTTATGATTAGTGGCTGTCTGCGCTTGCATTGGTCAGGTGTTGCGCGTGGCCTGCGCATGTGTGTGTGTATGTGTGTGTATGTGTGTGCGTGTGTGTGTGTGCGGTGTGTGCGGTGTGTGTGTGTGTGTGTATGTGTGCGTGTGTGCGTGTGCCTGTGTGTCTGTGTGTGTGTGTGTGTCTATGTGTGCCTATGTGCGGCTCTGTGCGTGTGTGCAGCTGTGCGTGCAGGGTGTGTGCTGGGCTCGCGGGACGGGGGGTGTACGGCGTGCGTGCGGGGTGTGCTCTGGCGGGGACGAGCGGGGGGATGTCCGGTGGGCGTGCGGGGTGCGTTCTGGGGGCGACGGGCGGGGGGGTGTACGGTGGGCCTGCGGGGTGTGTTCTGGGGGGGAGCGGGCGGTGTGTGTATGTGTGTGTGTGTGTTTGCGGCATGAGTATGGTCTGTGCGTGGCGTGCGTCTCTATATGGCCATTTTCGTGCTGGGGGTGCTGGGGGGGCGTACGAAGTGCGTGCGGGATGTGTTATGGGGGCGACGGGCGGGCGGGATGTACAGCGTGTGTGCGTGATGAAGGAGGACGAGAATGAGGAGGAGGAGGAGGAGGAGGAGGAGGGGGAGGAGGAGGGGTAAGAGGAGAAGGAGGGGGATGACGGAGGAGATGGAGGAGACGGAGATGGAGGAGACGGAGGGGTAAAAGGAGATGGAGGAGACCTCAGAGACGGAAGAGACGGAGACCTCAGATACGGAGGATACCTCAATGACGGAAGAGACGGAAGGGGATGCTGCGAATGCCGTGTTCCGAGGATGTCTCGAGCGAGAGCCTCATGGTTAACAAAAGACGTCTGAGACCTCAGAGACGGAGGAGACGAGACCTCAGAGGCGGAAGAGAGCTCAAGGATGGAGGATACCTCAGAGACCTCAGAAACCTCAAAGACGGAAGAGACCTCTGAGACGGAAGAGACCTCAGAGACGGAACAGACCTCAAAGCGGAGGAGACGGAAGAGACCTCAGAGACCTCAGAGACGGAACAGACCTCAGAGAAGAGGAGGGGGAGGAGGAGCAGGAGGAGGAGGAAGAGGAGGAGGAGGAGGAGGAGGGGGAGGAGGAGGAGGAGGAGGAGAAGGAGGAGAAGGAAGAGGAGGAGGAGGAGGGGGGGAATGGGACACGGAGACGGAGGAGAGGGAGGAAACCACAGAGACGGAAAAGAACCCAGGACGGAGGAGACCTCAGAGACCTCAGAAACCTCAGAGACGGAGGACAGCTCAGAGGCGGAGGAGACCTCAGAGACGGAGGAGACCTAAGAGACGGAGGAGACGGAGGGGACTTCAGAGACGGAGAAGAGAGGAGGAGGAGGAGGAGGGGCACGAGGAGGAGGAGGAGGAGGAGGAGGAGGAGGCGGAAGGGTAAAAGGAGGAGGAGAATGACGGAGGAGACCTCAGAGACTGAGGAGACCTCAGAGACGGAGGAGAAGGAGACCTCAGAGACGGAGGATACCTCAATGACGGAGGAGACGGAAGAGACGGAGGAGACAGGACCTCGAGCTAAGATGCTGCGAGTGCCGTTTTCCGAGGATGTCTCGAGCGAGAGCCTCATGTTTAACAGAAGACGTCTGAATCACACCGCTTCACCATCTCAATTGTTCGTGGATGTCTCAAGCGAAACGGCAATTTCCAACGATTCGCTGAATTCCGTGAGCGAGCTCAGTTTCTTATTGTCCGAGGATGTCTCGAGCGAGAGCCTCATGTTTACCAAACGACGTCTTAACCACACGGCTTCAACGTCTCATTGGTTCGAGGATGTCTTGAGCGAAACGGCCAATTGGAAGGGAACCTTTCCGGACAATAACGGGAAGCGCCGCTTCTCTGAGCTCGCGCGCGCACTTGCGGACGGACTTGCACCCAACACCAATGTGCGCACATGGGGCGCAATCAGAGGATTCTCAACATGTCCGGACGGTTGCAATGTATAGCGTTGGCTGAGGAGGAGGAGGAGGAGGAGGAGGCCGAGGGGGAGGAGGAAGAGGAGGGGGAGGAGGAGGAGGAGCAGGAGCTGGAGCAGGAGGAGGAGGAGGAGGAAGAGGAGGAGGAAGAGGAGGAGGAGGGGGAGAGGTTGAGGAGACGGAGACGGAGGAGACGGAGGAGACCTCAGAGACGGACGAGACCTCAGAGACGGAGGAGACCTCAGAGACGGAGGAGACCTCAGAGACCTGAAAAAACGAAGGAGACCTCAGCGACGGAGGAGACCTCAAAGGCGGAAGAGACCTCAGAGACGAACGAGACGGAGGAGACCTCAGAAACGGAGGAGGAGGGGGAGGAGGAGCAGGAGGAGGAGGAGGAGGAGGAGGAGAAGGAGGGGGAGGAGGGGGTAAGGAGGAGGAGACGGAGGCCGAGGAGATGGAGGAGACCTCAGAGACGGAAGCGACCCCAGAGACAGAGGAGACGGAGGAGACCTCAGAGACGGAGGAGACCTCGGAACCCTCGGAGACAGAGGAGACCTCAGAAACGGAGGAGACCTCAGAGACGGAAGCGACCTCAGAGACGGAGGAGACGAGACCTCAGAGACGGAGGAGACCTCAGAGACGGAATAGACCTCAGAGACGGAGGAGACCTCAGAGACGGAGGCGACCTCAGAAACCTGAAACGACGGAGAAAACCTCAGAGACGGAGAAGACCTCACAGACGGAAAAGACCTCAGAGACGGAGGAGACCTCAGAGACGGAGGAGACCTCAAAGAGGAATGACACCCCAGATATGAGGAGACGGAGGAGACCTCAGAGGCGGAAACGCCCTCAGAGACGGACGAGACGGAAGCGACCTCAGAGACGGATGAGACCTCAGAGGCGGAGGAGACCTCAAAGACAGAAAGACCTCAGAGACGGAAAAGACCCCAGAGACGGAGAAGACGGAGGAGACCTAAGAGAAGATGAGGGGGAGGAACAAAAAGCAGGAGCAGGAGGATGTGGAAGAGGAGAAGGAAGGGAGGAGGAGGAGGAGGAGGAGGAGACGGAAGGAGACGGAAACGGAGATGGAGGAGACCTCAGAGACGGAAGCGACCCCAGAGACAGAGGAGACGGAGGAGACCTCAGAACCCTCAGATATTGAGAAAACCTCAGAGACGGAGGAGACCTCAGAGACGGAATATACCTCAGAGATGGAGGAGACGAGACCTCAGAGACGGAAACGACCTCAGAAACAGATGAGACCTCAGAGACCTCAGACACCTGAAAAGACGGAGAAGACCTCAGAGACGGAGGAGACCTCAGAGGCGGAAGCGACCTCAGAGACGGAGGAGACGGATGAGGCCTCAGAGACGGAGACCTCAGAGACGGAGGAGACCTCAGATATGAGGAGACGGAGGAGACCTCAGAGGCAGAAGAGACCTCAAAGACTGACGAGACGGAAGCGCCCTCAGAGACGGATGAGACCTCAAGGGCGGAAGAAACCTCAGAGACGGATGAGACCTCAGAGACGGAAAAGACCTCACAGACGGAAAAGACCTCAGAGAAGAAGAGGGGGAGGAGGAAGAGCAGGTGCAGGAGGAGGAGGAGGAGGAGGAGGAGGAGGAGGAGGGGGAAGGAGGAGATGGAGACGGAGGAGATGAAGGAGACCTCAGAGACGGAAGAGACCTCAGAGGCAGAGGAGACCTCAGAGACGGAAGCGACCTCAGAGACGGAAGCGACCTCAGAGACGGTGGAGACCTCAGAAACGGAAGAGACCTCAGAGACCTCAGAGGCGGAAAAGACCTCAGAGACCTCAGAGACGGAGGAGACCCCAGAGACGGAGACGAGAGGAGGAGGAGGAGGAGGAGAAGGAGGAGGAGGAGGAGGAGAGGGAAGGGGAGAAGGAGGAGGATGACGGAGGAGACGGAGTAGAGACGGAGGAGACCTCAGAGACGGAGGGGACCTTAGAGACGGAGACCTTAGAGACGGAGGAGACCTCAGAGACGGAGGAGACGGAAGAGAGAGGACCTGGAGCTAAGATGATGGGAATTCAGTTGTCCGAGGATGTCTCGAGCGAGAGTCTCATGTTTAACATAATTGCTCTTACGGATAACACCTCCGACATCTCATTGTTTCGAGGATGTCTCGAGCGGAACGGCCCTTTGTTGTACTTGGCTAGGTTTGGGGAGCGATCTCAACATCTCCAACTTTCGAGGATGTCTCGAGCGAGAGCCTCGTTTTCAACAGAGAACGTCTTACACACAGTTCCTCCAACATCTCATGTTCGAGGATGTCTCAAGCGAAACGGTATTGTTTTATACTTGGCTAGGTTCAGGAAACGATCTCAACATCTCCATGTTTCAAGGATGTCTCGTTTTCGACAGACAACGCCTTGCAATCAGCTCCTTCAGCATCTCACGTGTTCGACGATGTCTCGAGCAAAACGTCCGAAAGTGGGCGGAACCTTTCCGGACAATAATGGGAAGCGCCGCTTATCTGAGCTCGCGCGCGCTCTTGCGCGCGGACTTGCACCCAACACAAATGTGCGCACATGGGGTGCAATCGGAGGATTTTCTAAATGTCCCGTCGGTTGCCATGTATAGCGTTTGCTGAGGAGGAGGAGGAGGAGGAGGAGGAGGAGGAGGAGGAGGAGGAGGGGGAGCAGGAAGAGAAGGAGGAGGAGGAGGAGGAGGAGGAGGAGGAGGAGGAGGAGGAGGAGGAGGGGGGGGGAAGATAAGAAGGATAAGGATAGCGGAGGAGACGGAGGAGACGGAGGAGAGACGGAGGAGACCTCAGAGACGGAGGAGACCTCAGAGACGGAGGAGACGGAGACCTCAGAGACGGAGGAGACCTCAGGGACGGAGGAGACGGAGGAGACAGGACCTCTAGGTAAGATGTTGCGAAATCGGTGTTCCGAGGATGTCTCTAGCGAGATCCTCGTTTCTAACGAGAGACGTCCCAACCACACGTCTTCAACATCGCAATTTTTCAAGGATGTCTCAGGCGAAACGCAATTTCCAACGATTCGCTGAATTTCGTGAGCGAGCGCAGTAGCTCATTGTCCGAGAATGTCTGGAGCAAGAGCCTCATCTTTAACGAAAGGTGTCTCAAACATAGGATTTCAATATCACAATTGTTGGACCGACATCGCTCCTCCCTCGTCCGAAGGGCCACACAGGGGTCACAAAGGATCACATAGGTCAGAAGGGTGTCGACCAACCTCAATTGTCCAAAACGGCTCTTCCGGACAATTGCAATAAGAAGCCAGCCGCGCAACCTAAATTATCCGAGACACATCTTCTGAACGATTGTAACGAAAGAACTGTCACAAAACCTCAATTGTCCAAAACCGCTCTTCCGGACAATTCAAGGAGGGTCAGCAGGGCACTATCCGGGACCGACACCGCCATATAATTCCCCCCCCGCGACCGAGCTCGCTAAATCACCCCCCCTTTGTATCCCGAAATCGACATAGAACACAAGTGGCCCTGCACCCCCCTCCTCCCTCCTCCCTCCTCGTCCGAAGGTCCACAGGAGTCACAAAGGTCAGAAAGGTGCTGAATAACCTCAAATGTCCAAGACGGCTCTTCCGGACAATTGCAATGAAAAGCTCTTCCGAACAAGTGCAATGGACGATTGCCACGAAAGAAATGTCACAAAACCTCAATTGTCCAAAACCGCTCTTCCGGACAATTGCGATTGAAGAATGGTCAGCAGCGTGCTACAGAACTTCAATTGTCCAAAATCACTCTTCCGAACAATTGCAATTACAAAACTGCTATACAAACACAATTGTCCAAAACCAATCTTCCGAACAATTGCAATCGCCATCCTTGATTCCCAACACCCTAGAGCGCAATACACCCCAGGTCGGGGGAACTCTTCACTCCTCTTGGTGTCTCGCTATGATAAGTAAGCTGACAGTGATGATAACGATGCTATGATGGTGACGACAATGGTGATGGCGATGATAGCGATGATGATGCTGATGACGAAGACGATGATGCTGACCACGAGGCTGATGACGACCACGACGACCACGATGTGGATGATGACGATGACGATCGTGATGCTAACGACGGTTCCCAAAACACTTTAGGTTCGACTCTGGGCGCTTCCCGTCGTCCCTAGGGGTCGTCTTAGGCATACCTTAAGACGTGCCGGGGACCTCTTGGGCTGTCAAGGGGACCCAGAGCCTAGACGAATGTGCGAACAAATCAGTTAGTACAGAATGTATCGAGAGAAACGGCCGTTTTGAAGGTCCCAGGGCCCCCTCCAAAATGAATGTTTGATGATGTCTCGAACGAAACGCCCATTTTTGATACTGGGCCAGGTTTCGGGCGCTATCTGAGCATCTCCAGCTTTCGATGATGTCTCGAGCGAGAGCCTCGTTGTCAACAGCGAGAACGTCTTACACACAGCTCCTCCAACATCTCATTTGTTCGAAGATGTCTCAAGCGAAACGGCCCGTTGTTATACTTGGCTAGGTTTCGGAAGCGATCTCAACATCTCCATGCTTCGAGTATGTCTCGAGCGAGAGCCTCGCTTTCGACAGGCAAACAGCTCCTTCAGCATCTCACTTGTTCGAGGATGTCTCGAGCGAAACGCCCCCAAAGCGGGGGAACCTTTCCGGACACGAACGGGAAGCGCCGCTTCTCTGAGCTTGCGTTCGCACGCGTGCATGGATTCGCACGCAGAAAAACTATGCGCAAGTGGGGCGCAGTTGCATAGACTCCCTAGATGCCCTGGTGGTTGCTGCATCTAGCTTGGGGTTTGTGATTGCTGTGGTTGCTTTGGTCAGCTGTAGTGTGTGGCCTGTGTATGTGTGTACGTATACGTGCGTGTATGCGTATGTGTGTGCGCGCGCGTGTGTGCCTGTGCCTGTGTGTGCCTGTGTGCATGCGCGTGCGAAGGCGCAGCTGATGGAGAGCGCCCTGAGGCGAGAGAGCCCCTCAGATCGGGGGGGGGCATTTTTTCATAACGTGCGTCTTCGCCTAGCTTCGGACCAAGGGCCCCTCACGGATCGATCCGGCTTGAAAAATGGCGCGGTGAGGTCTGGGGCTGCAGGCGTGATTTGTCGCGATGTTGCCATTTCTTTGCAACGTCGGTTCTCGGGGGCCACACTGACTACCTACCAGACCACCCCAACCCAACCCGAAGACCCGAATTTCGGGTTGGGGGGGGTAAGGGTGTCACATGTGTTTTTTCGATGTTTCCCGACCCCCCCGCACTAGAAATCGAAGGCAAATCTGAGCCTTCGGGTTGGGTTGGGGTGGTTTGGTGGGTGGTGAGTGATTCGTCGCGATGTTGCCATTTCTTTGCAACGTCGGTTCTCGGGGGCCACACAGCACCGACGAAACCGTCTGACAAGTGAAGCCCCGAGCCTCGAAGCCGCGCCCCCCTCAAACTCTCGAGCCTCGGAGCCTTAGTCAGACCTCGCAGCCTCGAGCCCCGAGGCCTCGAGGCCTCGAGGCCTCGAAGCCTCGAAGCCTCGAAGCCTCGTAAACGTCGGCGGCGAGGGCGGAGCTGCGCTCGCGCCCCCCCCCCCCCCCCCCGAGAAGCCCCTGCAGCTGCCGCCGGGGGCCGTCCTTCGACTGGCCACGGCCGCGCTGCCGGCGCACACGGCCTGTATGACGACGGCGGCCGTCGTCGCGCACATGGCGGCGCGAGCCCACAGCGCCGGCACGACCGAAGGGGGAGGAGGGGGAAAGGGGAGGAGGAGGAGGAGGAGGGGAAAGGGGAGGAGGAGGGGGAGGGGGAGGGGAGGAGGAGGAGGAGGAGGAGGAGGAGGGAGGAGGAGGAGGAGGAGGAGGAGGAGGAGGAGGAGGAGGAGGAGGAGGAGGAGGAGGAGGAGGAGGAGGAGGAGGAGGAGGAGGAGGAGGAGGAGGTGGAGGAGGGGGGTAACGAGGGTCGCATCCCCGTGGAGGGAACCAAAGGTTCGCAGCTCGAAGCTCGAAGGATGAGAAGGAAGAGATACCGATGCCGCTGCTCGTCCTGGAGACCTCGCGTCGCCACGGTAGGATTCCCCTAAAAAATCTGATCAGAACGCACCGTGGTGGAGATCCGTGTTGTAGCGGTATGAATACCTCTCAGTCCCCACAGGGAAAGGATGGCAGGATGGAGATGAAGGATGACGGAGACGATGACGAAGGGGGGACGAGGGGGAGGAGGAGGAGGAGGATCAGTGTAAACCCAAAATTCATCAACGATGTTGGAATAGACCCTCTCTCCAGGCTCCCTCTTCCTAGGCCCCTACACGGGTTCATTTCCACTGAAGGACCTGCCTCGTTGGGAGACAACCGTTTGGAGACCCTGAAGCATGCACATTGTCTGATACGCTGACCATGGGAATCCGTGAAACGCTTGCACTGTTTCAAACAACAACCGATGTGCGCGGCGCTAAGGCGCCAACCGCATGTTGAAAACGAACCGCCCTTAAACTGTGGAACTCTTGCACATTGTGAAAACGAATGTGCGCGGCGCTACGGCGAGAACTACATTTTGAAAACGGCCCCCCTCCATCCGTGAAACTCTTGCACGTTGTTACAACGACTGGAGTTATCTACAAAGAAAAGGAATGGAGCGGCCAGAGCAGACGCATGAGTAGACTTCCCAACCATCCTGTGGTGCTGGGTCCTTATTTTGAAGAGACAGCGCCCCGCGTCTCTTGCCTCCCCTCCTCTACTCCTCCTCCTCCTCCTCCTCCTCCTCCTCCTTTCGCCTCCTCCCTCCTCCCATCCGTGCCTCTGCCCTCCGCATGTCCCCCATGTCGGCACAACCCTCATACCGTTCGTGGCCCCATAGGGAGCTCCACCGAAAGCCCCAATGGGAAGGTTCGCACGGCACCACCGCGTCCAGTTCGGCACACCCCTCACAAGTTTCGTGACCCCATCGGGAGCTCCACCGAAGGCTCCAGTGGGAAGGTTGTTCGCATGGCACCACCGCTCCCAATTTGGCACACCCCTGACACGGTTCGTGGCCCCATAGGGAGCTCCACCGAAGGCTCAAGTGGGAGGGTTCGCATGACGCCACCGCGTCCAGTTCGGCACACCCCTCACACGTTTCGTGACCCCAGAAGGGGGTGCCACCGAAGGCCCCAGTGGGAGGGTTCGCATGGCACCACCGCGCCCAATTCGGCACACCTTGACACGGTTCGTGGCCCCATAGGGAGCTCCACCGAAGGCTCAAGTGGGAGGGTTCGCATGGCACCATCGCGTCCAATTCGGCACACCCCTCGCACGCTTCGTGACCCCATAGGGAGTTCCACCGAAGATTCGAGTGGGAGGGTTCGCATGGCACCACCGCGCCCAATTCGCCACACCCTTCACACGGTTCGTGGCCCGCAAGCGGTACCCACCATGCGGTACTCGCAGCTGCACATAGTTGAGCCCTTCGTCAGGCGAATTGCAAGAATCGGTGGCCTGACTGGGAGGAAGGGGGGAGATGTAAAAACGGGGATAGGAGCATGGCTCAAGCTGGCCAGCTCGAACGAGCAGGAGGGCCCCGCCCCTTCCCTGCCGCCCTCGCGCACAAAAGGGGGTTTGCGAAAACCACAGGCCACGCACAGGCAGGACAGGAGCCCTCGGAGACTCACTGCGCGGCGCATCGGCGACGGCTCCCTCGGCCCACTCGCGCGCGGCCGGATGGCCGATGTGACTGGCGGGAGCACGGCAGGAACGCCACTTTCGGGCAACTATGCGCGGCGCTTGGGCAAAACCGACGTCTCCGACGCTCGCGCGCGGCCCCGCGTCTGCTCGACCGCTTTCGACGGCTGGGCGAACGAAGAGTATGTGCCGCGCCGAACCGGGAACGCCACTTTTCGTCGAGCTATGCGCGGCGACTGGGTGAGATCTGACTTTTCGTCCGCTCGCGCGCGACCGCGCCGCGGACGAATTGACGAGTGGCCGAAACGAGCCCGGAAGCGCAACGTGGAGAAACTGAGAGGTGAGCGGAATGTTCGCTGGTTTTCGAATGATGCGCGCCGCGTCTTATCCTGGAGACGCCGGTCACGCAGACTTTTGGCGACTCGATGCACTGCGCACGACAACACGCTACTAGCCCGACTCTGCGAGCCCACGCTGCAAGCACACTTTACGAGCCCAAGTTACGAGACCCACGCTGCGAGCCCACGCTGCGAGTCCACGTTGCGAGCCCACGCTGCGGGCTCACGCTGCGAGCACATGTTGCGAGACCACGCTGCGGGCCCGAACCCACCCTGCAAGCCGACGCTACGAGGCAGCTCGGGCTTGTGGCGTGGGCTCGTAGCGCGGAATCGCAGTGTGGATCGCAGCGCGGGCTTTCTCTTTCATGCTGAAGCGAAATCTGTGCCACGATTAAGCGCAATCCACCCCACAGTTCGGACTTGATTGCTTGTACTAGACCCCGTGGGCGTAGATCACAGTCGGATGCTGACTCAAGGCATGGAAGAAGGCACACGTGCACAAGTACGAAGGGCAGTGGCTGGGAGATGCATGCTGGCCACATCTGCACGAATGCGATGACTATGAACGACTATGAACACGTTCGTGAACACGAATAAGACCGTGGGCATCACGGTGATCAATAGCAAGACTGTTAGGACACGGAAAATGAACATGTAGACGAACGATGGGGAAAAAGCGAGAAGAAGGAGGAACAGGTACGGAGGAGGTGGAAGAGATGTCATGATAACCCGCAGGGGCAATAATCGTGGCTGGTCCTCTTCACGATCCGAAGCACCGTGGTGGAGACCACAGTCGGCAAGATGAGTCTGTCAACGTTTTGGGGCTGAGTGGCTGGAGTACTGCTATCGTGATGCATTTGTGTAAGCGCGTGTTCACTGTCACTCTGCAACACGTTAGGGTTCTCTTTGAGCATTCAAGACCGGTGCAGGGCAGGGATGGTCAGCGAAAGGTGCAATAACTCGCCGAGCCCAATATATAAGTGACACCTGCGTGCCCAGACTCATACAAGCACATGTGAAGGACATGTGTGTGCTTGGTGTCTAAGATTTGTGTCATGTGTGTTATCTGGGGGTGTGCGTGCGTTGTGTGTGCTATGTGAAAATTATGTGCGGTTAATATGGGTTCTGCTTGTTATGTGGTTTCGGTGTGTTATCCGTGCTCGTTGTGTGTGTGAGTGTTGCTTGTGTTGGGTATAGTGAGCGTGATGTGTGTATGTTTGCGCTGTGCGTGCGATCATCTTAATTGAATGTGTGTGTGTGTGTGTCCCGTGTGTTGTACTCTGTGTTGTGAATTGCGTGTTTTCTTTAGTGTGTGTGTGTGTGTGTTCAGCGTGTAGCGTGTGTGTGTGTGTGCTGTACGTCGAGGCGAACTACTTCTTTCTTTGAACATCGCGTTGAAAAAGCGGCACGATGTTTGGAGGATGTCTCAGGCGAAACTGCAATTGTCGAAATGTGGGGATCAAGTCAGTGAATCATGTGATGTCCATGCTGCTTGTTTTCCAAACTTGTTGAACAACATGCAGGGCATTTGACTGTGATGTCGTGAGCTGCGTGAGGGGTGCGTCCGATGGTCAGGTTGTTGAAAATACCCCTGGCGAAAAGCTAAAACAGGAAACGCAGCTTCATAGCTCATCGCCTCTGAGCTCTACTCTCACGGGGAGGCGCGCATGACCCTCTCATCTACATGAGATGCTCATATATATATGTATATACACACCTACATGTATAGGTATATATATGTGTATATATACACACGCGCATGGCTATACATGCATTTCTACATATGTAACAATACGTGACTGTATATATATATATATGTATATATGTATATATCCCTCGTGGCTCAGCTGGGTTCAACGTTCAGCGACTTACTGCCCAACGGGCTCGTCAGGCTGGGACCGCTTGGACGGGTCCCACTTCGAGTGAATGTTGTACACATAAAGCAGAGCTACGTTTGCATCATCATCAGCATCATCATCAGCATCATCAGCATCAGCATCAGTATCCTCACCCTCATCCTCATCCTCATCAGTATCAGCATCAGCATCAGCACGGGCCCTTCGTCGTGGAATAACGAAATCGGCTGATGCGCCCGTCTGGCGTCTGTGTAGCCACCGTCGCCGACCCGTCGCCGCCCGCTGTCTGGACCCGTCTGTCGGTCTGGCGGCTATGCTTCGCCGTTGCCGCCCCGTCGCCGCTTCGTCGCCGCCCGTCGTCTGGGCCCGTCTGTCGGCCTGGCGGGTATGCTGTCGCCGTTGCCGCCCCGTCGCGGCCTCGTCGCCGCCCGTCGTTTTGGCCTTTCTGTTGGTCTGCCCGCTATGTCGTCGCCGTCGTCGCCCCGTCATCACTTCGCCGCCGCCCGTCGTCTGGGCATGTCTGTGACAGACATGCCCAGACGACGGGCGGCGGCAGTGTGGTCGCCGTCGCCGCCCTGTCGCCACATCGTTGCATAAATTCCCAATAATTGAAAATATTCGGAGATCCCCCCCGACACAACCGGGTCACATTATCGGATTGTTCTTCGTACAGCATGAATACGGACTCGGAACGTCCCAAGCAGTCTGGTTTTCGACCTCCCCTCATTATTTGCAACAAAACACTATGCGCGCACAGTCGTCGATCAAAACGCATAAATCTTCAAGAATCCCTTGCAAAAAAACGGGGCGGAAAGCGCACGCGCATTTCGTCGCGCACACATGTAGGATTTGTCATATAGAAAACCTCGGGTGTCGCAAGTTTTTTACCTAACAGCGTAGACTGATAGGTTTCTAGTAGGGTAAAAAGAGCTCACAGATCACTCCACAGGGGGGTCCGGGCAGGTGTTGGGAGTTGCCGGGCGGGCCTGTGCCGGGCTCGTTTTTCACCAACAGTCACACACTTCGTGCTCGTCGACCTCTCAGAACCCCATTCCCAGGCCACATTCTGAATAACCGGATGCAACAGTCACACACTTGGTGCTCCTTGACCTCCCAGAACGCCATTCCCGGGCCACATTCTGAATGCCCGGAGCCAACTGTAGGCCACTTCGTGCTCTTCGACTTCCCAGAACTCCATTCCCGGGCCACATTTTGGATGCCCGGAGCCAACTGTAGGCCACTTCGTGTCTTCGAGTTCCCAGAACTCCATTCCCGGGCCACATTTTGGATGCCCGGAGCCAACTGTAGGCCACTTCGTGGTCTTCGAGTTCCCAGAACTCCATTCCTGGGCATGATTTTGAATGCCCGGAGCCAACTGTAGGCCACTTCGTGTTCTTCGAGTTCCCAGAACTCCATTCCCGGGCCACATTTTGAATGCTGAGGCAGGCTGATGCTGAGGCTGAGGCAGGCTGAGGCTGAGGCAGGCTGAGGCTGAGGCCGAGGCTGAAGGCAGACTGAGGCTGAGGCTGAAGCAGGCTGAGGCTGAGGCTGAGGCAGGCTGAGGCTGAGGCTGAGGCAGGCTGATGCTGAGGCAGGCTGAGGCTGAGGCTGAGGCTGATGCAGGCTGAGGCTGAGGCAGGCTGAGGCTGAGGCCGAGGCTGAAGGCAGACTGAGGCTGAGGCTGCAGGCTGAGGCTGAGGCTGAGGCTGAGGCTGAGGCAGGCTGAGGCTGAGGCAGGCTGAGGCTGAGGCTGAGGCAGGCTGAGGCTGAGGCTGTGTCTGTGACTGCCGTTGCCACTGCGACTGTCATCGCGAATGCGACTACGATTGCGAGAACAGCACAATTCTACAACTGGATTCTATTCTGAATCTGAAGGGGAATGCTTCCAGATATGCTCCTACACATCGCTGTTAGGTTGCTCGTCGACCTCTCAGAACGCCATTCCCAGGCCACATTCTGAATAACCGGATGCAACAGTCACACACTTCGTGCTCTTCGACCTCCCAGAACTCCATTCCCGGGCCACATTTTGAATGCCCGGAGCCAACTGTAGGCCACTTCGTGGTCTTCGAGTTCCCAGAACTCCATTCCCGGGCCACATTTTGAATGCCCGGAGCCAACTGTAGGCCACTTCGTGCTCTTCGAGTTCCCAGAACTCCATTCCCGGGCCACATTTTGGATGCCCGGAGCCAACTGTAGGCCACTTCGTGGTCTTCGAGTTCCCAGAACTCCATTCCCGGGCCAGATTTTGGATGCCCGGAGCCAACTGTAGGCCACTTCGTGGTCTTCGAGTTCCCAGAACTCCATTCCTGGGAATGAATTTGAATGCCCGGAGCCAACTGTAGGCCATTCCCGGGCCAGATTTTGGATGCCCGGAGCCAACTGTAGGCCACTTCGTGGTCTTCGAGTTCCCAGAACTGCATTCCTGGGCATGAATTTGAATGCCCGGAGCCAACTGTAGGCCACTTCGTGTTCTTCGAGTTCCCAGAACTGCATTCCCGGGCCACATTTTGAATGCTGAGGCAGGCTGAGGCTGAGGCTGAGGCAGGCTGATGCTGAGGCAGGCTGAGGCTGAGGCTGAGGCTGATGCAGGCTGAGGCTGAGGCAGCCTGAGGCTGACGCCGAGGCTGAAGGCAGACTGAGGCTGAGGCTGAAGCAGGCTGAGGCTGAGGCTGAGGCAGGCTGAGGCTGAGGCAGGCTGAGGCTGAGGCTGAGGCAGGCTGAGGCTGAGGCTGTGTCTGTGACTGCCGTTGCCACTGCGACTGTCATCGCGAATGCGACTACGACTGCGAGAACAGCACAATTCTACAACTGGATTCTATTCTGAATCTGAAGGGGAATGCTTCCAGATATGCTCCTACACATCGCTGTTAGGTTGCTTTGCCGGGATAATTTTAAACAGAGTGTCCCGAACACCTACAACATCAGCCTGGCGAAAGACCCAATCTGAATATCGTTTTCGCTGGCTCTACCCCTGGGTGGGGGAACCGCATGCGAACACCCCCACTGGGGCCTACGGTGGAGCTCCCTATGGGGCCACGAAACGCTGCCCTGGGTGGGGGAACCGCATGCCGACACTCCCACTGGAGCCTACGGTGGAGCTCCCTATGGGGCCACGAAGCGCTGCCCTGGGTGGGGGAACTGCATGCGGACACCACCGGGGCCTACGGTGGAGCTCTCTATGGGGCCACGAAACGCTGCCCTGGGTGGGGGAACCGCATGCGGACACCCCCACTGGGGCCTACGGTGGAGCTCCCTATGGGGCCACGAAGCGCTGCCCTGGGTGGGGGAACCGCATGCGGACACCCCCACTGGAGCCTACGGTGTAGCTCCCAATGAAGCCCCGAAGCGCTACCCTGGGTGGGGGGACCGCATGCGGACACCCCCACTGGGGCCTACGGTGGAGCTCCCTAGGGGGCCACGAAACGCTGCCCTGGGTGGGGGAACCGCATGCGGACACCCCCACAGGGGCCTACGGTGGAGCTCTCTATGGGGCCACGAAACGCTGCCCTGGGTGGGGGAACCGCATGCGGACACCCCCACTGGGGCTATACCGTGGAGCTCCCTATGAAGCCCCGAAGCGCTGCCCTGGGTGGGGGAACCGCATGCGGACACCCCCACTGAGGCCTACGGTGGGGCTCCATATGGAGCCACGAAACGCTGCCCTGGGTGGGGGAACCGCATGCGGACACCCCCACAGGGGCCTACGGTGGAGCTCCATATGGAGCCACGAAACGCTGCCCTGGGTGGGGGAACCGCATGCGGACACCCCAAGGAGGGGGAGGGAGGGAAGGAAGGAGGAACGCGGGGACTGTCTCTTCAAAACGAAGACCCAACACCACAGGATGGTTGGGAAAAACGAAAATGGTTTCGCAACAGGGCGTTTCAAAGAAACTGCGCTCGCGCTCTAACCCATAGGTGTTCAAAATGTTCATCGGATGCTACCAAACGTTCCTCTCGCGCGCGCATGTCGAAACCATTCGAATGCCCTTGCGCGCGTGCTCTGTCCATGGCCACGCAACACGACGCGATTGGGGCGTTGGCCCCGTCCCCGTTGATGCCGGCTGCCTGGCTCAGCATCCGAAGGCGCGAGCCAAGCAGACAGCAGCAACGGGGACGGGCTCCAGGCATATCGCGCATTCGGTGAACGCGGTATCCATCACCGAAAGAGCCTGGCCTGGTGCGCGCAGCTGGCGCCGGAAGGTCACTCAGTCAGGCAAAATGGTCGGTCGGTGGCGGCAGCCGCTGCGTCGGCGAATCGCCACGTCGGGAACCGATGTCGCGATGGGAGCCAGCGTCTCGCTTGCGTTGGAGCCGCCGGCTCGCGCGCGCCTGCTGTGCCCTACGCGCGTGGGCCTGCGCCTGCACGCGGGCCTGCATCGTGTTACGCATCGCCTTGAGTGAAGGGGAACTGGAACACACAAATAAATACACACAAAAAAAAATATCCCCAATATTTTCCCATATTTTCTGGGTTTTTGTCTTCCCCCCCACTTCCCATATTTTCCCATATTTTCCTGGGAATCGAGGATTAATTGTGTCTGTGTGTTTCTTTCCCTCCTGATTGAGGTGCGGCGGCAGGTGCCCCAGTGCGTCAAATTCCACTTCTCCCGTGGGTGCCGCGATAGGGCTGGCATGCCATGCGCGGGCGGTCGTGGGAGACCTGCGCCAGCGCAGACAGGAAACGGACAGCTTCGTCCGCCGCCAAGCCCATTGCGCGCGTGTTGATGGCGCACCAGCCTACCAAGGGGATGTTGTCGCGACCGGCGAAAAGCACTGGAACTCTGCGGTGGCGCAAGCGCCTGCGAAAGCGGCTGCTCAGCTTGCAGGTCGTCTTGGTGCGCTGCGAACGCTGGCAGGAACGGCTGGCCGTCGGAGTAGAACTCATGGAATTCTTCCAGGGCGGCACCGAAGCGTCTCGATCTGTGACAGGTACCCCAGCAAGGTCATCTGGTTGATGGCGTTCTGCTGCCGATGCTGGAGACACCGCCGCTGCTCCATGCTGGAGCTGCGTAGCCCGTGGCCGGGCGGCGCTCGGTCGCCGCCGGCGGGCCGCCAATGGCCCGGCATGGGCGCGCCGGCGCGGCGAATGGCGCGGTCGCCCGAAACGACGCAGCCAAACCCGGCTGCCAGTTGATGACGGCCAAGTGCTGACGTGAGCCGTCGGCCCACATGCCCAAGAGCATCGTCGGCCTTGTGTGGGGCGTTGCTGGCGTAGATCCGCCGCCCGACATTGCAGAAAGCTCGACGTGTGCAGCGCGGGCCCGACTCGGTTTTCGAAGCGACGCGGGCGGCCCCGCTGGCGCTGGCATCGCGGCGCCGCGCATGCCCGACTGGGGCCCAGTCGTCGCCGCCCACCTCTCGTCGCGCGCGAGGGCGCCCGCGATGGCGGCAACGATCTCGGCCGGCACGGCGGCCGCATCGACAATTCAGAGTAGGGCGCGTGATGCCACTGACCCTGGCTCCGAGTTGGCGTCTCCTGCAGGAGGCGCTGGGCCTGGCATCGGCGCGTCGCGCATGCCGTCCATCATGTTGATGGCGTGCACCTCTGTCCCCGAAATTGCCCTGCTGTGCCCTCGCGTTCAGGCCGTGCGGGCGCCCTGGCTGGCGCCGCTCCTCAACCGGAGCGACGGGCAGTACCCTCTTGTCGCGTCGTCGCGGGCGCAAGAGTAGAGGTCGTTCTGCCAAACGGAGCCCCCGGAGAATCCCCTGTCGTTCATGGTCGCAATCTGGATGACGAAGCGTGGCGGAACCACCCTGCAAAGCCGTCAGTGAAGGGGTCGTCGATGCGAACGGAATCGCACCAGGGGCGCCGCGCATGCCTGAATGGATGCGCGGGCATTCCGGCAGATACTGACAGCCGCGGATGAACTGGTCGCCGCTCTTGCGCGCGCGGTGAGCGCCACGCGCGACAGGACAGTCCATGGCGAAAGAATTCTTAGAAGAACTCGCAGCAGGTGCCGCGCGAGAAGAAATGGGGGCCACCTGGCCGGTCAACCGACGCATGCAGCTAGAGGGGCGCGAGCATGCCGGGCATCGCGCGGCCGTTCGCGGCCCTGATGACATGCCAAGGGCGCCTCTGCACCTCCGGGCAACATATCTACAGAAGCCCACCCGTCTGCATGCCTGCGCGGGTGTCCGTCATGCTTGCGGTCTTGAGCTGTGCAAGTGTAGCAGTCGGGGCGATGGCCCTCCTTCCACTCCTTGACCGTTCCATGCCTCCTCCCGTATTGGCCCCATACCATTGCGTCACGCACATCCACCCAGCCGCCGAGGGCCCTCGCGAAGTAATCGCGGAAATTATCGTCGCGGAAAGGCCAGTGGCGGCAAGCAGTGGGCCGCCGCGTGGATATCTTGGAGAGTTCCGAATGTCGTGGTAGCCGGCCGCTGAGATGGTTCGTCGTAGCTCATCCCGCAGCGGCTCCCCCATGTCCGGCAACCGCAGTTGCGCGAGGCCGAGCAGAGCACTGCGAATGTTATTTATTTATTTGTTGTTGCTTCTCTCTCTCTCTCTCTCTCCCCCTCTCTCTCTCTCTCTCTCCTCTCTCTCTCTCTCTCTATTTCGCTATCTCTCTCTATAAATATGTGTCTACATATATGTTTATCACTCGGCCAGCGCGTTGCATTTCGCTCTGCGTACTACCCCGCATGCGGCTTTAGGTTATAATAGATCTGTCGCCATCAAAACATCTCGATGGGCCTCCCTGCGCGCGGCCGTGCCAATTGGGGGTCTTCGCCAAATGCCTGGCCCGGGCGATCCTGCCCCCGCGGCGCGTCGCCTCCATCGGCGGCGACCACCGGCGACCCGCGACGGATCGGTCGACCGTCGGGGCAGCTGGCACCGGGTCTTCTCCAAGAAGGATGTCCTTGCCAGGTGGCCGTGCTGGCGTCTGCTGCTGACGCGCCTGGCGCCTTGGGCCCCAGGCATTTGGCTCCTATGGTCGCGCTATGGCAACGAAGCTAATGACGCAGTCGGCAGCCGCAGCGCCGTCGGCAACTGCGGCGCGTCAACATTGGCCTCCGAGGGGGCCGCGGCCTCGGCTTCCCCGCGGATGCGTCGGGGCCGCCTGCGCGCGTCGGCGGGGCGGGGGAACCCCGCGAGATGGGCCGCGCCTGGCAGCCAGGCCTCGCATCGCACAAGTCCAAATGACTTAGGCGGAGGTTGTGATGAACCGTGAATGGCAGCCACCCTGTCGGCAATCATTTGGATCGGCCTAGTCCCGAAGGTGCTTAGGCCTTTCTGCAAAGTTCGGCCGCTTCTAGTCGCATCCCCCCGGTTTTGGCGCTACCCGCACGCGGCCGCTCCGGCGCGCAGAACGAAAAGCCCTCAGCTGAAGGCCTCCTTATAGTCCCGGTGTGCCGAAGCGCGGGTGAGTCGGCAAGTCGCGGGCCGCTCCTCCGACTCTCGCCGGGAGTGCTGCTCCTGCTTGAGCTGGACCACTGGCGGGCTCGTTGCTTCCGTCGTTCTCGCTCGCACCCCCGACCGCAATGGTCGTTGATGCGAAAACGTACTCGAGGTCGAACCGTCTGCTCGCGGCCGCGGCGATGTCCTCGGCGCCCGCGGGCGCCCCATCTGTCGCTGACTGAGCTGGGCCGCCGCGCCAGTCAGAATGGTCGCGATTCCTCGGGGTCGCCAGGCGACGCGGCAATCGCGACAGTCGGTCAAACAAACAACCGCTGCGGACGGTCCGCGGACGTCCTGGAATGACTTCCAACCGTAGACTCGACAATCACGTCTGTCCGCGGCCAGGTCGCGCTTGGCATGTCTCCGCGCGTCACTGTCCTCAATGCGGCTGTAGCGGGTGCCCCGAATAACTCGGGCATCCTCGTCGCGAGACGAAGGCGGTTTGAATGCCAATCCTTGGCATTTTGCTTCCTCCAGCCGCTGGATCCATGCCGGCGCGCGCAATCGCCCGGGACGTCGCGGGCAGCGCCTGTGCCCCGACCCGTGTTGGCGCGGCCCTCGAAGGAGCCTGCCCGCGGCCCCCCGGCAACGAAGGTGGTCGAGACGAAATTGCCCCAGCCTGCGTCACTCTGCTCCTCGGCGGCGACGCCGACGACCGCTGGACCTGGCCTGTGGCCGGGCGCGGGGCCCTTCGAAACGTTGCTTCGCGCGTGCCCATGCAGGTGGGCGCCTAACTCGTCCTGGGCGGTCGAGATTGTCTCGGCCTCGGCGGCAGCGCCACTGTTCTCGCGGTCGCCCATGAACTCGATGTCGCTGTCCTTCAGCGCATTGCCGGGCATTGCCGCGCGCGGGGATGGGGGGGCCCGGCCAGTCCTGGAACGGAGTTGCTTCCTCCTCGTAGACGCGCAGCTCGTCGAAGATGTAGTCGGCGCGCTGCTCAATCCCCCGGGGCCCCACAGCGAAATGCGCCATCAGGAACCGGGCGGCAGGCGACGCCGCCAGCGGGGGTCGAGCAGATGGAGAAACGCTTTCGATATCGCCGTCAAAATGTTCTGAGCCAAGGAATGCGGAATTCCCCCCCCCCCTTCCCCCTTGCTATTGGGGCGCTGGTCCTGGACGTTGCCGACGCTGCCAGACGCGTTGCACATCGAGCGGTACCCGTCTCAATCCAAGGGGTTCATCTTCCGTTCCTCGCCATTCTCCTAAATGTTCACCGTCCCTTGCACTTTCCCCTGCCGAGCAAGATTCTCGCCAGCCCATAGCCAAAAATATGTGCCAGGAGCGTGACAACACCGAAACCGTGCAATCTCCGCCTCTCACCGTTGCATCGCCCCGTTACCCGATTGTGGAATACTCGTCGCGCTGCGCGCCCAGCGCGTCTATTTGCTTCGTTGACGACTCGTCGCGTAGACACGTAGCCTAGAATTAAAGATTCGGCAATCTGTTTATGACTGATATGCACTGGTACGTCTGTCCGCGGTGGGGCTGGCGCGGCCGCCAGCCCGCTCGCGCGGTAGCGCCGAGCCACGTGGGATAAAACTGCAATGGGACATGTGGCCATGTGGCTGTCGGCGGCGAGTGGGTGCGTAGTGGTGTAAACAAGTGGCGTACACGCTGAGGTCGACGTGGCCGTCGACTGGTGCATCGCAACAAGTGAGCCAATGGCATGGCTCAGCTCCGCGAAAGAACGGTGGCGCAATAGGAACAAGTATGTTGATATGTTACCGAACTGCGCCGTGGAATACCGGAATTGGAGTAATAGCGATCCACGCAGTAGAGAGGTCAGGTCCGATACCAAATCGAAGGTGGCATGGTCAGCCGCAATACGTAAAACATGTTAGACGTTCTCCAGATCCCAGCTGTGACGTAGCATAAGCAAAGAGTAGCGAGAAGGGACACGGGACAGCATGTGGGAGAGCGCGCGGTAAAAAAAAAACGACGTACGTTTGTCTCACGCGAAGGTGCTGCCTAGGCATACGCTCGCTGCGCGCAGCTGTGCGCCACAACGGCAGCGGATAGCTCGCTTTGCTCGCCTTTGATGACGCCCGTTCAAATTAGAGTGGTAGGATCTCACCGAATGGGCCGCTCGGGCCCCGGGGGGGTCACTCAAAAGACGTCGGGCACAGCAGATCCTCGCCAAATAGCTTCGAGCGTGTTGAAAGCACGTCCTTGGGATCTTTTCGGGACCTATGTGGGCGGTCTTGGAGGCTTGGAGGGCGCGGGGGCCACCGTAAGAAACCAACAGTATTGAACATCTCAAACTGCTAAATCCGCCGACTCCATGGGGGTCTTTAGGCGTGTGAGGTGGTTCACCTCCCCACTACCCCCCCCCCAGGGACCCCAAACGAGAGATTTGCCCTCCCCCCCCCCTCCGCCCCGGACGGACGCGTCATGGGAGCATAGAGGACCCCAAAACGGGCCAAGAGGGCCCCGAGTGGGCCCCAAGACGATCCAAGAGGGCCCCGAATCGTCGAATGATCGTTCCAAAGCGCCCAGGATGGCATCCAGACGGCCCAAGATACCTCCAAAACGCTCCAAGAGGCCTCCAGGAGGACCCCCAAAAAGCAACGAAGAAGTGACAACTGCCCCATTCCCTTAGGAAAACACAGATTTAAAACATGTTCGCCTCTTGCGATTTCATACCGTGCAAGACGGCAAAAAAAGGCCCCTAGTACAGCTCCAAGACGGCCCACACGGGTCACAAGACCGCCAAAGAAGCCCCGATGACGGCCCCAGAAGGCCCCCCGAACCCACATTTCCAGCCTTCGGCCCCATGGCGCCCCCAGGTTGCCTCAAGAAGACCCCAACACGCCCCAAGCCGCCCCCAGGCAGCCCAAACAGAGCCCTCAAACGCCCCCAAGAACCTCCCAGGAATCGGACAAGCCTCGAGAAATGCAGTCCTGGACGCGCCATAGCTCATAGAGGGGTCGGCGGATTTGGCGTGAGCCTACAGAAATCCGTATCCAGTTTGGCCCAAGCCATTTTGGCTCAAGCATGAGGGTTATGGGCTTGAGCTGAAACGTAAGCCTACGTTCGCCCCACACCATCCCAAGTTTCCTTGGAGCCTCTGAGATGACCGGATGGAGTGCCGCGTCCCAGCACGGGTGCCACACGGCGTGGACCGAGCAGGGCCGCGCGAGCAGCGGCGCACCAGCGCCATGGCGCCAGCAGCAGGTTGGCGCGTGGCAGTGGTGGCAATGCACGTTCTGCTCCGAATGGTGCTGGACCAACAAGTGCAGCAAGTGTGGTCTCAAGCGAGGGTGGAGTACTGCGTCGACACCGTACTCTCACCACCAGAGCCTCCACCAGCCGACGTACAGCGAGAGCGTGCAATCGGGCCAGATGGTCCAACACGAGCTGCGCGGCAAGATCGACCAACTCCAAGCGGACTCGGCAGCTGCGACGGCGGAGCCGAAGCCAACCAGCAGCACAGCCGACTCCAACAACCAGCGCACAGCAGGAGACGCCCAGGTCAAGCAGATCGAGGCGGCCCTGAGTGCACTCCCACTCACAGGCTTCGACGCGGAACGCAAGCAGTTGCAGGAGAGGCTTGCGGAGGTCAAGATGGCCATCACGCGTCAGAGGCCCCTCGGAAAGCAGATCGACTCCTGCAAGGCAGCGCTCCTGAGGTCTCAGAAGAGGGTCTCCGACTGCCAGCAGGTGATCGAGCGTGCCAGCGCAGCCAAGCAGGAGGCAGCAGCAGAGCAGGCGCGGCTGCAGGCCGAGCTCGCCAAGTTACAGCAGGAGCTCCCGATGACAAGCGGGATGAACTGCATCCAGATGATGAGCTCCGCGATGGACTCAGTCCTGAGAGCCGCGCAGGACGGTGGAGTGGTTCCACCTCAGCACGTCGCGGAGGCCGAGAACCTGATGAAGCAGCTTTCGAGTGGCATCCAGCAGATTGCTCATATGGCCAATATGACGGCCACAGTCCCCATGGACGAGAGCAGCGGCGCCCGCCGTTCCCGACCAGACGAACCCAACGGGGACAGCGATGCCAAGGAGCGCAGGATGGTTGGCAAGGGCCCGCCTGGGACACCCACTTCTCAGCGAGATTGCCGTCACTTGTCAACAAAAAACGACGATGCCTCGGAGGTGCAAGTCCCGCCGTGAAGGAGGCGGACAGCATAGGGGGGATACATGACGAGCGGGACCCAGACTCGTCAAGAATTCGACTTGCGTCTGCAAGTGTGCGTACTCTTCCCCCATGGCAAGATGAAGCTAGTTACAATCGCAATGCCTTCACGTCGCTGAAGAGCAAGACTGAACTTCTCCAGATGATGTTCCATGATGCTGGGTATGGGATCGTGGGCATCCAAGAGGGGCGCAGCACCACCAAACGTCATGTTGTGGGTAACTACTACGAGATGTTTACATGTGCGTGCCCCGAATCTCGATATGGCTCTCAAGTTTGGGTTTCGAATTCACTACAGTTTTCAGCCGACGTGTTCACTCAGCCAAGTGCACGGATCACCACAGTCGTTGGCGTGGCGCAGGCACTTGCCGCAGGGCTAGTGATATGCTCAGCGCACGCCCCACACGAGTTCTCCACCAAGCGCTCCAAGGACGACTTCTGGGAGATGCTCGAGAAGCACCTGATACAATACTCCTCCAAATGTCCCTCCTACTCCCTCATGCTGCTGATTGACGCCAATGCTCGTGTCGGCAGCGTGAGATCTCCCGCTCTTGGTCTTGCATATATGGACAAAGAGAACAACAGTGGAGCTCGCTTTCGACGATGCCTGTGCAACACGAAAATGTACGCGGCCAACACAGACTTCCCAATTACATGGACCTGGATGTCGACGTACAGGACTACGGCCCGCATTGACTACGTTTGTATCAAAGCCAGCCGCAGACAGACAATATGCAATGCGTATGCGGATGAGAATGTTGATCTGATTTTGGACGGATCGATTGATCACAGACCTGTTGTGGTGGATGTGACAATGCCGAAGGATGTTCAGATAGAGGAAGCGACCAGATGCAGAATGATCTTTGACAAGACGAAGCTCTCGGACTCGCACCTAGTGGAGCGCTTCAATCAGAAGATGTGGGCGTTCCAGTCCCAGAGAGATTGGTCAGTGGATCAGCGCCTTACCGAGTTGAATGCGTGGATCTTGCAACATGCTCGAGCCACGTTCGGCCCTCCTCAGAAGCGACCTCGGAAGCCATGGATATCATCGACATCATGGGGAGTGGTGCAGATGGTGGCCCCCCTGGTGCGGCTACGTCACAGAGGCTTCCGTGCTGAACGTCTTGCGTTGCTGGCCAAGGCGTGGTACGCCTTCGCGTCAGTGCTGCACGCCGACTTCGAGCGCCCCGCAACTGAGGGCGGACAGAGCGGCCTGCCCGCCGGCGCGGGGCGGCGAGGCTGGCGCGCCCGCGCAGCCCACGCCGAGGCTACATGCGCGCTGGCAGCGGTGCGACGCATGTCTGCCATGCTGCACCGAACGGCTCGCGATGTCGGGCTGATCTCTAGGAAGCTCGTCAAAGCCGACCGACAGATCTGGATCGGCATGAAAGCACTGGAGGCGCAATGGGCACATGTCAAGGGTGACTCACGCACCACCTACGCTATCACGAGAGCTCTGTCAGGGCGCGGACTGCCGACAGCCTCCGCGCTGCGTGGACCTGACGGTGAGCTCACCAGCACGCGTGGCGAGCGCGACATGCTGATGCGTGGCCACTTCGCCCAGGTCTTCCGTGGCAGGCTGACGGCCCCTGAGGCATTGGCTTCAGCGGCCGCGCCACCACGCTTTCAGCACTGTGTAGAATCGAGCGCGCTGCGCACCACACCGTGTGCCGCGCGTCGTGCATTCATGCTGTTAAAGAATTACAAGGGTGTAGGCAATGATGGCATACCAGGTGAGCTAATTCGATCGGCTATTGATTCGCTCGCTGTTAAGTTTTCGGAGCTTCATGTTAAGATTGTCGAGCAGGAACGATGGCCTCTGTCATGGACTGGAGGTAGGCTCGTTGATATATATATATATAAAAGAAATGCAGCGTTGAAGATCCTGATGATTTTCGAGGGACCCTTCTTACTGACCACTCTGCCACAGGTTTTTTTCTACCAGCTAAGGTCCGTGCTCGATAGTAAGTATAACGCACGCCAGCCCAGCATGCAGTGTGGAGCCACCGCCAAGCGTGGCACAGATTTTGCTTCACATCTCGTGCTCATGTTAGTCAACATGGCTAAGCTTCAGGACGCATGCGTGTTTGTGCTCTTCCTCGATTTAGTCAAAGCGTTTGATCGTGTTATACGTGAGCTTGTGTACGGCATGACAGATGAGCAGCTCGCCGACCCTCTCACATATTCTGTGTCACTAGGAGTGTCCACTGAGACCGCTCGAAAGATCATTGTGTATCTAGACATGTACGGGTCAGCCTTCCAGCAGTGGCAGGTAGACCCAAAGGCGGCTGAGCTCATAGCTAGATTGCACCGCATGGCGTGGTTTCAGTATGCCGACCTCCATGAAGTAGTGCAGACAGTCACAGGCGGTCGCCAAGGGTGCGTGTTTGTCACAGTTGTGTTTAACGGAGCGTACAGCATCGCACTCTTCATGCTGTATTCCGAGCTTGCTAAGCTAGGACTCGGGCTCCGCATGTCTCGCAGCGAAGGCCCGTTTTGGAATGCAAGTCCACACGACGGAGCACGTGATTTGCACGAAGAGCATGTGATGGATGCGGTTCTTGTTGATGACGAGTGCCTCGTGTTGCTCGCCTCCACCCCCAATCGCCTCAACTCCGCCATCCACGCACTAATGAAAGCGGTCGTCCAGACGTTTGCAGCGTTCGCTCTGGAGATCAACTGGAAGCCTGACAAGTCCGAGTGCATGGTAGTGTACAGAGGTAAGCAGAGTAGCAGGCACTACGCTCGATTGAAATGCGGAAATCAACGCTGTTTCAAGTTTCCAGAGTTTGACATATCTCTGCATGTGGTCGATGAGTACAAACATCTAGGGTGTGTCGTGACTCCAGATGGTCGTCTGAAGCGTGACGCCGATCATAAGATTTCACAGACCATGAGCGCCTGCGTCCCTATTTCCTGTAAAGTGTTTGGTGCCACCGAGCTGTGTCAGAGTGTCCGTCTAGCGCTCGCTGACTCTCTCCTCATCCATGGTAGGTTGTTGTTCAATAGCCACATCATGTCGTGCACGCCTGAGTACATACGCGCACTCAACGGCCCACACATGCGCATACTACGACGCATTGCGGGTGACCCCAACTTCGGAGAGGCGAAGTTTTCAGATGTGCGTATTCGTGAGCAGTTAAGCCGACCTTCCCTGGACTGCCTGCTGCTGCGGAAGCGACTGCTGTATTTCGGCCGTCTTGTCCACTCCGCACCAGGCCCGCTCCAGGCTGTCCTACAGTTCCGTCACCACCAGAGGGCCCTTGATTGGGTCAGACAGCTCCAGGACGACCTGAACATGGTTTGGAGACGTGTGCCCGCCTTCTCCTTGCTCCCCGATCCCATCTTGTATGCTAGTGTTTGGCACGAGTTTATCCTGCAAGACCTTGCGTCCTGGAGGGAACGTGTGCAGCGAATTTTCTTTTGCACGTCTGTATGTGACGCGTCATATGTCCCGTCGTCGTCGACGGCCCAAGGGAAGCCCCCCCCCCCTGGGGGGACCGAGCTCCCGTTTGTATGCGGCATCTGTCCAAATCGCCCTGCCTTTCTCACCAGCAAGGCGTTGAAGATGCACCAGCGTACGAAACACATGCTCAGATGCCCTGCCCGCCTGTATGTAGACGAACGTGGGATTTGTCCAGTGTGCAAGACCGACTTTAAGCAGAGATTGCGTTGTATTGCACACCTGTCAGATAGCCGGCGTCAGCGCTGTTGGGCGCAATTGATGCACACCGCTCCCCCTCCCCCCCGCCAGAGACTGTGGCAACGCTCGACCTCGCCGATCGCGAGGCGCGACGCGAGGCTCGACGGCGAGGCCACACCCACCCTCTCGCAGTCTCCAGTGCATGCACGAGCGAGGGTAAGTGTATTGGATTTGCACGCATGTGAAGCTTGTGTATAGTCAGCTGAGCAATGCTAAGTGCGAGTCAGTATCTAACAACTTGAGACACCGTAAGGTAACCTTGCAGAATAAAAAAAAGCCTACATAACCGTATCGCGCAATCGAATTTTGACAGGCAGGCCGCCCAATCCAACATAAAAGCTCCCAGATACCCGCTCAGGAGGGCCCCTGAGGCCTCCAAGAAGGGGAAAACACGCCCCGAACAGAGACTCCCAAAGCGACGGGGGAGCCCCCAAGAAGCCTCCAAGGTCTCCAAGGGGCAACACAAATACCCCGAAGAGGTCTACAAAAGACCACCGAGGGGCTTTGCAAGACACCCTATAAGGCCTTAACAGATCTTCCGACCACGACCCTGACCCCGTGGCGGGATGAGCTCAAGGACGCGAGTCACCCCAGACCTCTCAAACGCTACCCTGCATGGGAACGACGACCCAACGATAACTCTCCAGCCTTCGGGCCCTTGGCGAACACAACTACTGCAACTCCTACCTGAACTTGGCGACCACTGTGAATTTCGATGCTATTGTGGGAAACCGCGGAATGGCGTAAGCCTCTTGACTGCGTCCGCCCGCAAGGCTGCGGGGCGTGTCAAACTTCCCTCCAACTCTCATCGTTCAAGATTTGTGTTTTTATTCTCTCCTTCCCCCTCCCACGTGGAGGGTCCGCCCCCCCGCCCCCCAACAATGTCCGATTCTCCTTTCGAAATCCAAACCAACTCTCGGTACAGATATTCGTTCCGTGTTGGCTCCCCTAGGGCCACTTCTTCGCCTCCAAGGCCGACTCGATAGGCACCATGGGGCCTCTCTGGGTCAACTTTGCAGTCCAACTGGCCTCGTCACAATCATACCCATCGGTGGGAAGAAGTGGGTATAACCGTTCAGTAGGAAGGCGTTGAAAGTAGATCAGGCTTCCGACCGCAACCTGAAGAGGAAGGAACAAGAGAACCGTTCAAATCTTGAAATAGGAAGGCGCCTACGTAAAGTAGGCTGGAATCTGATAGTTCCAAACATACAAACGTTCAACACCCGATGGGTACACAATCATGATTGTGTCAGAGATTTTCGCCTGGCAGGGGAGTCTCCTAGAGGCCTCTCCCAGCAACGTTTCGAGCTCGTCGGTGGCATTTGTCAACCTGCTGGAAATGCCTGCGCCGTTTGGGATACTCTTTGGGAATCACTGTTCGACGATTCTGGAACCAACTTGGGCCCCAAATCGGGGGCCACACCCGCCACAGCGCGGGTTGAGATTGACTGGGATTGGGACTGGGCCTGAGCTCACCGTGGGAAGCCTCGCACTGGGGCTACCAGAAACCCTTCCTGGGCCCCCTCGGGCCGCCCTGTTTTTTGTTGGAGGGGGCCACTGGAAGGCCTTCTGCGGCCCGTGAGGCATTCCCGGGCCGTCGTTCGGCCAGGTGGGGCTTCCCTGGCCTCCTGCTACTGGCACGTACGAGTTAAGCAGAGATCCATCCTCCATATCACAGGTCCAATGGTACTGATGACGGGCCGACAAGTAGACGATGATCTTACCGTGGACAGCCGCACGGCATACCTGAGTCCAATCGGCTATGTGTTAGAGATGGGTGCAGCGCAAGAAGGAAGGGGTGCATCACTCACATGCGGGACGGTATGCCACTAGCGGGACTGTCTTTCACTGCGTTCGGTATTTCTTCATCCCGTCTTGGGGCCATCTCCGGCTCGTCAGTTGGGAAGACTAAAAAGGTACTGATATCGCTATCCCCCTGGACCTCTCCGGTGCTTTCTGACCAACCAGGATTTTGAGGCGAATCCAGCGGTGGCGACGAGGGCCTCCCACGAGGTCCAAGCAGAAGAAAAAGGACGAAGGCTAGCGGAAAGGGTACGTTTTCCGCGTCTGATCATTGGCGGGCTGTGAACGCGAACGAAACGAAAGAGCAAGATGGCAAGGATGATCGCACGCAGCGTGGCATAATCAATGCCAGCAGCGGGCACACCGCAAGACAGTGATGATGGAGCTACCGCCAGCTGCATGGCGCGCATCTGGATGCCGGCGAACAGCACACACAGCATGAGCGGCAACTGCAAAGACATGGTCTCCACGATCTTCGAGGACGACATCTCCACCTGGAGAGGGGCACCGAAGGCCAGGCGCCGATGCATGGCGCGTCCATGACTGCAAGTGTAGGGGCACCGCAGTGCTGCAGACTCTTCAACATAGTGCGCGCTGGGACGGCCGCCCGCGAAAGGAAACTGCCGGGGGCCTGGCTCCATCACGGAACCATGGCCAGAACGTTCCGGCCAAAGCCCCGGCTGGGCAAACTGGTACCGTTTTACTGCTTGGTCGGCGGCGAGTGGGGTCCGACAAGCGAATCAAGCATACGGCGAGGGACGAGGAGAAGAAGGGCCTCGGTACAAGGTTACGTAGAGAACGAACTACCAGATCCCCTGCCAACGACCCCCCTGTCTCGGCGGTCCGAGCAGCAGTGGCAAGCCGGAGACTGGGCCGCGGGCCCCAGGGGGCGGAGGCACCGATGCCAGGACGTGGGCCCCGCACACCGTTTGCCAGACAAGCGCGTCTTCGGGAGCGGCCAAGAGGGGGGTGTCCAAGAGGGGGGTGTGCAAATCATGACCGGCGGCATGTGCACGGCCCAGCGGGGGGGCCAGGGACGTAATGAAATAAGAAGAGGCGCCATGAAATCTGGGGCGATATCATGGCCCCCGCCATGATATCCACCCCCCCCTAGTCATCACCCCTCTCTTTTCCGCCCCCGACGTCTGGCAGACGGGAGCATGGAACAACCACGCCGGGGAAGGCTGGGCATGTCGGGAGCATGGGGCCAGGCGGGGTCGTGGTGGCAACGAATATCGGGGTGTGCAGCGCACTGGCATAGGGCTGGGCGCGGCTAACGGCTGCAAAGAACATTGGAAACGCGGCGCAGGGACACAGGGCTGGGAGGGTTCGGCAATGCTGGCTGCTAGCGGTGGCAACCTGCTTCGGGGGCGAAGCGGAGGGGCATGGGGCTTGGCGGGGCTAGGCAAGGATGCAGTGGCAGGTACCTTTGGGGGTGCAAAGAAAAGGCCTGGGACTCGGTGGTGCTGGCAGGCGCGCAAACGGCATCGGCCCAGGCAGGGCAGCAACAAGTCTGGAAAGGCTCTGGCTTGGAGAGGGCAGGGCTAGCGGTGGCAACGAGTTCTGATCCCCGATGCCCTTTGCCGTTTTGAATTCGCAGGGCCGGGCCCAACCGCACCTCACTTGCTCCCCCTCCTCTTCCTGTACTCACTTCCCCCCATTCCTCGTCCTCCCTGACATCCTCGTGCCTGCTGTCCGTCCGCGCGCCTACTACGGCGCACTCCTCAAACAGAACGTGCCCTACAGAAGCTCCACCCACGGCCCCGGCGGGTGCGTTCGCATGGCGTCCCCGCGCCCATCTCGGCACACGCCGCACGCGGATCGTGTCCCGCAAGACCCGCACGGCGCGCAGGGCAGGGAAGGCCACGCACTGCACGACACACAGCTGCGTGGGGAGAGAGTCGCCCCCAAGGGCCCAGGGCATACACGCTGCCAGGCGGGCCCAGCACCGGGAACAAGCCGCGGGTACACATCCCTATGGCAAGCCTTTCGGGGCGGCACAAAATCCCCAACCTCAAACACTGTGACGGGAAGGCTTCACGAAGCGCCCCGTGGGCTTTACAGAAAAATGAGCATGTCGCCGACTGCAGAAACGGTGTGGAGAGAAACAGCACGCTTCGACCACCCCAAACTCATCGTGCGCACCACGCTGACTGCATGTTCCTGACACGGGTTCCGCACGTGCAAGTGTCGACCAGGAAACAGAGCGTCACTTCCACTCCAGCTTATAAAAGAAATGTACGTATACGAGCGCGAGGACAGAAGCACGGCTGTGACTGGGCCGAAAAGCAGAGGGAGGGAGACGGAGAATGTGCCCACTCTTGCCATCCTCCCGCCCCCGAGGTCAAGAGGGGTGAGAACACACGAGCGCAATGACGGCATGACGACAAGCCGCCAGCCGCAGCTACACGGGAACGCACGCGCGAGCAGGCGGAAGAAGGGAAGAGCCGAGGCAAACGCTCCCCTACCACCTCCCCATCACCCCAGAGAGAGAGAGAGAGAGAAAGCAATAAACGAAATCAGAGAGAGAGAGAGCGAAAACAAAGCAACGAGCGAAGAAAGAGAGAGAGAGAGAGAGAGAGAACACGAGAGAGAGAGAGAACACGAGAGAAAGAGAGAGAGAGAGAGACAGAGAGAGAACAAACAAACAGAGAGAGAGAGAGAGATAAATAGAGACATAGAGAGAGAGAGAGAAAGTACAAACATGAGACAAAACAAAAAAAAACAGAGGCTGCGCATAACACGATGATGCCGCATGATACCCTTTTTAGGGGTTCCAGGTCCGCTCGGAAGCCCTCTGGCGGATGGACGAAAACCATCGGACGTCAGACATGACGCGAGCGCACCCGGCATGTCCCCTCTTCTTCTTCTTATTATTATTATTATTATCATTATTATTAATAATAATAATTATTATTGCTATTATGCTTATTATTATTTCTGTCAGGGTTGGGATGTGGGTCGCGTGCGCCAGGCCAGTGCGGGGGGGGGCACCTCTTGGAACCCTCCCCGTGGTGTGCGCCGGGGGGGGGGGGGGGGGGCGGCGGCCGAGCTGCACCCCGCGTCTGGGGGGGGGGGGGGGGGCGGGGCGGAGGAGGAGAGAAGAAGGAGGCCGGGGGGTAGGAGGAGGAGGAGGGAGGAGGAGGAGGAGGAGAGGAGGAGGAGGAGGAGGAGGAGGAGGGAGGAGGAGGAGGAGGAGGGAGGAGGAGGGAGGAGGAGGAGGAGGGAGGAGGAGGAGGGGGACGAGGAGGAGGAGGAGGAGGAGGAGGAGGAGGAGGAGGAGGGCGCCGTGAGGAGACGTGCGCACTGGGCGCGGCGGCGGCTCGCGGCGGCACCCCTCCGCGGGTGGAGGCGAAAGAGGAGGAGCAGGAGCAGAGCCATACGGCTCCCCATGGGCTGCTCATGCGAGACCGAAGAACGATGGGGGGAGGCCAGGACAAGAGGGTTCGGGTCGGGCGAGGGGGGGATAGCAAAGGGGGGGTTTGAGAAGCAGCTCACGCAGCTGATTTTCCCGGCGCCTCCCGGCGCCGGAGGCGGCTATGTATCGAGGAATGGGCCCCTCGGTGAGGCCGAAACCAGCTGCATGCAGCAAATTTCGTAACCCCCCCTTTTCCCAATCCCCCCCTTTCGCCCGGCCCGAAGGGTTCGGGGGGACGAGGTCAGAGAGGCGACACCATGAGGATAACATTGAGGGGGAGGGCGGGGAGGAGCGGGAGGATAAGAAAGGAAGAGGGGGGGGGGCGCAGCTGGAGGAGCGCGGGCCTGCTGCCAAGCTTGCGGGGGAGGACGAGGAGGAGTAGCGGGAGAAGAGAGGGGAGGAATAACAACAGAAGGAGGACAAAGAGGGCGAAAGGAGGAGCAGCAGCAGAGGTCACGCCGACGGACACGCAAATCACCCTACCTTGCCATTCCGGCCCAGCCCAGGGTGGGCGGGAAAATTGGCAGAGCTAACCTGCTGCAGCGATGGATTGACCGCGTCTGCGACACTGGGACGAACCTACCCCTCAGAGACTCACAACCCCACTTCATGTGGTTTGCATCCCTTGCGCAACTCAAAATGCACGAAACAGGCGGGCGGCTTGGAAGCAAATGATGCAGAAAGCTGGAGCGTCCACTGTCAGATTTCAGACCCAGCTGGCAGATATGGCTCAGGAGAGCCACAGCCGACCTGGCGAACCGCGTGGGGACTCGCGTGGCGGCACATTGGGAAACACTTATCCAAACCACTCGGATGCGGCCCCTCGTGCGCACGAACTTGTAAGGTCTCCCTCTTTGTTTTCTCGAGTTCTGGGGGAGGCGCGTACAACTTCCACCTGACATCCAACGGCTTGCTGGGCACTTCCCTGGAACTCGAATGCCGAAAATGTGTCGGGGCCGGTCGCGCCGTCCAGAGGATGAAATGAAGGGACGCCGCGCGGACGTCATTTCATTTGCGTCGCCAGATATAGCTCGAGACTGAAGGGGCCCTGGGACACGCAAACAGATAGGCACACACAACAGGATTCCCCGTGCTTTCCCATATCTTCTGGGCTTTTGTCTTCCCCCCCACTTCCCATGTGTTCCCATACTTCCTGGGGGATCGACGATTCATTGTGTCTGCGTTTTTCCCCCTCCTGGGAGACGTGAGCATCGGGTCGGGCGAAAGGGGGGGATAGCAAAGGGGGGGTTTGAGAATCAGCTCACGTAGCTGATTTTCCCGGCGCCTCCCGGCGCCGGAAGCGGCCATGTATCGAGGAATGGGCCCCTCGGTGAGGCCGAAACCAGCTGCATGCAGCAAATTTCGTAACCCCCCCTTTCCCAAACCCCCCCTTTCGCCCGGCCCGAGTGGCCTGGGCCCCACTGGCCGATTTACCCTCCTAGATGGGGATATAGATCGTTCCCTTCGGGTTTCGAGGGGTGTGTGCCCAGCTGGGGTGGTGCTTTGGTGGGGGTCTCGAAGGGGATAGGGATGGGGATGGGGGTCGGTTAAACGATACTGAGACATACATGCGCACACCATCAAACGGCGGACCAACTGGGCCCAGGGGCAAATGCCGGCTAGGATCAGACCCCCAACGGGAAGAAACAACGCGGTAGGGTGACCCGGCTCCCCGTTGTGCCCAGACCTCCGACGTCGCTCTTTTGTCCACGACGTCGACCCCCTGGAATTTAAACCACTTCCCCAGGACTGTTTTTTCATCTCCACTCGCTTTTCGGCGGTAACGTGGCCTGGTGAGCCACAGAGGCAGAAAACAAAACAAAACAAACGTCCGCCGAGGTTTTTGCCACGACGCGATGGGAAAGGGGGATGCAAGGGGGGGGGGACGGCGGGTGGCTGCACAGTCGGCATAAACATACGCTTGTCTGAGGTCCGCGCGTCGTCCTCGAGTCAACGCTGGACCCCCCTCCCTGGCACGCCAAGCGCGCCAGGGGCGGCGCCGGAGGCGCCACCAGGGCTTGGCACGCGCTAAATGGGTACATAAAAAACGGGCACGATGTCCGACAGCAAATCTTGTCCAAAACCGACAGCGGCCGCTGTTCGGCAAGCGCCTCCACGCACCGAATGGGCACCGGCCGCAGCGACGCCCGCAGCGAACCCGGTTCAAAATGGACACAAGCAACTGTCAATCCATGGTCTATGCACCCAATCTCTCCGTACCCACTACGATCGTGCAAGCGGGGACCTAATGCAAAGCCCAGGAATCCGGGCGGAGCTCCGAGAAATTATGCTTCTGCCGCATTAAGTTATGCAAAGGAGCGGGCGGGCGGCGGAACGGGACCTGCGAGCTCTTCGGACCCCCCTCCTTCCCCAGTAGCTCAAGCAGCAGCTGCTCGCCGAGGTGGGCGACGACGATCACGCCGGCGCACCTGCGCCCGTCTTGGAGGCATTGGGCTGTCTTCGCCATAATCATCGAATGCAGAATTACATTAGCGGGCCCATAAGCCGGACTAAGGCTGAATGAGCCAGGGAGGGAATCTGTGCCCAACGGGATTAAGCACAAAAATATGAAGCCGACCACGGATGGAACAGCACCGATGAATTGAGCATACCAGGAATTGCATCATAACAAGGGGAGCAGGATCAGGAGGAGAACAAAGGAGCAGCAGGAAGGCGAAGGAAAACCATGAGGGAGGAGGATGCGACACTTCGGGAAGTCCGCCGAGCTCAGCGCCCGACGGCTGCAATAGGACAGGGAGCCCCCAGGGACCCACCTCCAATCTCGAAGGGCCACCCCCCGTCCCACCGACGGATCACGGCCAAGGAGTGCCAGACCCAGCAGAAGGAGAGCAGCTTCCACCGAGCAGAGGGGTGCGGATCGAGAGGCAGCGATCCCAACCCCGTTCCCGATGATGTTGAGCCGCCGGGGTTGTGTGAGGGCGCATTGGACCACACGTTGTCCAATCAGTGTCGCTCAACACAACAGCTCTCCGTGCATCGGGCGTCCTTCACTGTCAAGTGCGAGGCGTCTAACTATGGTACCGTCCAAACTCCAGCGATTGCCGAACGGAGTATGCAAAGAGCCCTCCGTAGCAGAGCGGGCGTGAGTCACGCCTCCGCAGGGGCATGCCTACCAATGGTGGCAACAAGTTCCCGATTTGGAAGATGCCCCAGCAGCATGCCCCCGCGCGTGGCAGAATCGAATGTACTGCCTCGCTCGTTCCCACCAACCATTGGCTCGAAGGAGAGCTCTGACCAGGCTGCCGCTCTGGATGGCAAATCCTCGCCGAGCGCACGACACCGACCTGCCCAAACCACGCCAAAACCTTGTAGGAAGAGGCCGAGGAACGGGGGGGAATGGCGGGAGGGGAAGAGGGGGAGAGGAGGAGAGGTGGAGAGGGGAGGGGGCGAATGCGCAAAGATAATCGGGGGGGTTGTGAATCAAATCGAACCTAGGACAGAAGAAAATCCCTCAAGAACACGAGACACTCCGCCGGCCAAAACGCGCAGAACATCCATGGGTACCCTCCCCAGGGTGCACCAAGAACATCCAACAACCACGAAGAACGTTAGGGCACCCTCCCCGAAGTGAACTCGATCTGATACCCCGGTGCGACTGCACAGTCGCCACATGGCCGGAGGAGAGTGGATCAAACACGCGAGCCCGTTGGCCGAGGTGCCAAGGCCACGTGCAAATGCCCAACGCGAAGACCTTTTCCCGAGTGGAGGTCCCCAGGCACAAGGAACAACCGGGGTGCCGCTCCAGAGCTAGGGTTGCTCTTGGCCCTCGTCCCAGCTGCAACGCAGGGCAACACACATTGCAGGCACAGAAGCGTTTGGAGATCCGCGCGGATGTTTCTCGTATCGGCGATGGGGCGCCCTACCTGGCCGATCCGAGAAATCCGCGCGGACCTCCAAAACTTTATGTTTGTGTGTTGTGCTATGTATGCCCCTCAAACACAATAGGAACGAACCCCAAGAAACCTTCCGCAAGAAACCCCAAACCCTGAGACCCCATGACGCCCATTCATTTTTGGTGTGGGAAGGTCACGCTTTCCACAGCAGAAGCATCGACACCCAAGAAGCCCAGGGCACCCTGGAGGCAAGCAAGGCGTTTCTTGGCATGGGCCTCCATTGTAAAGGGCAAGACGTGGGTGAGCGGCAGAAGCCAGGGCGCGCCTCAGGGCGGCGTATGACGCGCCGAGCATGGATGAGGCCCACTCGGAGCCGAACGGCGTGAACACGTTGACAACGATGACCTGGGCGGCTGCAGAAGAAGAACATAAGAGGCACGACACCTTGAACAGAAGAAGAAGAAGAAACAACATAATAATGATGATAACAAGAAGAAGAGCCGCCGCGAGGGTACGTTTCCCGTCGCCGCCGTGGCGGCCAGGGGCGGGAGCTCTCGGTTGAGCTCCAAGACGACGTGGCCGAGCAAGAGGGGGGACGCCGTCGTCGTCGACGGCGTTGTTGGGGAGGAGGGCCGTGCTCAGACACTGCACTATCGCCCCACCCCCCCCACCCTCCGGAAGCAGCGCACGCTCTGGCTGCAGCTTCGTAGTGGGGCTGGTGATTAAGGGTAGCGGTCGGACCAGACCCTGGAAGGATGGGGAAGGATGGGCCCACCCTGCTCGGTTGCCAGTGAAAGAAAAAGCAAGCCTGTCTCTAGATTGACTTCTCAGCACTTGCCTCCTGCTGGATTTGGAGCCAACGCGCAACTTTAGCGTTGAACCGTTCCGGGCGACACCTCATGTTCGCCAACGCAACCTCTTTCAGACAGCGACCGAGCAGGCGATCGTAACCTTTGATCAACTTATCTGAACAAGTACTGCACCAAACAATTCGAGTGACAAGCGATTTTGGAACTTCTCGGTCTCGCCCATGCTCTAAGATGGCCCAAGAAAGCGTCCTGGGGCTCTCTTGGGTGACTCTTGAGCAATCCTGCGCGCCCTGTCAACAAACCCGAGAAGCCACCAACATTGATTACCTTGTGTCAGCGTGGACCCCAAACAATGGGTTCTGACACTTTCGATGTGCACTCTTTCGATGTGCACATTCGCTATGTGAGTTGCAGCGCACATGTCGCGCAACCTGTGGGGTGGGCTTCCCCCACCGCGCAACATCCGCGCACGACAACATTCCATGCTTGTGTACACATCCCACCCACCATCCCACAACATGATGGCAACAACCAACTGGTCGACGACAACGACGATGACGATGTTGATCTTAATAGCGACTGTGGGGACTATCGCGATCGCGGGAATGGTAGTAACGATGAAGCTGATGGTGGTGAGAATGACGGTGGTAATGATGACGCTGTGGTGATGACGACAGTGGTGCTGGTGAGGTTGATGAGGAAGTGGGTTCGCGCAGGAATCTAACGATGGCCATGACATCGAGAATGACGATGATGCCGACGGTGGTACTGTTGATGTCGACGGCGATACTGGTGATGGCGACGACTCGGGCTGATGAGGACGAGGAGGAAGCGCACGTCATTTCACAAGTCCGGTATGACTTCTGATTGAACTCGAGTGGTATCCAACTAGGCTTGAACTTAGCTGCCTTGAAATGCTCAGAACACCTACGAAATGGTCTTGATAGGCCTGTTTTCCACCACCGCTATCATAAGTTGGAAGGGGGAAGGAGGTGGAAGACGAGGAGAATGAGGAGGACGAAGAGGAGGAGGAGGAGGTGGAGGAGGAGGAGGTGGAGGAGGAGGGCCCCCTCCACCTGCAACTTATGGTGGTTGTGGTGGAAAACAGGCCCATCAGGTCCTCAGTGTAATTATCTCGACGTGTGCGCGCGGAGCTGCGCGCGTGCGGCATGCCCTGCACTGTGCCATCGTTGGAAGGTGCTGCTCGCGCGCGTGTGGCCAGCAGGCTGCTCTAATCTTGCCGCGCGGCTCAGCGCCGATGGCTTTCTTCTGACGACCGCGGCTACACTCGACCAGGATACTAAGGGTGCGCGGTAAGGATGCAAGGGCCTTGGAACGGCATGTTGAAGTTTTCCGTGCGGAGCGCAGCAGAATGCCGAAGGATGCCGAATATCGAAGGAGCAAGGATGCAAGGGTAGCCTTTGGAAAGTTCCCACATCCTTACTATCATGCTTGACTGTTCTCCAGGCAGCGCTTGCAATCCAGAAGATATAACTACACCAAAGAGAAAACCCGATCAATGGATAGTTATGGGATCGAGAAAGAGATCGAGAGGAAATCGACCGGGAACCCGGACGCGAGCGAGGAGAGGGGATGTCAGAAAGGAAGATACGGAGGAGGGACATGAGGACGAGGAAAAAACATGAGATTGAGGGCCGAACTGGATAATCAGAGGAAACTGCCAACCCTTCGCTGGGCGGGTCTCTCAACCCAAGTTTGACATGAAGAATCGAGGTCCTGAGGGAACCGGGTCCTGGACCCTGGGGCATCCTCAGGGCCGCGTTTCCTCATGGCGATCTGCATCCTTCCCGCAAGTCTCGGCGCCCAGACCTCTCTGGGCGCGCGTTCTGACTTGAACCTGGACGGAAACCCAGCCGTGGCGACGATGAGTAGCCTCAGAGGCACGGCAAAGGCAGCAAAAGTCCCAAGTCTCGATCCTCGACCTTGAGGGGAGGGGAAACGATGAGGGGACCAGCTTATGAGGTGAAAATATTGACCTGGAATCGGCGATACATCGCCGATAGATCGGCAATAGCCTCTCGATGGAAAATCCGCAACGTCCAGGGCGGGGTGGGCTGTCGGGCCCCGATCAATGGGCGATTGGGTGTCGATGCGCCCCCCCCGTGAGCCTATCCCCAGCTTGCTCCTTCACGTTGCCGTTCGCGACGATCTGGGCACCCCTGGGACTCTCTCGGCGAGGCGCAGCTGCTGGAGAGCATCCCGAGGCTGGTACCCCCCGAGCCTGCAACACATCACGGCGCACACATAGAGTTCTCGGAGGTCCGCGCGGATTTCCTGGATCTGCGCTGGGCCCCCTCCCCGGCCGGCGGAGCGCGTCAGGGGCGACGCCAGAGACGCCGCCAAGCGGGCCCAGCACCCATCCAAGACACCCGCGCGGAGCTCAGAGAAACATGCAATTGTTTCCTCGTCGACTGTACCACCCCTCACGTTGCCACTGAGCAGCGATCCTCGATCCTTCTCTCCGTGGCAGCCCCGGTGGAGGCCACAGGGCGCGCGGACCGCGCCAAGGAGCTCGGTGTATACCTCGGTGTATAGCCGCCCCAGCTGCCTCACCCGTGGGGCGCTGGGGCGTCTGCACCCCGAGCTTCGCTGGCGGCGAGCACATCCGTATCCACGCTGGGGCGGGCGGTAACGGGGGTGGCCGAAGCGAGGGGTGGAGAGAAGGACCCGAAAGGGCTCCTTCTCTTCACCCCCCCCGATTTAGGCCACCCCCCCACCAGGAGAGCCCAGAATCGAATCGATAAATCGGATCGGCAATCGACATGAATCGGATCGGCGGAAGTCGGCAGCCGAATCGGGAAAAG
>CAUYUJ010003669.1:1197235-1257149 GCA_963575745.1 Prorocentrum cordatum
CGCGATCCACCCCGCGATCCACCCCGCGACCCACCCGCGACCCACCCGCGACCCACCCAAGACCCACTTGCGACCCACCCAAGACCCACCCCGCGACCCACCCGCGACCCACCCGCGACCAATCCACATTGGTTTGAAGAAAAAATCGGCGCCTGCGGCGGGCTCGTTGCATGTAATGTGTGAAACTTCGGCGCCTGCGGCGGGAATCTCCAGTCTCGCAGACTGCCGACGTCCCCACCGCCCCCTCACTCTTATCCGCATCTGCGGGGTGCTACGAATTTCGTGATCTCCAGCTTGGCCTGCTGAACCTTTCCCGCACGGGTACGACGGATCCTGTCTCTGCGTCTGGCGCTGGTGCTTGTCAAAGTCACACTCCCTGAACATGTGGCACATGGAAGCATGATTACCGTAAGCGGAGAACGCACGTGGGACCTCCCGACTCCCCCCCCCAAAAAAAAAGGTCTGGTGGGGGCCTGTGCAAGCTACTGCGGGTACGATTCTACACTCCTCACGGCTGGGATGTGTTCGATGCCCTCAAACAGCAGCCTAGGAGGAGGAGGAGGAGGAGGAGGAGGAGGAGGAGGAGGAGGATGAGGGGAGGAGGAGGAGGAGGAGGAGGAGGGGAGGAGGAAGGGGGGAAGAAGACGAGGAAGAGGAGGAAAACGAGGAGGCAACGTTGCCCCTGGCTCTCTCCACCTCCCTGCGGTGGCGCCCCCGCGGCCCCCCGCGGGTCCTATGCGCAGGAGCAGGGCGCCCGTGCTGACGCAGAGGCTCAGCCTGGGCCGCACCACGAGCGCCGCATGCAGACACACAGACAGGCGATCCCAACGCCCTTGCCCTAGGAGGAGGAGGAGGAGGATGAGGAGGAGGAGGAGGACGAGGAGGAGTAGGAGGACTGTGGGTCCCACAGGCCTTCCACTGCAGCCCTGGAACGACAGGCCATCCCAAACCAGGACGCATGTCCGTTGCTGCCCCTCTTGGATCTTCTGGAGCCCCTCGCCGCGATCCCAGGGCCGTCAGATCACTTGGCTCGGGATGTTGAGCGGGCCCCGGGGGAAGGTGATTACCTACCAGAACACCCCAACCCAACCCGAAGACCCGAATTTCGGGTTGGGGGGGGGGTACGGGTTCCATACGTGTTTTCTCGATGTTCCACGACCCCCCCCCACACTGGAAATCGCGGATAAATTGGTGCCTTCGGGTTGGGTTGGGGTGGTTTGGTGAGTGGTGAGAAGGGTCGGGACTTCCGATCTGTTCAGCTTCCATCCGCGGCCTCGGCCCCAGATGTCCCGATCGACTTTCTAGGTCCCCGATCCATGCTGACTACCTACCAGGCCACCCCAACCCAACCCGAAGACACGAATTTCGGGTTGGGGGGGGTAAGGGTTCCACGCGTGTTTTTTCGATGTTTCCCGACCCCCCCCACTAGAGATCGAGGGTAAATCTGAGCCTTCGGGTTGGGTTGGGGTGGTTTGGTGGGCGGTGACATGCTCAATGGCCCCCCCCCAGGCCCGAAAAACGGGCCACCTGGGGTTCGAGACCCAGGAACACAACGCGGCGGCTGAAACAAAAACGCATCGTCCGAAGGCTGTCAGCTCCGACACCGCCATGCGGCAGCTGTCTCACTCGCCGTTGCCGAACCAGCACGCACGAAAACGGACCGCTCTGTGGCCTCCAAACCGAGACGGCCGAACCAGCCCGAACGAGCGTACTCACCGCCTAAACCGAACCGACGCAACCGAACCGGGCCGCGGCCGACCCTGCCCGAACCGACCCGAATCGGACCCTTCCAGAGCTGGGCTGGGGGCAGAGATCCCTCACGGCCAGGCCGAGTCGGCGCGCCGACGCGCCAGACCGCCCTCTGCGTGCGACCCCAGGCCCTGCAAGATGCGGCGCGGCATGCCGCGAGGAAGGCGGGGCGGAGGCGAGGACGAGCGCGGGCCGTGCTGCCCCACCAAACTCCGGCCTCCAAAGATGAGGGGGGGGGAGGAGGGCGTAGTAAGGAGGGATGAGGAGGGTGGATGGGGGAGGAGAGAGGCGACAGGATGATTTTTGCTTGCCGCTACGCCGCTCTCACCCCAATCCGATGCCATTCACGACGTCGCGGCGCGCTTTGAAGAAGACGACGCCGAACGTCGCGGTGGGGACTGCACCAAGTACGTACGTAAAATACAAGGCCCAGAGATCCATGGAGCAAGCCGTGGATGAAAGTTCGCTGCTGCCGACACTCAAGTTCTTGATCCCGAGGACAGCCGGCCGATTCTCGCGGTGGGACAAGTAACGGCAGGAGCGCGGCGAGGACGACCCCGAGAGGCACCGAGGAACCGCATCGCCGTGCTGTCGGGCAGGCTGGACAGCCTGACCAAACCGCGCGCGCGGGAGATCTCGACGGGACTCTCGTGCTCACTGTACGCCCATGAGTAACCACCAAGCAATCGGGACCGAACCCACCGCGTCCTCCGAAGGTAGTCAGGGCTGGCTGCATCATGTGTTACGGTGTTGCTGTCATGTAATGTTTGTGGCTGGTCCACAATGTATTACTGACGTCGCGCAGCGATGCAACAAAATGTGTTGTGTTGCCATGGTCCCAGATGTGTGAAACGCAAAATCGTCGTCGGCGTCGGGCTGCGACTCAGGCCTGGCGAGGCCACCTTGGAACCGGACAATACCTCGGGCGTCGCGTCGGGCGTCGCGTCGGGTAAACATGAAAAACTGCGGAAGCGGCTCGGCGCGAAACCGTGAACAGGCGACGGCGTCGGACAGTGAGACGGTCACCACCTGGGGTTCCTGGGACACTTCGGGATGGTCCCCATCAGCGAGAAGCTCTGAGACCAACGGCCGCTCCACGAACAACTGGAAGCCGGCGGTGAACCGTCAAACTTGGCTACCGCTGGGAACTCGTAGAGCTTCCCTGTCATATATGTGTGTATATACATATATATACTAGAACCACGCGCGCGCGCTTCGCGCGCGCTTAGGTTCTGTCGAGTCACAGACCCAGGAATCGTTGTGAGAAGAAATTGGGGACGCGAAGTCGAAGCCAATCTGGCGCCAGTCTGGGGGCCCCTATCGGGGAAAAATTGGCAATCTGGCGGGGGGGCCAGCGAGGTAACAGACAGGCGAGCAAGTAGAAATCTCCAACCTGGCCACGCCAGAGTGGCCCTGGATCCCAAGGCAATATGTTAGTCTGGCCTTCGGCTACCCAGGAGAAGGGCGAGACACTGAAATCTTGGGACGCGAAGTCGAAGCCAATCTGGCGCCAATCTGGCGGCCCCAATCTGGCAAAAGTTTGCAATCTGGCGGAGAGCCAGCGAGGTTACAGACTGGCGAGCAAGGAAGAACCTCCAACCTGGCCACGCCAGAATGGCCCCTGGAACCCAAGGCAATCTGTCAGTCTGGCCTTCGACTGTCCAGGAGAAGAGCGAGACACTGAAATCTTGGGACGCGAAGTCGAAGCCAATCTGGCGCCAGTCTGGCGGCCCCATTCTGGCAAAAGTTGGCAATCTGGCGAGGGAGCCAGCGAGGTTACAGACTGGCGAGCAAGGAAAAACCTCCAACCTGGCCACGCCAGAGTGGCCCCTGGAACCCAAAGCAATCTGTCAGTCTGGCCTTCGACTGTCGAGGAGAAGAGCGAGACACTGGAAACGCAAAGTCGTCTCAAAATCGACCCCGGGACTCCGAACGCTCCAACGTTTCGGGCTGCGCCCGGCCGCTGCGACGAGGGGCCCTAGACCAAGGTGCCCCCAGGACTCCCCGGGAAGCTTCGGCGGCGTCCACAGCACCCCTCCTCCTCCTTCTCCTGCTCCTCCTCTTCCTCCTCCTCCCTCTCCTCCTCCTCCTCCTCCTCCTCCTCCTCCTCCTCCTCCTCCTCCTCCTCCTCCTCCTCCTCCTCCTCCTCCTCGTCCTCGTCCTTTCCCGAGCGATACAATAACAACTTGCGTGGAACACCTCTCGGGCCCATCTTGGGGCTCTCTTGGGCCGCCTTTGGAGCCTCTTGGGGCGTCCTGGGTCTCTCGTGAGGGCTTCTTGGAGCTCTCTTGGCGCCTCCTGCAGCCTCTTGGGGCCGAATGCTCGGAATTCTACAGTGGCTTTCTCCCTCTGGGACCCCTCTCGGGCACGCCTTGGGCTCTCTTAGGCCATTTTGGAATCCAATTTTGCCGTCCTGGGCGCCTCGTGAACCGTCTTGGAATTCTCTTGGGGGCCACCTGGGCCGTCTTGGGAGCCTCTTCGGCCGTGTTGGACGCGGTGAACACCCAACAGGCGACCATGCGAAAAGTATACGTTTTCCCATAGGAATGGGACCATTTTTGCTTCTCGGACCTCTCTTGGGGTGGGCTGATTTTGGAATCCTTTTGGCGCCTCTGGGCGGCGTTTTGGCGCCTCCTGGGATGTGTTGGGCCGGAAGCTCGGAATTCGAGAGTGGCTTTCTCCTTCTGGGACCCATCTCGAAGTCGTCTTGGGGTTCTCTTGGGCCGTCTTGGGGCCGTCCTGAGCCACTCGTGCGCAGCCTTGGAGCGCTCCCGGAGGCCTCCTAGGCCGTCTTGGAGGCCTCTTGGGCCGTCTTGCACGCGGTGAAAGCCCAAGATGCGACCATGCGACAAATATACGTTTTCCCATAGGAATGGCACGATTTTTGTTTCTTGGACCTCTCTTGGGGTGCCTCTCAGAACGTCTTGGGGTGCTTTTGGGAGCCTTGTGGCGCCTCTTGGCGGCATTTTGGCGCCTCCTGGAGCCTCTTGGGCCGGAAGCTCGGAATTCGAGGTTGGCTTTCTCCGTCTGGGACCCCTCTCGAACTCGTCTTGGGGCTCTCTTGGGCCGTCTTGGGGCCGTCCTGAGCCACTCGTGCGCAGCCTTGGAGCGCTCCCGGAGGCCTCCTAGGCCGTCTTGGAGGCCTCTTGGGCCGTCTTGGACGCGGTGAAAGCCCAAGATGCGAACATGCGAAACATATACGTTTTCTCATAGGAATGGCACGATGTGTGCTTCTTGGGCCAGTCTTGGGCTGCCTCTCGGAGCGTCTTGGAGGCTTCTGGGACCGTCTTGGTGTCATGACAGGCGTCTTGGAAGGCATCTGGAGCCATCGGAGCGCCTTCCGAAGCCGCCTGCGAACGATCTTGGACGGCGTCCGGCGGTCCGACGAGCCTCCGGGCCCCCCGGGGCCCACATTTGCGGTCGAGGTCCCGGCCCCAGGCCCCCGGACCCGGTGCGCCGTTATATGTATATGTATATGTATGTATGTATGTATGTATGTATGTATGTATGTATATATATATATATATATATATATATATATATATATGCATGCGAGCGCGGCAGTCGCGCATTGAGCGCGCGCGAGGGTGTGCGGTTTCATAGAAATGTGCTTGACAGCTCCTTATGCTGAACACATGTTTCCAACATGCATGTAAACATTATGAAGCTCTCGTCACGTGTAGAGCATGCGAGCTTGGTGTATGTTTGCGCAGCACAAATAGATTGTTGGTCGCAGCTCTGGTATCAGACCGATCCCAGAGGTCTAGATACTGCAGACTAGCGCTGGTGATCATTTCCATTCGAAAAGTCTGCTTCCCAGCTCCGTAGTTTGCCGACAGCTCGAATTCAGTAGAGAAAGCCAGCACCACCTATTTAAAACTTGAAGAACGCAAATCGTTGTTTAGTCGCAGCTCTGGTAGCAGGCTGGTCCCAGCTGCCTAAATGCTTGAGACTAGCGCTTCTCAGTTGTTCCCGTCGGTTCGTGTATATCTGAGCTCCGTAGCTAGCCTACAGCTCGAATTGAGCACAGAAAAACAGCATCTCTCACAACAAATCGGAGTGCGAATACTGTTTCAGTTGTAACTTTGGTAGCAGACCAATCTCAGATGTTTCCATACTGTAGGCGACTGTGTCTCATGATTTCCTGTCGAACGGTGTGTCACTCACCTCCTAGCCTGCCTACAACTCCAATTAAGTACAGCCTCTCTCATAAATACGAAATAGTGTTAATAATTATTTGGTTGCGGCTCTGGTAGCATACCGATCTACGGCCGGCGTGTAGATACGTTCGACAGGTGCTCCTCACCATTTCCGGTCGATCGGTGTGCATCTAAGCTCCGTAGCTGGCCTACAGTTCGAATTAGATCGAGGAAGCGCACATTCTCTCGAAAATTATTTACAATGCGAACAGCGTTTCAGTCGCAGCTCTAGTTGCAGGCCGATGTCATACGTCTCGATACTGTAGGCGGATGTTCCTGATAATTCCTTGTTTGGAGGTGTGCTTCCCAGCTCCGTAGCCAGCCTGCAGCTCGAATAAAGTAGAAACAACTAACATCATATATGAAGCAATAGCAGAGGACGAACCGTTGTTTGGTCTCAGCTCTGGTAGCAGATCGACCTCAGGCATCTAGATACTTGAGACGAGCCTCCTGATGATGTCCTTTCGATTGCTGTGCCGAACAGCTCTGTAGCTCATATGCAGCTCGAGTTAAGTTAAGAAAACCGTCAGTACCTGCCAAGATGACACTGAACACCCGATCCCGCCTTAGTGCTTTTTGATGGTAGTACCCATCCGATCAACCTGATATCGAGAAGACGAGCGGGAATAAGATCGAAGATTTGCAGAACAATATGAAAACTCCAACGAATGGTTGAATTTCGAAAAAAAGAAGTTCAACCGACCGAAATTATGCAAACTTCCGTCGAGACTGGAAGCCGGCAGTAAACCGTCAACTTTGGTTACCGCCGGGAACTCGTGGAGCTTCCTTGCCATTTATATATATATATATATATATATATATATATATACTAGAACTATCGCGCGTGCTTCGCGCGCGGTCAGGTTCTAGACCAGGCCGGGGGCGCGCTAGAAGATCTTGGACAGCGCTATCAAGCACAGGCGCGTGACATAGTCGTGTCTCCTGAGGGCTTCTAGGGGTTCTCCGTGTTTCCTCAATTGGCTGTTGGAGCCCGGCGGCCCCGGCGGCGTCTCAGGAACGGTCTCAGGTTTTTGGACCGGGGGCCGCATGTAGACGTACATGAAGGTCTCTGGGGAAGCCTCTCAAAAGCCCGTTGGGGCCCTCCTGGGGGTCTCCAGGGGGGTTCCTGGGAACCTCGGGGGGCCTCTTGGAAGCCTCTCGGGGGGCCTCTGAAGGCCCTTTGGGGCCTGCCGCAGGCGTCTTGGGGGCCTCTTGGGGCCTCTTGGGGGTCTCTTAGGGGCCTCTGGGGCGGGGGGGCTGGGAGGTTCAGTTGAGTTTCCCGTCTTGGGCCCCTCTGGGGCCCTTCGGGGACGCGTTTGGGCCGTCCTGGGCGCCTCTTGGACTGTCCTGGGCCCCTCTGGGGCCGTCTAGGGGCTCTCTTGTGGGCTTTGTGGGCCGTCTTGGGGCGGTCTAGGGAGAGTCTGAGGTCGTAAAGGACGGTACGAAGGACAAGACATCGAATACGGTAAAAATGTACGTTTCACAAAGGGGGAGGGAGCTATTTTTGCTTCCTGGGGCCGTCTGGGGGGATCTCTTGGAAACGTCTTCGAGCGTCTTGGAGGCGTCTGGGGCGGTTCGAGACGCCTCTTGAGCCGCCGGAAACCGCTGGAGGTTGTCTTCAGGGTGGCTGTGGGCGGCCTGGGGCCGCCTGGACGGCCGTCTGGGCGCTCCGGGGGCCGACCTGGGGCCCGCCGGGGAGCGGGCTGGGCCCGACGTCCCCCCATTTGCGGTCGAGGCTGCGGCCCCGGGGCCCCGGGCCCGGTGCGGCGTTATATGTACATCTCTTTTTTTTTGTTTGTTGTGTTCTCTCTCTCTATATATATATATACATATATACATATATATATATATATGGCATGCGACCGCGCCAATTTCGCATTCAGCGCGCGTGAGGGTGTGCGGTGTCATAGACATGTGCTTGACATCTTCTTTGTCTACAGCTCGAGTTCAGTTGAGACAAACACCCACGCAAGAAAGTACACGACATAAGCTGAACATATGTTTCAGAATATATGTAAATATTAAGAAGCTCTTGTCACGTGTAGAACATGCGAGCTTGGCACTGTTTGCACAGCACAAATAGTTTGTCGCAGCTCTGGTAGCAGACCGATCTCAGACGTCTCGATGCTGCAAGTTAGCGCTCGTCATGATTTCCATTCGAACAGTCTGCTTCCCTGCTCCGTAGCTTGCCTACCGCCCCAATTCAGTAGATAAAACCAACACCACCTATTGGAAACCTTACAAGTGCAAGTAATGTTTTAGTCGCAACTCTGATAGCAGACCGATCTCAGCCGTCTAAATGGAGGCTCTGAGACCAACGGCCGCTCCACGAACAACTCCCTGGAGCAACAGGTCGATCCCCGTCTGCACCGACAGCCCAGGAGTGAAAACAGCTGCAGCACCCTCAGCACGAGAGTGGGATGACCACGAATCCCACCACAGACTCCACCAACGCCGTCGAGAACGCGAGGAGGAGCAGCTGGAGCGTCATGAACCACGTCTTCAAGGTGCTGGCGCAACAAAAATCACTAAAGCCCGTCAGCTGTCGCCCGGGCCTGTCGGCTCGCCTGCCAAACATGTCTGGCGCCTGTTGCGCTCGAACATATTTGGGATTGTATGAGCACCCTGAGACATGGGACACCGTAGGGAATCCAGGAGAAGTTTCGGACACCTGCGGAGCCCTTCAAGGGCCAACCAGGACCTTCGGAATCCACCACCCGCGCGCTTCGGACAACCCTCAGATCTGTTGGACGAGGGCCGCCCATGACCTTCGGGTCCCCCCCACGCTAACTACCACATGCTACGAACATCTCCCAGAACTTTTGGAAGTGACTGGCCCGCGTTCGGACGGTTCAAAAACCGACCCCCTTCTCATCTCCCTTGATCCTTCCTCTTTTCTCCGTCCTCCTTCTTCTTCTTCCGGTGCGTTCCGACCAGACTCTTGAGAACCCAGCGTGGCGACGAAAGCTCTCCAGGACGAGCAGCGGCAGCTGCATCTTCTCCACCACAAGTAAACAACAATAGTACTACTTGTCCTCCTCCCCTGAAGTTGTCTGGATGATCACCCGCCCCCTCTGCTTGCTGTTTTTGACACACAGGATTCCAAACACTGGATTTGCCTCATGGCTGTTTGCAATCCACTTGTTTTCGGGGTGTCACAATGGTTCTCCCGCTGCAGCGTGGGCCTCATGCTCGGATCGGCGCCTTGCTCCCGTCGTTCAGAATGGCGCTCTCGCTCCAGCGCGGGCCACTTTTCTGGATCCGAGTCTTGCTTCACTCTGGCCCCCCATCATCCCCCCTCCTCCGCCGTCCCCTGGTCCGCCTGTTTCTCCCGCTCCTTCCGCTCCAGTTCCTGTGGTTGTTGTTCGTCTCGTCCCAGCGCGGGTCACTTGTCTAGATCTAAGTCTTGCTTCATCGTTTCGCCCCCTCATTTCCCATCCTCCGCCTTCCCCTGGTCCGCCTTTCCCTCCTAGTGTTTCTGCTTCAGCTCCTGCTGCTACTGCTGCTGCTGTTCGTTCTCATCCTTTTCCTCCCACTCATCCTCCTGCTCGCCCGCCACCTCCTCCTCCTCCTCCTCCTCCTCCTCCTCCTCCTCCTCCTCCTCCTCTTCCTCCTGTGCACGCAACTCCCCTGGTCCCAATGCGCATGAGACGAAATGGTCTTTCTGCGTGAGTCGCAGGTTGGCTATGACACGCGTCCGCGGATAGAGCAAACTCAGCGCCAAGGGGAAGGATTAGAGGGAGGGATAGGATGTCAGATGAGGCGCGAGCGCACCTAGCCTTTCTGACCCCTCCCTGCCGCCCCTCCAGACCTCCGCCGCCCCAGATATCCGGCGCTCCATGTTTGCAACTCGACAACGTCCCCTGTGACGGTCTTCCACTCCGAGTCGTTTTGCCGACGGTCCAGGGGCCCGTCGGGGGTAATCCGTCCCGCCCTCGCTCGGACGCCCACTCCCCGTGCACCTTCCTGCCCCGTACGTGACTTACGGGCCGCTCGATGGTCCCCGCCGAGGCAGGGGCACGCGTCCCAGCGAGGTCAGGCCGGAGGCTGAAGACGGCCCGACACCGGCTGCTCGACTGCCTGCCGGAGCCTCGCATCTCCGCGGCCCCTCCGCGCGCCGGCTCCGAGGGCCCGGCTGCAGCCAGGGCTGCCGGATGGCACCGTCCTGCAGCTCCCGCAGCCGCGCGCAGACCAGCAGGACGGCCAGCATGGGGGCGAGCGGCAGGGCCCCCACGGCCTGCCGGGTGGCGCTCCCGCTCCAGCCCCGCCCCTCCACTTCGACGGCCACGCCTCCTCCATGCCTCCTCCTCCCAGCGCCCTCCTCCTCAGTGCTCCCTCCTGCCTCCTCCTCCCTTCGCCTCCTCCCTTCGCCTCCTCCTCCTCCTCCTCCTCCTGCCAGTGACCAGCAGCAGAAGGATGATCTTTGCACGCCAGGGTCCTCCAGAAAGAGATTGCTCACGAGCTGGTGTTACTCCGTGGGAGGCCGCAGCAGATAACAAGATGCTCTCTTAAACGGGCAAGCTGTTCCACCGTTGAGTCCTCCTCCTGTTCCTCCTTCAACTCCCCATCTTTCTCACCCTCCTCCTCTTCCTTTTCCATTGCCTCCTCCTCGTCCTCCTCCTCCTCGTCCTCCTCCTCTTCCCTCCTCCTCCTCCTGCCTTCCTGCCTTCCTTCTTTCCTTCATTCCCTCCTCCTTCCTTCCTTCCTTCCTTCCTTCCTTCCTTCCATCCTTCCTTCCTTCCTTCCTTCCTTCCCGCCCTCCTCCTCCTTCTCCGCTTCCTCCGCCTCCTCTCCATCCGCCGCCTCCGCCTCCGCCTCCGCCTCCGCCTCCGCCTCCGCTTCCGCCTCTTCCTCCTCCTCATCCGCCTCCTCGACTCCGTCGTCTTCCTTCTCCTCCCTCCTCCTCCTCCTACTCCTCCTCCTCCTCCTCCGCCTCCTCCTCCCCCTCCTCCTCCCCCTCCTCCTCTTCCTCCCCCTCCTCCTCCTCCTCACAAGGGAGGATGGACTGGCCGATAACCTAACCTTCGCGCTGTGGGCAGCCCCACACATGCCCGCGCGCGTCAATGCCGCGGCCCCTACAACTGCTAACGCTATTGCGACGAAGCTATTGCTTTGTGATGCGACGATGCGGGCGCCGTTTGGAACTGCCGAAGGATATGCCTAGACCTGCTCAGCCAACAACAAGAAGCTATCCGGGGGGCAGGGCGATCCCGATAATCCCGTGCTCATCCGACCTTGAAGCACAACCTCCACGAAGGCGGGCGTCGGAAATCTGCAGCTGGTGGAGCGAAACGTGCGGCCAGGGCCCTTCGAATCAGTTGAAGGTTTCAACAGGGCCGCGGCCACAAGACCGCGGAGACCCCATAGACCAAACCAAGGACACTGTCCAACCACGGTGGACAGTGTCCTCCTCCTCCTCCTCCTCCTACTCCTCGTTCTCCTCCTCCTCCTCCTACTCGTTCTCCTCCTCCTCCTGCTCCTGCTCCTCCAATATCGTCCTCCTCTCCCCTCCTCTTCCTCCATTTTCCACTCCTCCTTCTCTCCCCTCTTCATCCTCCTCCTCTTCACGCTTGTGTTCACGTCTGTCTTCAATCAACAAGATCTGCGGGCTGTCGTTTGGTCGGGGCCAGGGACAAGAGGAGCGCAGCATTCACAGTGTGCAGTTGTGCAGAGAGGCGAGGGCGAAGGGAAGAAACTGCATTACGGGAGGGGGGGGGGGGGGAGGGGGGAGGAGGGGAGGACGAAACGATGGGGGCGGGAAGGCGGGAGAGGATGGGGGGGGTGAGAGCGAGGCGGGGGAGGACTGGAGCTTGGCTCCGGGAGCCAGGCGTCGGCGACCCTCTTAGGGGCGCGCCGTGCGGGCCGCAGCGGCGGGACTGCAGGCGACCGCGCCTTGGCCAGCAGCGCCTCGGGCGCCGTCGCCCGCGCCGCGCATCCGCGGGCGCCGCCGCGGGCGAGCGCCCTCGCGGCGAGCCGCGAGGGGGGGGAGGGAACTTCCGGGCTGCCGCCCTCCCTCCTCCCTCCCTTGTCCCCCATCGCCCCCTTCCTCCTCGAAGATCGCAGCTGCTGGCGGCTCTGGGTCACGCCCTGGTGCCCCCTCCTCCTCCCTCCCTCCTCCCCCTCCTCTCCATCTTCCTCGAAGCTGCGGGCGTTTCTGGGTCAAGCCCTGGCGCCATCGGTGACCTTCCAATGTGCTAAAGCTGGGGAAGACGGAAGAAGCCAAGAGATCAGGAGGGGAATAGGAGGGGGCGAGCAGCGATGATGGCGGAGGGGTGCGGGGTGAGGCTGTGGCGGCCTGTGCGCGTGCAGAAGTGGCCCGAGCGTGGGTCCCAGCTCCTTTTCTGTGCGGGGGCTGGAGCCCGCCTCGTGTCGTCTCTCCTGGAGTGGGTGCCGCCACCTCCGAGCATCCCGACGCTCCCGAGGTCCAAGGAGGCGCGCAGGGCGGAGGCGAGGGCGACGCAGCGGCACGCAGCAAGGGTTGGCAGCGTGGGTCAAGAAGGTGGAGCAGGCGTGGCGCCGAGCGTGGGAACAAGGCGCAGAACCTGCAACTGACTCGAGGTTAACACCAGAGGCGGGAAGAACAAATGCCGAAGGTGTGGATACTAGGCAGCCCGAGCGGGACCGCCTGGCCGAATTGAGAAGCATTGGTTTGCTCCTCAGGCGCTGCCGCGTGACGGACAGGAGTGGCATGGTTCAATTTCTGGCCTGCTGCGCGGTCACGTGGCGAAAATCATGTAATATGAGTGTTTCGCATCCTGGGCGTTGCCAATTGCTGAGTAGATGTGGCATGGGTTGTCTTTCCAGTCCCCTCCCTACAGCGTTGCCACTTTGCGAATTCAATAGAGTGATACTCGTGTCGACTCCCAAGCGTTGCCGCATGCGAATTGAATCGAATGGTACTTGTCCCGCTTGGTCGGAATCGAAATGGAATGGTATCTGTTCCCGGCTGATGCGTGGGTACTTGGCGGCTGTGATAGCCTGCTATTGCTCCTCCCCCGAGTCGTTGCCGCGTGACGAGTAGGAGTGGAATGGTATTATTTCTGGCCCTCTGCGTTGCCAATGGTGAATATCATAGAAGGGTCAGCTTTCCGTCCTATTGCGTTGCCACGTGGCGAGACACATAGAATTGTAAGAGTTCGCCCCCCAGGCGTTGAAACGTGCAGGGTAGGAGTGGCATGGTGTGCTTCCTCGGTCTCCATGCGTGGCCACGTGACGAAACAAGTAGAACGGGAAAGGGAGGAGGAGGAGGAGGAGGAGGAGGAGGAGGAGGAGGAGGAGGAGGGGGTGGAAGAGGAGGGGGAGAAGGGGGAGGAAGGAGAGGAGGGAGGGGGTGGAAGAGGAGGGGGAGGAGGACTCCCACCTCGGGCTGCCCCCTCCGCTCCCTCCTCGGACCCTCTAGCGCCAGGGGAGGAGGGCCTCAAGCGCACGGGCAAGGGAGAGGTTCAGTGCCGCAGGAGGGGGGGGGGAGGTGGGGGGGGGGAGGGGAAGGGCCCCCTTCGGCGCACGGGGAAGACAGAGACTGCAGTACCGACCCCCTCCCCCCCCTCCGCGCGCGGGGAGGAGAGTCTCCAGTGGAGGGGGGGGAGGGCGGGGGAGGGTGAGTTCCTTCCGCGCGCGGGAAACTATAGAGGGGGCTCGCGCGCGGAAATCATAGTCCCGGCTGCTGCGCGAGGGAGGCGGGAGGGGGCCCCTCTGCCACCGCGGGAAGGGATGTGGGGGAGCGGGGAAGCCCACCCCCGCGCGCGGGAAAAAGCGAGATTCCAGTGCCGGAGGGGGAGGGAACGAGAGAATCTCGAGCAGAGGGGGGGGTCGAGTGCCGGGCGAGAGGGAGGGGACTGGAGGGAAATGACACACCTGCCTCGCTTTTGACCACCCTCGCTTCCAAGAGATACCAAACGATGCCAAATTGCAGCCTGTACTGGTCAGGCCGCCTGACGAGGAGGCGCGTGGTATGGCTTGGTTTTGCCTGGAAGCGAAAGCGGGGTAGGCAATTCACGCTCTGAGATTGGGAAGGAGAGAAACTCGAGCGCTGGAAGGGGGCCTCGACCCCCCTTTCTTGTGCCAGGGGAGGGGCCCTCCCCCCCCCCCCCCCCGGCGGTGGCAGAACAATTGCTCGCTGGGCATCGCTCCCTCTCAGACATCCGCACGCGGAGCCAGAAACGTTAGCAGGAGACACTCGCTACACCAACCAATTCCGCGGACCTTCCTCCGCCTCCTACCTTCCTCCGCCTCCTATCCCTCGCTCCCCGGTGTCCCTCGTCCCCCGCGCGGGGAAGGGAGGGGGGATGGGGAGGGAGGGATACCCGGGTCACTTCACTTCGCGCTTCGCGCCCCGCGATGCGCGACGCTCGGCTGTTTCCCGCCACCGCGCCGTCGCGCCGCCCTCTCGCAAGTGGCAGCTCCTCTGGCCCGGACCGTGACGCGCGGAACAAGAGATCGACACCGCTGCTCCCGGGACCTTTCCTGGGGCGCGTTGCGACTCTGATTCCGTGGAGGCGACCAGCCTCCCGGGAGGCCCAACGAGGTGAAAGCGAGGGAATGATATCGGCATCAGCATGGCCATTTCGTCGGAGGCGGGATGGGAAGGGGTCGGGGGCGGGAAAGAAGCGGGTCCGGTGAGGGTGAGATGACTCGGCTCTTCAGCCGGCCGGGGCAGGGAGGTGCCATGGCCTGCCGAAGCGAGCGACCACCATGGCGAGGTACGTACCTTCCATGCGCCGTAGGCGCGCCAACGGGCGCATCTAGAGGTCAGGAGCTGGATTGCACTGGAACGTACTAACTGCAAAAGGGAGCATTGCCGATGTTCTTCGCATGCAGAATACAGCGCAAGCAATCGACCGAGCAGGCTGTGGGCAAGTCCTGAACTTGTATCTTGCGGCATGGGCGAGCAAAGATATTATGACGAATGTCCGTCCAGGCGCCACACAAGTGGCTGGTGAATGGGATGGGCGCCCTCTTCCTTTTCCTCCTGCTGACCCCTCTCCTCCTGCAAAAGCAACGCTACGTTTATGATGATGACCATGACCATCACCATTATCGTCACCAACAACGACATGATCATCGTCATCAAAGTCGCCAACGTCATCTGAATATTCACCACTATCTTCATCATCAGCCGAAACACCACCAACAACATAAATCATCATCACCAACATCATCAACACCCCTACCTTAATCAACAACACCATCATCACCATCATAATTATCAAGCAACCGTTGCGGCTGCACCGCGCGGCTCTGGCTCCCCGCCCAGGAGCACAACAACGTGCTCGTTCTCCTGATCTCCAATATTCTGCAATGCGCAACCGGTAATCACCAGTTCCATCTTGAGGTACTGGCAGCAGCGTGAAACGTCCAACGTGTGGTTCAACTATGCGTCGCCCGTTTCTCTTTCTCGGCGCTTCCTTCCACGAAGTGCATCATACGTTTGGTTGTCATGCCGCCGGGTGGAGAGGCCACCTCCGCTGGATACGTAGATGTCTCGCTGGCCGCCCGCCGTGCGCGAAGACTCTCCGCTTCATGCTGTGCAGGATGGTGCCTCAGGAGGAGGAGGAGGAGGAGGAGGAGGAGGAGGAGGAGGATGGAGGAGGAGGAGGGAGGAGGAGGAGGAGGAGGAGGAGGGGGAGGAGGAGGAGGAGGAGGAGGAGGAGGAGGAGGACCGACCACCTTCCCACCGGGCAAGCTGTGGTGAGATGCGCGGCAGGCCCCTGGCCGCCGCCGGCGACGCGACGCTCCACGCGGGTCCAGCAGCGCTGCATGATAACCGTCGTGGCTCCTTGCCGCGCATGCTCGCGCGCTCCTCCGGCTACTCCAGATTTCGTAATAAAAAGGAGGGGGTCTCAACCCTCCCAGACGAGAAGTTTAGACCCCCTCCCCTGGGAGAACCCTCCAAAACATCGTCCCCAGACCCCCCCAGGCCCCCCAAGATAGCCTGGAAGAGACCCCCCCCCGAAATGTGGCAACCTCCCTTTTATTACGAAATCTGGAGTACGCTGTAGGTTGGGTATCTTGCTTTCGGGGACACCCTGCGCCTGCTTCCTTGACGGCGACCGTACTGGAGCCGTTCGTGGGCAGGGTGCTCGTTTAGTGCTTCCACGGCGGTCCCCATTATGGAGACGATCGCGGAGGCCTCCTCCTCCACGAGGGTGCCCGTAGAGGTGATGTTATGATTCTTTTTCGTATTATCATTATGAATGATGTTTTAATATTCCTTCGTCTTCTTATTCCTCTTGTTCTTCGCCACGCGGGTGCTCATAGAGGCCTTTTAGGAAGCTGCTCGCGGAGGTCTTCGTCATCATATTGCTCGCGGAGGCTCTCTTTGGAAGGGTGCTCGTTGAGGTTCTCTTCGGGCTGGTGCTCGCAAAGGCAATTGGTGAGGGGGGTCGCAGAGGTCTTCTTCATGGACGGGTTCGTGGAGGCATTCTCTGGAAGGGTACTCGCGGAAGTCTTCACTGCTCCCGCGTTCGTAGAGGTCTTCTTTAGAGGATGTTCGTGGAGGTCGTCTTCCTCGATCGAGGTGCTCGCAAGGGCCTTTTCAAGGAGGGTGTTCGTGGAGGTGTTCTTGGTGCTGGTGCTCGCGAAAGCCTTCTTCGTAGCATCATAGCACGGTGTTCTTCATGGATGTCCTCGTGGAGGTCTTCTCTGGGAGGATGATCGCGGCATTTGTCTGTCATACGCGTTCGCGGAAGTCTTCCTCGGAAAGCGCTCTTGGAGGTCCTCACGAAAGTGGTCGCGGAGGTGTTCTCAGGGAAGATACCCATGGATGTCTTGTTCGCGCCAGTGCTCTTGGATGTATAGTTTGCGGAGTGTTCGGGGAGGTATTCTTCATCAGCGTGCTCGTGGAAGCCTCCTGCAGGAGACTGTTCGCGGATCTCTTCGTCACGCTGGCGTTCGTGGAGGTCTCCTCTGGGAGGATGCTCACGGAGGTCTTTTTCGTGCTGGTGCCCATCGGGTTATACTTCGTGGCGATCGTGGAGGTCATCGTCGTTACGATTAGCTGCTTCGTGGTCCTCTCGCTGGTGCTGGAGTCCCGTTTCCGCTGGGTGATGACGCTACGTGGGTCATCATCTCTGTAGTCGCCGTGCCTCGTCCACTCCTCAGGCCCGTACTGCATGGCTGGAGTCGCTCTCGGGTCGTCGGTGGCCGTCACACCCGCGCGGCAGGGTGCAGACACAACAAGGTGTGTCGGACCATCTGGCAAGCGTTGCGGCTGCATCGCGCGGTTGCGGCTCCCCGCCAGAGCCTGGCAACGTGCTGGCTCTCCTGGTATCATATATTCCCACCGGTCATCATCATCAGCAGCAGCAGCATCATCATCATCATTATCATCATCATCGTCGTCATCGTCATCCTCATCATCAACATAACCTCGTCATCATCACCGTCATCATTTTCGTCATCATCAACATCATCATCATCATCAACATCAGCAGCACCATCACCTACATGATCATCACCACCAACACCATCGCCATCACCATCACCACCACGATCGTCATCACCATCAACATCGCAATCACCAGTATTACCATGATCATCAACAACATCACCATCAACACCATCAACACAAGCATCATCATCATCATCATCATCATCAGCATCATCATCATCATCATCGTCATCATCATCCGCATCATATGCACCCGCGAAAAAACTCGCCATTGCCATCACCATCACCATCACCACAATCATCATCATCATCATCATCATCATCATCATCATCATCATCATCATCATCACCACCCGCCTCATCCGCCTCATCATCCATCTCCTCAGAGAAGCGTACGGGAGATTCGAAAGCAGACCGCCTCAGCAAATCTTCAGACAGCCCCCCGTACGCCTCCAAGACGGGCCCCAACATGGGAGCTAAGGCAGCCCTGAATAAGCAAACAACTGTCCAAGACGGCACTAACCTGTGCCCGAGCCCGCTCAGCCGCCTATTCGCGAGGCCTCGGTAGAACCGTCTCGCCCAAGACGCCCGCGAGCTAACCCAACGGGCCCTTCATTGGCCCCTGGCAAGCCCCCCAAAGACTATTGCCAAGAGGATCGTAGAAGGCCAATCAGAAGCCCCCACGAAGCCTCAACATGCTCTCAAGAGGCAGGATGGAGAGGGAGGCGACGGAATGACGATGGTGAGGATGAGGCTGAGGATGAGGATGCGGATGATGTTGCTGCAGCTGACGACGACGATGACGACGACGGCGATAATGATTCTGACGATGATGGTGATGATGGTGATGATGATGAGGAGGAGGAGGAGGAGGATGATGATGATGGTGATGATGACGAGGCATCACTTTTCTCGTGCAACACGCTGCTGTCTGCAGAACAGTTTTTTAAGGCAGCGCGCGCGCGCCTCGCGCGCACCTCTCTCATTGTTGAAAAATCACATGTAACACAGCAGCTCACCGCCGATGTCGAGATGACGTTTCACTGGCGTCGCCCGCGAACAACATGCCTCGAGGCCTTGCAGAAAGGGACGTTGAAACAGGATGAGGCGGCAGAGGAGGAAGAAACAAGTGACAAGCGCTGTTCGGGCACAGTTCGGGCTCAGGGAGTTCAAAAATGCCCCGAATCCTGACAAGCGGAATGCCAGCAACACTCCCCAAGGCCTCCAGGAGAGACGTTAGGCTGCCTGACATGAAACTGTCAGCATGACTTGAAACTGAAATGGTTGTCGACTGACCTTGAGATCGACACGCGTCGTCAGGCACCAATGCGCTGTACGAGCGCGAGCATGAATCCGAGGAGGCCAAACGTAGCCGCGCTCCCAAGCTTCTCTCGGACACTGGTCTGTTCCGCGGGGAAATCCCGCTCGTCAGGAGTATCTCCCTGCCCACCCCTCAAACTTTTGACTGTGCTCTTGGCCTTCTTCTCGGTCAACTCCTGGATGCGCCTCTCCCTCTGCATCCTGACCGCGAAATCGTCACCAGACTTGGCACCCTCCGTCACCATCCCAAACATGCCCCAGGCGTTGTTCCAGAACCCGTCCGAGATGGACTCGGGCGAGAAGAAGGCCACCTTCTCCTTCCTCTTCTCCTTCTCGGACACGGGCCGCACCCGGACCGCAAAGTGCTCGCCCGGAGCCTTCGGGGGCGGCAAAGAGGGGGGCGTCAAAGAAGGGGGGGCGCAAATCATGACTGGCGGCATGTGCGCGGCCCAGCGGGGGGGCCAGGGATGTAATGAAATAAGAAGAGGCGCCATGAAATCTGGGGAGGTATCATGGCCGACGCCATGATATCCACCCCCCCCTAGTCATTACCCCCCCTCTTTTCCGCCCCCGAAGCCTGCGGCTCGATCCGCTGCTGGCAGGCCGAGACCCACCTCCCGTCGATGTTGACGGCGCAGGTCTTGCACTCGCCCTTCCTGCGGCGGAGGAGGACGAGGACGAGGAGGAGGAGAAGGAGGAGGAGGAGGAGGTGCAGGAGGAGGAGGAGGTGAAGGAGGTGCAGGAGGAGGAGGAGGAGGAGGCGGAGGACGACGAGGAGAGGGGCAGGGACAGGGGGGACCGGCTCCGGGGGGAAGGGAGGGGAGAACGCCGACCAGGAACGAGGCATCCCCAGATAGATCGGCGAGAGGCTCCCGATCGCGAGTCCGAAGGTTTCTTGGCGAGGTGGGCCATCGGGCCCCTGTCGACGATGAACGGGCCATTGGGGGTCGATGCCTTCCCCCCCTAAAGCGTGTCCCCCCCCCTTCTACTGCCCCTGGCTCCTGCACTTGTACCTGATGAACACGTCCGCCTGCTTGGCCACCTCGCTCAGAGGCTGGCCCACCCGGGCCATTGTCATGACGTTCTGGGGCTGGAAGACCACGGGGGTGTCCCCGAGGAGCTCGTGCCCAGGGATCAGCTTGGGAGGCTCCTTCTCGCCCTCCTCTTCGAGGAAGGGGTCGTCCACAACAGCGATCACTTCCTGCGCTGGCGGTTTCGCCGTCGGCTCAGACCGCTCGCTGCTGATCTTCACGTCCGGAGCCATGCCCGAAGTTAGAAGCAGATCCTCCTCCAGTTGCTTCGGATCTGTTGGCGTCTTGTCCAGCTTGAGGAGCATCTGCTCCAGGTGCCTCTTCCTCTCCTCTCTGGGCAAGCTGCGGTCGGCAACAAACTTCGCACCCTCACCTTGCCTCGACGCCTCCATGCGAGCTTTCTCCTCAAGCACGCCAAGCACCGACGTGACAGCCTCTATGACCTTCAGGGTAGGGCATGGCGACTTTGGCTGATAGGCCTTCGGCCACTCGGCTCCCGTAATCTCGGTGGTGTAGTCCCAAAGCTTCATCATCAGATCCTTCGATGGGGAATGTCAGGGAGACCAGCACGGGGGGGGAAGCATCGAGCTGGAATCGATGATATATCGCCAATACGCCCCCGATAGCGAATCCGAACGACCCTCGGCGTTATTTGCTATCAGGCACGTGTCAACGACGAATGGACAATTGGGGGTCGATGCCGATGCTTTCCCCTTCAGACTGTCCCAACCTAACGTTGCCCCTGATCCTTGTTGAGGACCTTATCTGATTGATCGTTCTCGAAAAGGGAATCCCAGCCACCCCCTGCTCCACCAGCGCCAATGATCTGGCCGCCCTTCTCCAAGGAGTCCTCTCTGCCTTCGCGGGGACCTCCGTTCCACCCCCAATAGACCCCCGACTTGCGGCATCGAGGGTCGTGGAGGACCTGGAAGAGACGCTGCCCGGCCTCCTCCTCTCCGACGAAGCCTCCGGTGACGTACTTCATGAAGATCGGGAACAACTGCCGAAACCATGGGCGCTTCTCTCGGAAGAGCGGGGTCTCGGCGATGCATCCAGGGTAGACGGAGCTGAACGCGATGCCCGTTGAGCGATGGAATCGCTCGTGAAGCATGTTGCAGGTCATCATGCAGGCCAACTTGGTATCCTTGTACGCCTTCGCCCCGTTGAAATTGTAGCCGTCCATCATGGCGATCGGCTTCTTGCAGCCGAGCTCCAGCCCAACGAGTTCTTTGAGGTCGGCGATTGGGTAGACTCCCCCGCCACCAACAGTATTGTCGTTTCCAGTTACGGACCCCAGCATGCAAATGCGAGCGTCCTCGGAGCCTTCCATCATGGGCATGATCTTCGAAGTGAGCAGGAAATGGCTGAAGTAGTTGATCTGATGCTGCTGCTCATGGCCATCCTCCGTCCATTTCGGGTAGTTGAGGGTGGGCTGATAGACGGCAGCGTTGCACGCAAGTCTGTCGATGGGACGATCGCCTCGGAATTTGTCCAACTCTTCGACGAACCGATGCACCGAGGCGAAGCTGGCAAGCTCGAGGTGCATGGGAGTGAAGTGATCCATGTTAAAGCCTTCCTCCTCCGCCACCACTTTCATCTTGTCCATGTTGCGAACGGCGCCGACGACGTGGTATTTCTCTGTTCTCAGCAACGCCTTGGTTGTCGCCAGTCCGAGGCCCGACGAGGTCCCAGTAATGACTACGAGCTTCTTGTCTCCGAACTTAGAGCCCGAGACACTCTGAAGCAGGCCGTCGAAAGATGGGGCCTTGATATTCGACATCCATGCGTAGCCCTGCACCTCCTGTACCAGGAGAAGGAGGCAAACTGACCGCAACATTGCGATTGCTTCCCGGAGCACGAGACGTGAAGGCCGTTCAATCTAAAGTCGGAACCGCAGCCTTCGCGAAACAAGAAATGCTCGAGTAAGCAAACAGCTCTTCAACCGCGGATTGAGCCAATATGGCTGCCAAGAGATGCCGGGGTGGAGAACGGAACTGCTGGCCATAATCCAACTTCTGAGACCTGCGCCAATTCAGAAAAGAACAACGAGCACGGAGCGGGAGCGGGTACTCACATCACCGTAATGCCGGCTACGCTGTCGCGCTGGCACGGCGGCGGGGTCTGCCGCAAGCCTGAAGCATTTCAGGCCCTCGGTTGATCCATGGCTGTCCTGCTGCTGTCCCTTGCGTGCGCTAGGTTGTCCCACGGTTGTCCTGTGTTTGCCCCTTGGATGTCCCGTGGTTGTCCTGTGTGTCCCCTTGGTTGACATGTGGCTTTCCATGGTTGTCCTCTGGCTGTCTTGTGGACGTGCCGTGGTTGCTCTGGAGATGTACTGTGGCTGTCCTGTATTTGTCCGTGGTTGTCCCGCTGTCCCATGGTTGTCGCGTGGCTGTCCCGTGGTTGTCCCGTGGTTGTCCCGTGGTTGTCCCGAGGGCGCCCTGCGGTCGTTGCACCTGTAGATCGGAGGTTGGGGGGTGAGACCGACATGAAAATCGTTTCATGTCATGTGTGACGTGACGTGCGTGCGAGCAAACAGAGGCGAAGCTCCGCGAGTTCATGTTGCGCCACGAGACTGGGCCGACGCTCCTGTTGGCTCCAAGACTGTCCCGATGCTTGTCCCGATGGTTCTCCCGATGCTTGTCCCGATGCTTGTCCTGATGGTTGTCCCGATAATTGTCCCGATGGTTGTCCCGCTAGTTGTCCAGGTGGTTATCGTCCGATAGTTTGGCTAGTTGTGCAGATGGCTTTCCCGATGTTTGTTTGGATAAGTAGAACATGAAATCGCCAGATATATTGATAGCGTAATCGGTCGATAGACAATGAAAAGGTTGAAAAGAAGACCGAACAATGAAAGAACAAGAAAATAAGACCGAACAAATATGAATGGAAACGTTAGAAATAACATCGATCAATACAATGGTTGTCGCGATGGTTGTCCCGTGTGTTGTTCCGGTGGTTGTCCCGCTGGTTGTCCCGGTGGATGCCCTGGTGGTTGTCCAACTGGTCGGCCCCATGGGTGTCCCGAAAATTGTCTTGCTAGTGGTCCCGAGTCGGTAGTGAGGCCTACGGATAGAACGATAGTGAGATCGGTAGGTAGATAATGAGACCGAGGATAAAGATCCCGATGCATGGATAGGTCTCCGATGGTCGTCCTGTGGTTGTGCCTCAATTAATCCGCGGTTGTCTGACTCGTCTGACTGATCTAAGCCGTCCAACTATTGACTTGCGTCGAGCTCTTGTCACTCTGTCACCAGCCACTCTTCTAACTAACACAAATGACACAATTTCAAGACGACGATGAAATAAACAGCACTGAGGGAGAAACGATTAAACAATTGGTTTCCGACTCGCGATGGCAATTCGAGGGAACCGATGAAAAATATGGCTCGAGCACTGTGAACAAACGAGATTGCTCTCAAAGAAGAAACACATTGGCACTATATTGGGATCTTATTGAGAAGCTCTCGAAATCATGGCATCCTGTTGGAGCCCTTGATTCCACTTGGAAACCGGTTGGAACCTTTTATGGTTCCGATGCATCCCCTGACACAGCTCCTGATCAGCTCAGAGTGCAATTCTTATTACCACACGTTACACAAGTGCTCCGATTGCAGATCTCAGTAGCCTCCACGTGCAGTCCCTGGAGCAGTTCCCACGTAGCTCCTGTCACTGCAGTACCTGCTGCAGCTCACTTTGAACTGCAACACTCCGAAAGCATGTTCTACGACAGCACGCGGTACAGCCCAAGCACAGCTCGTACTGTTACAGCTACCACTCGGATCCTGGGCAGAAATGTTCAACTGCACCTCCGTCGTGTCCATCTCCTATTACAGTTCATAATACCTACAAGTCCTGCCCGTCCGCCGTTGTAACTGCATCCCGCTGCTGTTGACTCTCTTCCCGTCTCCACTACCCTGGCCCGTCGGCCGCCCAAGCGCGCGACCAGAGGACGGGAGGGCACGATGAAACAAACAATTCCCAAACCCAGGGCCGGTTTTTCTGATCATCCTCCCCAGCGCCGCCTCGTGAGCACGACTCCCTGTACTTTCTTAAACGTCATCCCGAATTAACCCTCCATCCGATCGAGCTGCATGATAAGACTTGCTCCTTGCTATGGGGAGACATCGCGCGGATTCGTCTTGCCCGCAAGGGCGACAAGAACCGAAAACGTCACCGAATTCCCTGTGGTGGGCTCTCCGTTGTCACCTCGGTCTCACCATCCCAATTCCGACGTGTGCAAATCAATCGTCCCATCTTACCCATCGCACCCGGTCCCTTTGTCTACCAGTCCGGGCCAGGCATGTGGCAGGCACGAAGGCAACCACGCAGCTTGGAGCAGCGGGCACTGATGGGCACTGGCGCACACTGGCAACTACCGCTGTGTACCCCTGTCGGGTGGGAAGCTAAACATAATCATAGCGAGGCCCAGCGCCCAGGTAAGACCTAAGAAGTGCCAACACTGTTTGCAAAATGTCGCGTGACCCAAAGCCTCGCAATACGGGGCATGTGCCTATCCGCCTATCCGCCGAACCTGTCGACGTGTGTGAGGGGGAATCTTAGGGGGTGGTCGTCCAGGGGTGGTCCTGGGAGATGCGTTCTATTCGAAACTCTCCAACTTTCCCTGCGGCCAATGGGGGCGCTCCGAACTTTCCAACCAAAGATGGATCGACGTAGGTCGTAGTCGAGTTGGAGGGGAAATCCCTTCCGTGGATTCCTTTCCCCACCTGAGGGGGGATCCTGGGGGGGGGGGGGCCAGGAGCTTGTCTTTTCCTCCATTGACCTTCGCGACAAGGGGCCTGATCCAGTTTGGAAGCCCGAAATGGACACCGAAAGAATGGGTACAATGCCCAACAACAAATGTTGTCCCAAACCAACAGCGGCCGCTGTTGGGCAGGCGGCCTTCTGTCTCAAATGGACACAGGCCGCGGCGGCGTGGACAGCGAGTCCTGCTCAAAACGGACAGGAACTGCTGTTAGGCATTGTACCCATTCTTTCCGCGCCCATTTCGGGCGTCCAGATCCAGGGAGGGGGGAGCTCGCCCCCCCGATCACATCACGGCGGGGGGCCGCCGTGAGCGCCGCCGAATAGCGTGGGCAAGACACCGGGGCGCTCACGGCCGACCACGGCTGTCATCGCCCAGGCCCTCCACAAACAGGCTCCAAGGTGCACGGGGGTACCTCGCTGCCCTCGCCACGCCGCCCCCCCCCCCGGAGCGACTCGGGCGATGCCGGGGCCCGTTCGGCCTTCTTGGGGGCCACCCTGGCCAGGGCCCTCGTGGGGCCAACCTCGGCGCTCCTGGAACTCTCGCGGGCCGTCTCGGAGCTCCTGGGGGCCAGGCTACAGGAGGCCCCTTGATCGGCTGGATATCATCGGATCCTGCGTGATCGCGAGCTCCTCAACGCATCGGCCGAAATAGCGCGCAAGACGATCCACGAACCTTCAAGATCAGCCCAACCGAGATAGGCCCAACAGGTACCGAGGACGGCCCCAAGAGGGGCCCAACAAAACACGCCAATGTCGCACCGCTGGAAGCCTACCCTTCTATCATGAGTCCAGCACCCCCCAGCGACCCGCTTGAGGCCCCAAGACGCACCCATGTGGGTTACAAGAAAGCCCCCATGCAGCCCCCGAAGAAGCCCCCACAGATTCCCCGGCATGTCCACAGGGCCTCTGGATCACGACCCAGGTGCACTGACGGGACGGACCAGGCACCATGAGATGTCCGTCCTCGCAGAGGCCGCCACTGCCACCCGCCCTGGCGCCCGTCCCCCGTTTGCATCTGGCGCCCGAGCTGATAGTTTCTCAAGGTCGGCGGGAGCAGCCGCAAAGCCTGGACAATGCCTCTGCTGCCGGCCGTGACATCCGCAGACGGGCCCGGGCGATGGAAGCGCTGCGTCTCTCGAGATGCGCCACCGAGGGCAAACCCACCCCATTGAAACAGCCTCCTGCGTCTCGACAATTCTCGACTCCTCTCCCCTCCTCGTCCCCCCCTCCTCCCCTCCCCTCTGCTGCACCCCCCCCGCTCCCGTTCCCTCCCTACGGCACCCGTGGTGCCTCCCGACCCCCAAACCATCCAACGGGCATGAAACGCTGCCCCGCACCAGCTGGTCGGACTCCTGCCAGAGTCTGGCACACATGGGATCCACAAGATGAGGCTGCTGAGCCCGCTGCAAACCTCGGCCTGAGGTGCTCGATCGGCCTCGGACGTGTAATGCGGAGCTACCTTTGTAGGGAGCCCACAAAAAAACGTACGCGCCCAACCACGTACTGAGTACGGCCCTCCAATCCGCGAGACCAGCCTCGTGATACGAACCTTCGCACAATCCGCATGTTCGACACCAACGTGCAGCCATGTGCGTGTGCGTCCTCCTTGCGCGCCCGACTCGGCCCCTCCCTCGCAACGGCTCCGCCCCCGACGCCCCCCCCTGTCAGTCCCCCGTGCAGGCTGCAGCGCGGCCCGCGCGTGCCCCCTCGGCGTGCGGGGGCGCCGAAGAACGCGATGGTGAGGAGCATGACGCACGTGAGCGCGGGAGACACGGGCTCGGCATCCACGAGCGCACGATGAGCTACCTCGGCGGGCCGCCCGTGCCACGGGCCCAGAGCCGGCTCCCCCGGCGGCCGCCCGGGGGGGCGCGGCCGCTGCCCTGGAAGCGAGGGCGAGGCAGAGGAGGGACGGGCGGGGGCGGTCGGGAGGGACGAGACTGGGAGCGAGCGAGAGAGAGAGAGAGCGCGGGGGGGGGTCTGGCTGGGAGGGGAGAGACGGGGAGAGGGCGAGAAGAGAGAGAGAGAGAGAGGGAGGGAGAGGGGGAGGCATGGAGCACATGGGCGACTGGCCCATCGCGGAGGCGCAGCTGCAAGCTCAGTCTGCGCTGAGCGCTGGCTGGGCGACCCCTCCTCGGCCAGGCCCCCACCGACTGCTGCTGGAAGCTGTGCCGCCGAGTGCTGGCCAAGAGGGTGCCCAAGTGCCCACAGCCGGCTACACGCATCATGTTTTCCCCATGGGCGCTTCGACCGGAAGAGGAGCGCTCTCGACCCGCGGATCAAAAAGTGCTTTCCTCATGGAACACAGCCCCCTCATGTGCAACCACGCCCCAGCCGGCACCACGAAGAAGATCGCACTGCCACTGCAGCTTGCCCTTGCACACGACAGCGCTGAGCAAGCCTGATGCCCGCGGTTCCTCGTGAAGCGCGCCGCCGAGGATGCGCGCAACAGGAGCGAGGAGCAGAGCGGAGGAGGGCGCGGGCTGTGACCCGTGGTGCGCGGCTTCTTGGGAGAGGGCCGCGGGGTGACCACCACGCAGGCGCGCAGGACGCTGCTATATCGCACCAGGTTCGGCGATCGGGGGACCCCGTTTGAGCCCGCACGGAAAGCCACTCCAGCGGAAGGTCACTCCTCCGTCTGGTCGCACTTAATTCCCCAATCAGTGCTTGCACTGAAGGGGTCCTAGCGGAAGTTGAAAGATCTGGCGAAAATTTCCCATGGATTTTGGTAGCCGGCTGGGTTCCCAAGTTCCTGGATCCGGGTTCCCGGGTTGCCGGCTACTGGTTCTGGGCCGATTTCGGTGGGTTCTGGGTTCCCGGGCTCCCGGGTTCCCGGTCGATCTCCCCAGCGAAAGCCATCCACTGATTGGGGTTTGGCGTTTTTCGTAGATTTCGGTCCTCGGGCGCCGTTTTCGAGCTCCCGGACCAGCAACACTGGATCCAGTGCGAAAAACTATATCCTGGAGAACTGGTCAGGACGTGTGGGGTCGCGGAACCAAAAAAAACAAATATCGTAACTGCGGGTGTCAGGGCACGGAACCGTGTACCAAGTGAGAGGGGAAATGCCTTTGGCCCCAACTGAGAGTCTTCAAGTCTTGCCAGACAGCTCCAAAATCAAAGGCCTGGGAATCAAAAACCCTGCTTAGAACGTTTTTCCAGACATCAAGGATTCGTAGACCGGAGAATGCCAGAGATGATCCTGGCGCAAGCCGCGCAAACTGATTCGCGCTGCCTTGGACCTTCTGGGGGCCTCTGGGAACCGTGAGAGATGCTCTGGAGGCCATCTGGGCATCCGTGAAAAGGCGGAGGCCACATTGGGCCAGGGACAGGTATGGCAACGCCCGAATATATTTGACGGGCCCAAGACATGCAAGGCTACCATGAGTATCGTTCATCCGATCCCCATCCCCAGCGGCGTGGCCTGGGCCCCACTGGCCGATTTACCCCCCTAGATGGGGATATAGGTCGTTTCCTTCGGGCTTAGAGGGGTGTATCCCCAACTGGGGTGGTACTGTGGTGGGGGTCTCGAAGGGGATGGGGATGGGGATGGGGATCGGATAAACGATGTTGATACCAGGAAGCTGGAACACGCACAACTAGCTGGATTCAGGCGTGGAACGTCCATGTGACACCTGCTTGATACACGCGCGGAAGCCCAGCATCTAGGGCTCCCAACTTCGCGCTTCGCGCTGCGCGAAGCGCGAAGCGCGAATAACTTCGCGCTCTCGCGCCGCCCCCCCAAAGGGAGAAAAGGAGGACGAGGAGGAGGGGGAGGAGGAACGAGGACCGCGAAGCGCGAATAACTTCGCGCCCTCGGGGGAGCCCTTGTTGATACACGCGCGGACGCCCAGCATGCCTGGCCACAGACGGGCCGAGGGCCGTTCAAGACACCCCGCCGCGTGAGCGACACGAGGAAACAGGTGCTACGCACCGTCGACCCGATGCGGTGGCTCACGCGGGCCGTCTGAGCGGCACGACGCACGGGAAACGAGGGCGCTTACGCGCAACCTCACGTGGGCAGCTTGCAAGCAAATGTCGGCGCAGTCAGACCCGTATGTCTGCGTCGCTCGCGTGAAATATCCCGGGGCCAGCTGCTGCGGAATCCTGGCGTGCCTGGCAACATAGTGGCCGAGCGCTGGAAAGACATCTGGCCAGATGGGCGACGAACAGAAACGGATCCTACGCACGATGACATAGCGACCTGACGCGACGACTTACGCTGGCCGCCAGCACGGCACGCTGCATCGGACACGGGGGCGCTTCCGCGCCACCCTACGCAGGCAGCTGATGCCTACGCGCGAAGTGTCGGCACACTCGGCCCATTTTATCGATGTGAATGAAGTGTGCATCCAGCTCCCAGGTACTCCAGATTTCGTAATAAAGGGAGGGGGGTCTCATTTCGGGGGGGGTCTCTTCCAGGCTGTCTTGGAGGGCCTGGGGGGGGGTCCGGGGACGCTGTTTTGGAGGGTTCTCCCACGGGGGGGGTCTGACATGGCTTGTCCTGGAGGGTCCAGACCCCCTCCCTTTTATTACGACATCTGGAGCAGGCCTGCGCGGCTCCTTCGGCGAACGCCGAGAGGTGCCGCGAGGGGCACCTGCAGAGCGGCTCGCCGTCGCTGGCGAGCTGCCGTCACGCGGCTGGCGGACGCCGGGCAGCTCGGCGCCGGGGCGCTCGGGCGCGCTCGGGCGGGCTCCGCGAGGCGGGGGCCTGCGCTCGACCGGGATATTAGACTCTCACTCTGGGGACCTTCCTGGAGCCACTCGCTCCACTCGTGCGTCGAACCTGAGTCGAACCTGAGGCGATCCTGAGGCGAATCTGAGTCGAACCTGAGTCGAACTTGAGTCGAACCTGAGTCGAACAGATCCATTAGGTGGGCCCCAGGAAGGTCCCCAAAACGAGCATCGAAAGGATAGTAAGGATGCGCGGTAAGGATGCGAGGGCCCTGGAGCGCCATGTTGGCGCTTTCCGTGCGGAGCGCAGGATGCCGATGGGTGCCGAATACCGACGGGGCAAGGATGCCAAGGGCTAGCCCTGGGAAGCTGCCCCGTCCTTACTCTCGTGGTCGACTGCATCCATCACCGCCGCCTGCGGGGATCGACCTTCGGAGACCTCGACAGGCAGCGGATGTGCCGAGGTCCCCAGATCCGCCACCGTGCCGCGAGGCACGAGTTGCAGTGCCCTCAGGCCCCCTGCAGTCACTACAGTCCTCAGCCTTCAGTCCACAGGAGTGAAAAACGGCGTGAATTTCGCGGGGATGTTTCCAACCCTCCTTGGTCGGGCATTCGTTTTGAATGATACCAGAGAAAAAGCCCAATCAGAATTTGGGGGGGGGCTATGGGGCTTTAGGGCTTTAGGGCTATGGGGCTATAGGGCGATGTGGCCATAGGGACATAAGGCTAGAATCCTTTAGGGCTATGGGGCTATAGGGCTACAGGGCTATAGGGCTATAAGGCTAAGGGCTATAAGGCTATTCGGGCTATAGGGCTGTAGGGCTATATACGGCTATAGGGTTTTAGGACCATAGGGCTATAGGGCTATAGGGCTATAGGGCTATGGGGCTATGGGGCTATGGGGCTATGGGGCCATTGGGCTATTGGGCTATTGGGCTATTGGGCTATAGGGCTATCGGAGGTGAGGGGGTGAGATCGAAGTGGAACGGCGAGCCCCCCACCGGGAAATCGGTTTCGGTTTCGTGTTCGTGCGTGCCGTGCGTGCGAGGCGAAGCTGCGTGGGCGGGCGAGAAAAAGTCTCCTGTGGCTGAGGCGCGGCCGGACCAAATGTTTCTCTTCCGGGGCGCGGGGCCCCGCGGTGTCCCGCCGGTGTCCCGCGGTGTCCTCCTGTGGCTGAGGCGCGGCCGGACCAAATGTTTCTCATCCGGGGCGCGGGGCCCCGCGGTGTCCCGCCGGTGTCCCGCGGTGTCCCGCGGTGTCCCGCGGTGTCCCGCGGTGTCCGGCGGTGTCCCGCCGGTGTCCCCCAGTGTCCCGCGAGGATGATGATGATGAGATGATGATGATGATGATGATGATGATGATGATGATGATGATGATGATGAGATGATGATGATGGTGTCCCGATAAAGATGATGATGATGTTGATGATGGTGTCGATGATGATGATAGTGTCCCGATGATGAGGATGATGCTGCTCATGATGATTATGTTGATGATGATGACGATGATGGTGTCCCGATGATGATGATGATGATGATGATGCTGATGCTGATGATGATGATGATTCCGATGATGTTGGTGATGATGATGCTGATGGAAATGGTGTCCCGGCAATAATGATGTTGATGATGATGATGATGTTGATGATGATTATGGTGTCCCGATGATGATTATAATGGTGATGGTGATGATGATGATGGTGATGCTGATGGTGTCCCGATGATGATAATAATGATAATGACGATGTTGATGATGATGTTGCTCATGATGATGATGATGGTGCCCCAGTGATGATGATGATGTTGTTGATGATGATGATGATGATGTCGATGATGATGATGATGCGATGATCATGATGATAATGGTGTCAAGAGGATGATGACGATGTTGATGCTAATGTTGATTATGATAACGATGGTGATCAGGATGGTGCCCCGATTATGATGATTATGATGATGTTGCTGATGATGATGACGATGACTGTGTCCCGATGATAATGTTGCTGATGATGAGATGATGATGGTGATGATGAGGATGTTGTCCCGATGATGATGCTGACGTTGATGATGATGTTTATGATGATGATGACGGTGCCCTCATGATGATGACGATGTTGGTGATGATGTTGATGTTGATGATGTTGTTGATGATGATGATGATGATGATGATGACGTTGATGGTGAGAGCGATTGTGATATCGATAGTGAGATCGATATTGAGACCGAATGTGAGATCAATTGTGTGATCGATTGTGGGATCGATTGTGAGATCAATTGTGAGATCGATCGCATGAGATAGATCGAGTGAGATCGATTGTGAGATCGATCGAGTGAGATCGATCGCGCGAGACCGATAGTGAGATCGATAGTGAGATCGATAGTGAGATCGATAGTGAGACCGATCGAGTGAGACGTTCGTTCCCCCCCCCGAACCTCCTTATCACCCGAAGGGTGGTCGTATAGGGACGGCTATAGGGCTATAGGGTTATAGTGCTATAAGGATATATGGCGATTGGGCTATTGGGCTATAAGGATATAGGGCTATTGGGCTAGGCACACCCGGGCACTTCTGGGCACCCCGGGCACCCGGGCACCCCTGGGCACCCGGGCACCCCCGGGCACCCCCGGGCCCCTGGCCACCGAAATCGGCCACACACCTAGACCCGGGCACCCCCGGGAACCCCCGGGCACCCGGGCACCCGGCCCCGGCCACCGAAATCGGCCGCCCACCTCACCTCAGCTCTATATCCGCTAGGACCCCTACAGAGGCAAGCTCTGATTGGGGAATATAGAGCACTGTTCGCGCGTCCTCCCGCCTCCCGCCTCCTGCCTCCCGCCTCCCGCCACCCCTCCTTCTTGTCTCCTCTTGCCTTGCCTGGAGGGCTGCGATCTGCTGGTGGGTCCAGCGGAGTGAGGCCCCGCGCGGATTTGAGCGGGACCTCTCCGTCCCTGGGGGGCTGCGATCTGCAAAACTGTCGCCACTTTCGAGGGCTGCTGGTGGGTCCAGCGGAGTGAGGCACTGCGCGGATCTGAGCGGGACCTCCCTGTCCCTGGGGGGCTGCGATCTGCGAAACTGTCGCCACTTTCGAGGGCTGCTGGTGGGCTCGCCACGTTCGAAGGCTGCTGGTGGGTGCAGCAGAGTGAGGCACTGCGCAGACCTGAGCGGGGCCTCGCCGTCCTTGGGGGGCCATGTCAAGTTGTTGCTGCCCCGCCGACGTTTCAAGCCCCTTGCCCACCGTCTCCATTTTGGACCTTGCGTCTTCTTTCGTGACTCAGGGGTTCACTTAGTTACTCATCGTGTTTCCCTTGACTGGGGACCTGCGAACCTTCCGAATGCCGCTCGCAGAAGTACATGTGTCCATGTCACGTCGCCGCCCTCTCGTCAAATCTCCCAAGCTACTCCTGCCCCGCATTGCGCAGGGTTTGGGTACGTCGCCAGGGCAATGTCTAGTCTTTATTCCTGGCCAAAAGAAATCCGCACGAAATTCACCTCGAAATCCAAAAGGAAATTCTCCAGGACACCCTGGGCCCATCCTATCGTTTTCCGAACGAAATCCGCTCTTCGATTTTGGCGCCATGAAAACTCTCAAATGTTCCACGGAACTCCCAGCGTGCCTCCCGCGGTTCCCCAACGCTTCCCGCATGACTTTTCCGGAGCCGCGAGCGCCTCAAAACGGACCAAGAGGGCCCCGAGAGGCCTCCGTCCTACAACGCAGGCGCGGTGGCGGGATGACCGGTCTGCCGCCCCCTGTTGATTCATCACAGGGGCACCCGGCGTGCTGAACTTCTTACGGTTTGGTTGCAGTTCTTTTTCCAAACAAGCTTCCCCCCGGGGCTTTTCGGCCGATGCCGCCCGCAACCCGAAATGGCCCGCCCGCTGCGCCACCAGCAGCTCCCAAAACGGCCGTTCCGCCAGGGCATCATCAAAACATCGCGATCCTGGGGCGCCTATCCCAAGACGCCTTACGATAAGAATGAGCGCTTCGCATGAGACGCCCTCCAAAAATGGCGATATTGAAATCGATGGCCTCATTTTCGGATCTTGAAAATGAGCATGTCGCCGGAGACATCCTCAAAACATGTAACGCAGCAGAAGAATGAATGGATCGAAGATCATGTCGGAGCGCTATCGACGACGGCCCAAGAGAGTCCAAAATGCCTCCAAGTTAAGAAGCCTCCAGGACGTCCCAATCTGGCTCCAACAAGACGCTCCGAGACGCCCCCAGGATGCCTCCAAGACGGCCCACGGGGTCCCCAAGAGGCCCTCCAGGCAAGCCCGAAGAGACCAAAAACATTGAGTTTCCTTTGATGCTTGAAGGATGTTGGCGTTTGCTTGTTTTCGGCCTCCCGACGGCCCGAGACGGCCCAAGAGGCCCCAAAGATCGCCCCAAGATCGCACAAGATGCCTCCAAGATGGCCCCAGAACGGCCTAAGAGGCTCCCCGACGGCACCAAGAGGGCCCCAAGACGGCCCAAGAGTCCTCCAAGACGCTCTAGGTGGCCTCCAAGACGGCCCTGGAGCACCCAAAGACGGCCCAGAGAAGCCCTGAAAACGGTTTCCGACGGTGTCAGACGGGCCAGAAGGCAATTCAGACTGCCCAAGTTGGCTCTAAGATGGTCCAAGTCGGCCCAAGAGGCCCCCAAGAGACCTCCAAGACGGCCCAAGAGGCCCCCAAGAGGGCCTTCAGGAAGGCCTGAAGAGTCCAGCATCATTCAATGTGCTTGGGTGCTTGAAGGATGTTGGCACTTGATTTGTTTCAGCCTCCCGACGGCCCGGAATGACCCAAGAGGTCCTAAAGATCGCCCCAAGATCGCACAAGAGGCCTCCAAGATGGCCCCAGAACGGCCTAAGAGGCTCCCCCGACGGCACCAAGAGGTCCCCAAGAGTCCTCCAAGACGCCCTAGATGGCCTCCAAGACGGCCCTGGAGCACCCAAAGAGGGCCCCAAGTCGGCCCAGAGAGGCTCCGAAGACGGCTTCCGACGGCGTCAGACGGGCCAGGAGGCCATCAAGACGGCCCAAGTTGGCTCTAAGATGGCCCAAGAGGCCCCCAAGAGGCCCCCAAGAGGCCTCCAAGACGGCCCACGAGGCCCCCAAGAGGGCCTCCTCCAGGCACGCCCGAAGATGCCAAAATCATTGAATTTTCTTTGGTCATTGCAAGATTTTGGCAGAAGCTTCTTTTCAGCCTTCCGACGGCCAGAGACGGCCCATGAGCACCCGAAGATCGCTCCGAGATCGAAGAAGAGGCCTCCAAGATGGATAGGCCCAAGAGGTCCCCAAGACGGCACCAAGAGGGCCCCAAGACGGCCCAAGAGGCCTCCAAGACGCCCTAGATGGCATGCAAGAGGCCCCCGAGAGAAGCCCCCAAAGGCCCCCAGAGGCAGAAGGAAGCCCCCAAGATGCCTCCAAGAGGCTCCCAGGATCTCCCAGGAGTCCCCAAAAGTGCTCCCCAGAGGCTCCAAAGATGCCCCCTCCTCCTCCTCCTCCTCCTCCTCCTCCTGATCTTCCTCGCCATACTCCCCCAAGTGTTCCCCGAAAGGTTCTCACAACGGCTTAGGGAGCACATGGTCCAATAGCTTGGCAGAGCTCTTGCCACAACGTTCGGCCACATGGGCGATTCCAACAGGCAGGGGGCGGCGGTGATTCGCCGTAAGCGTCTTCGATATCGATCCCTCAGGCAATGGCACTGGGAGAACAAAAAGATACCCATACCGCTAGTTCACGGACCTCTCCTGGGGTGCGTTCTGAGCAGAATTTCGAAGCGATTTCAGCAAATGCAAATTATCCCGGCAAAGCAACCTAACATCGATGTGTAGGAGCATATCTGGAAGCATTCCCCTTAAGATTCGGATGAGAATCCAGTTGTAGAATTCTGCTGTTCTCGCAGTCGTAGTCGCATTCGCGATGACAGTCGCAGTGGCAACGGCAGTCGCAGTCACAGCCTCAGCCTCAGCCTGCCTCAGCCTCAGCCTCAGCCTGCCTCAGCCTCAGCCTGCCTCAGCCTCAGCCTCAGCCTGCTTCAGCCTCAGCCTCAGTCTGCCTTCAGCCTCGGCCTCAGCCTCAGCCTGCCTCAGCCTCAGCCTGCCTCAGCCTCAGCCTCAGCCTCAGCCTGCCTCAGCCTCAGCCTGCCTCAGCCTCAGCCTCAGCCTGCCTCAGCCTCAGCCTCAGCCTGCTTCAGCCTCAGCCTCAGTCTGCCTTCAGCCTCGGCCTCAGCCTCAGCCTGCCTCAGCCTCAGCCTGCATCAGCCTCAGCCTCAGCCTCAGCCTGCCTCAGCCTCAGCCTCAGCCTGCCTCAGCCTCAGCCTCAGCCTGCTTCAGCCTCAGCCTCAGTCTGCCTTCAGCCTCGGCCTCAGCCTGCCTCAGCCTCAGCCTGCATCAGCCTCAGCCTCAGCCTCAGCCTGCCTCAGCTCAGCCTGCCTCAGCCTCAGCCTCAGCCTGCCTCAGCCTCAGCCTCAGCCTGCTTCAGCCTCAGCCTCAGTCTGCCTTCAGCCTCGGCCTCAGCCTCAGCCTGCCTCAGCCTCAGCCTGCATCAGCCTCAGCCTCAGCCTCAGCCTGCCTCAGCATCAGCCTGCCTCAGCCTCAGCCTCAGCCTGCCTCAGCCTCAGCCTGCCTCAGCCTCAGCCTCAGCCTGCTTCAGCCTCAGCCTCAGTCTGCCTTCAGCCTCGGCCTCAGCCTCAGCCTGCCTCAGCCTCAGCCTGCATCAGCCTCAGCCTCAGCCTCAGCCTGCCTCAGCCTCAGCCTGCCTCAGCCTCAGCCTCAGCCTGCCTTGGCCTCAGCCTCAGCCTGCTTCAGCCTCAGCCTCAGTCTGCCTTCAGCCTCGGCCTCAGCCTCAGCCTGCCTCAGCCTCAGCCTGCATCAGCCTCAGCCTCAGCCTCAGCCTGCCTCAGCATCAGCCTGCCTCAGCCTCAGCCTCAGCCTGCCTCAGCCTCAGCCTCAGCCTGCTTCAGCCTCAGCCTCAGTCTGCCTTCAGCCTCGGCCTCAGCCTCAGCCTGCCTCAGCCTCAGCCTGCATCAGCCTCAGCCTCAGCCTCAGCCTGCCTCAGCATCAGCCTGCCTCAGCCTCAGCCTCAGCCTGCCTCAGCCTCAGCCTCAGCCTGCTTCAGCCTCAGCCTCAGTCTGCCTTCAGCCTCGGCCTCAGCCTCAGCCTGCCTCAGCCTCAGCCTGCATCAGCCTCAGCCTCAGCCTCAGCCTGCCTCAGCCTCAGCCTCAGCCTCAGCCTCAGCCTCAGCCTCAGCCTCAGCCTCAGCCTCAGCCTGCTTCAGCCTCAGCCTCAGTCTGCCTTCAGCCTCAGCCTCAGCCTCAGCCTCAGCTGCATCAGCCTGCCTCAGCCTCAGCCTGCCTCAGCATCAGCCTGCTCAGCCTCAGCCTCAGCCTCAGCCTCAGCCTGCTTCAGCCTCAGCCTCAGTCTGCCTTCAGCCTCGGCCTCAGCCTCAGCCTGCCTCAGCCTCAGCCTGCCTCAGCCTCAGCCTCAGCCTGCCTCAGCATTCAAAATGTGGCCCGGGAATGGAATTCTGGGAACTCGAAGAACACGAAGTGGCCTACAGTTGGCTCCGGGCATTCAAAATCATGCCCAGGAATGGAATTCTGGGAACTCGAAGATCACGAAGTGGCCTACAGTTGGCTCGGGGCATTCAAAATGTGGCCCGGGAATGGAGTTCTGGGAACTCGAAGAGCACGAAGTGGCCTACAGTTGGCTCCGGGCATCCAAAATGTGGCCCGGGAATGGAGTTCTGGGAACTCGAAGAGCACGAAGTGGCCTACAGTTGGCTCCGGGCATCCAAAATGTGGCCCGGGAATGGAGTTCTGGGAAGTCGAAGAGCACGAAGTGGCGTACAGTTGGCTCCGGGCATTCAGAATGTGGCCCGGGAATGGAGTTCTGGGAAATCGAAAAGCACGAAGTGTGTGACTGTATGCGAAAAACGATCCCCCCGGCAAACCCCAACGGCCCCCCAACGGCTGCCCAGACCCCCCTGTGGAGTAATGTGCTGCTCTCTTGTTACACTATTAGAAACCTATCAGTCTTCGATGTCAGGTAAAAAGCAAGTGACGACATCCGACCCCTACCCTCACCAACCATCGATCCTCCTGAACCAGTGGGAGGCGGGGGTAGGGGTCGGTTTTCCCCGCCGACGAGGGCAGGGTAGCGAGATCCGTATATCTTCTCGCACTGGGGCAATGTTTAGAGGAAGAGAAAGCGGTATAATCTTAAATGTTCGACGGCCCGCGCGGGTATCTGTATCTGCGCTGGACCCCTCTCGCTGGCGCGCGGAGCGCGCCAGGGGCGGGCGCGCCAGAGGCGGCGCCAGAGGCGCCGCCAGGAGGGTCCAGCGTAGATCCCAAAAAATTCTGCGGACCGTCAAACATTCACAATCGGACCGCTGAAGCCGGCCCAAGGGCCAGAGGCGTGCTAAGATCTCCGGTAACTGCTTTATAATAATTCTACTTCGCGCGCGCGGGGCGGCCCCTGGGGGTCCCCAGACGAAACGTACCCCGGGCAGGTCCCGGGCGACTCAGGTCAGAGATGGTTTTCTTCCTGGGCACCGCCCTAGAGGCCGCCCAGAGAGCCCCAAGAAAGGCCAAAAGGCCGCCAAGAGCCCCTCAAGATGATACAAGAGAGCTCCGAGATGCCACGAGATCGCTCCAAGACGCCCAAGATGGCCCCCAGACGGCCCGAGAGGCCTCCAAGAGCACGACTCAAGAGGGCCCCAAGAGGCAAAATTCATTGTTTTTCCTTTGGTTTTGGAAAGATTTGGGCGTTTCACCTTTTCGGCTTCCCGACACCCCAAGACGGCCCAAGAGGCCCCCAAGACCGCCCGAAGAGGGCCCAAGAGGCCCCCAAGAGGGCCCCAAGATGGCCCACGAGGGCTCCAAGACGGCCCAAGAGAGGTCCCTGGAGGGGAACACGAAATAACATTTCGAGCCCTCGGCCCTAAGAAGCCCCCAGGAGTCCCCAAGAGGCCCCTCAAAAGGCCCCAAGAGGCCCCTCAAGAGGCCCCAAGAGGCCCCCAACAGGCCCCCAGGAGCCCCCAAGAGGCCCTCAAGCGGCCCCAGGAGGCCCCCCAGATCCCCCCCCGAGCACGCAAGCAAGTGCCAACGGCCCGACGCGTTTAAGAGTCCCCAAGGGGCCACCCGAAAGAGTCCTCATATGCAAAACGCTTCCAGACGGCCCGCGACGCGCTCAAGACTCCCCCAGTAGCCACCACGAAGCCTCCCGAGAGAGCCCCCATAAGCAAGAAGGCGTAATTCCCTATGCGCTGGCGGAATGAGCGAAGCGATTCGATAAGGAACTAAGGCCCCTTTTGGCCCCAAGAGCGCCAGCTTGCACGAGGAGGGCTAGAGGACCAACCACAGAATGACCCAAGGAACACGGAGCCCCTTTCGTGCCCAGAAGGTGCCTTATTTCAGCGTCTGGACAGTAGGTTCTTGCCGTCATTTCTTCGTCGATTGGTATCTTTCCCTCCTCGCCTCGAATTTGGACGCCCGACATGGGTACCGAAAAAATTGGTACGATGCCCAACAACAAATGTTGTCCCAAACCAACAGCGGCCGCTGTTGGGCAGGCGGCCTTCTGTCTCAAATGTACACAGGCCGCGGCGGCGCGGACAGCGAGTCCTGTTCAAAATGAACAGGAACTGCTGTTGAGCATGGTACCCATTCTTTCCGTGCCCATCTCGTTCGTGCAGGTCGAAGACGGGGGCGGATCGGGGCCGGCCGAGCCGGCCACGTTGGCAGCGAGGAAGGCCCCGTGGCCACCCCGGTCGAGCCCGGGCGGCACGAGGGGGGCCTGCGCGGCGCCGCTCCCGGGCCGCTCCCGGGCGGCGGCGAGGAGGAGGAGGAGGAGGAGGAAGAGGAGGAGGAGGAGGAGGAAGAGGGCGGCAAACCTGGGCCAGAAAAGCACCCTCCAAGAGCAGGAGGTCCTCCGCCGGCCAAAGCACGCACAGAACACCCAGGGGTGCCCTCCCCAGGGTGCGCCCCCAGAGGCAAGGGTGGCCACCGGTGCGCGGCTTTGGGGGGCGCGAGGGGGCCAAGCTCAAGCGCGCAAGCCGCTGCTGTCGCATCGCATTCGGCGGTCGGGGGGGCCCAACCAAAGGTCACCCCAGCGAGAGGTCACTCTTGCATGCAGTCGAGCGGCGGCGGCAGGAGCTGCAGGTGGGGGGCGGTGGCGGCGGGCAGGGAGGGGGCCACCCAGACATGCTCGCGCCGTGAAAAAGCAAGGGGCGGGAGTTCGTTTGATGTGCTGGGCCTCTAGGGGCCCTAAAACGACTGGCGATGAGAAACTGGTCCCAAGGAAAAAGTTGGAATTTCCCGGAGCCACGCATCGGAAACATGATCGACCCACGACGCTGGAAAGGAATAACCTCAGGAAGGCATTCAGAACCCCCCTGGGTTATTCTTAGCACCCGGTTTTCTCAATATTCCAGGCGGGCAGTTTTAGCCGAACGATACACTTAGCACCCGCCGCACACAGAAAACAAAATCCAACATCGGCGGCCGCCCCACTAACGCCAAGAGAGGGTGTCGTCGACGACGACGACGACGAGGAGGAGGAGGAGGAGGAGGAGGAAGACGAGAGTCTTCAGAGTGGACAGGCCTTAGCTAGGCCCCGAGTCCCCTCAGCCAGGTCTTCCGGTGCGGCCGTAACGCTCCAGGGTGCGGGGGCGTTATAATCCACCGGAAAAGGGGGGGGGTTCTTAATGCCTTCCTGAGGTTATAGAAATGTTTTTTTTCTGCCAGTTTCAGCCTCTGCTCCGATACCGTAGTCAATCCGCTTCCCCTCAAGGGGGCTATAACAACTCCCATCGGACACGTACGGCTGCCAAGCTCAATAGCGGCAAAGCTCGAATGCGGCAAGTGGCAAGCAGAGGACGATTATCAAATTAACTCGCATGTCCTCAGAGTGGGTATCCGGGCTACTCCACGGAAGCACCACCAACAAAACAGAGGTGAGACGCGACAGCACCGACACTGGGCCAGGCTCAAGAATCCCCCATTTCAGATGAGCAATGACAGCCACAGGGAGAGGAAGAGGGGAAGAGGACGAGGAGGAGAGGAGGAGGAGGCGGAGAGGAGGAAGAACAGACAGGAGCCTAAGGCGATCTATAGTGAATCAAACCCATCAGCTCAGGTTCGAAGACGTGCAAAAGTCACCTGCAGAAAAGAAACCGCACCACTGCGGGGTGAAAATGCCTGCAGCTGCCCGTAAATTGGACCATCTGCACTCATCGCAAAGCAGCGCGTGATAGAAACCTAACAACTGTTGCTATCAAACTGGAGGGAGGGAGGGGGAGAGGAGGAGGACAAGGGGCCCAGAAGAAGGAGGGGCACAACGCACATGAGACCCGCACTCACGAGACGAGGCGGAGGACTGGGCAAAAACGCTCTCCAGTGGCATTGTATGTTATCGCCGAGCGGGCGCCACCGCCAAACGCGGGAGCGCGGGTCAAGGGCGGATCCCGAGAGGGGATTGGCTCCATTCCCCGGGCACCCGGCAGCCTGCCAGTACGCCCTGGCCGTGCAAACGGCACGCAGACGCCAATTACACGCCAAGGTGCGCATGCACCCTGGGCTTCCCCGAGGAACAATCACGAATGGAAATAACTATCAAAAGCGGGCAGGCATAATTACCCACAGTGCCTGGCCCCAGCCGGCGATACGAATTCACTGTAAGTTCGTATCGGCCCGCACGCGGAAACGATTGCGAGGCAAAGCGGCGGAGGAGGAAGCAAAGGGAGGAAAAGCAAAGACTTGATTCAGAAGCTAACGCAACTCTGGACTGCTGGCCAACCTTTCCCAAGGAATGGGACTGCCGTGCAGCCGCACGCAATGGCCCTCAACTCGCCGCCGTGCAGCCGCCGCATCTCTCTCAGGCGCCACCCCCGCGGGGGGCCGCAAGCCCAACGGGAAGCAGGGGACCCGCCGACGACGGCGGCGACGAAACGACCACGAAGACACCGACGACGACGACGACGACGACGACGACGACGACGCCAACGACGGGAGAGGAGAGGAGAGAGGCGAGGGCACGGGGAGGGACCAAAAGGCAGGGGGACGACAGCAGGAGAGGAGGGAGGGAGAGAGGAGGGGCGAGGAAGGAGAGAGGGAAAGGGGCAGGAGAGGCGGGAGGAGAAGGGGAGGGGGAGGGGCGGTCCCCTGCCCCCCACGGGCGTGTGGCCCCCGGGGGCGGCGTGCGGTTGGCGCCACGCATCTGCCAGCCGCACAAACCTCCGACGCCGGCCGCGGCAGCTAGTACGGGCAAGCGTAGGCGGACGAATCCTGCCCCCCCTACGCACGACGACGCGGTTTGCTGTCCCGGCCGCGTGGCCGATGATCTGGCCACAGGAGCCTGCACCTGGACAGGAGGACGGGGAGGAGGAGGAGGAGAGGGAAGGAGAAGGGAGCAGCATGCAAACAAAAAGCAGCATGAATGCGCAGCCAAGCCAAAACGAAAACGCCAGCGAGAAACAGCCACTCAGATGCTCATGCCCATCTTGAGTCGAAGGTGTTTGTGGCCCCACGATGTCCCTGGACCGCTTCTCGGACGGCCTGCTCCAACGCCCGGCGAACAGTATGTTCACCGCGCAGCGCCGCTCGCTGATTGCGAAAGCGGCAGTGCAGGCGGCACGCTGCGGCCACTCGCAGAGCCCCCAGTGTCAGGCGCCCGTCTGTGAGCTCCGACGGTGGGTCCAGCAACAAGAAAGAGAGTCGCCGTGGTCCAACCTCCGGAATGTACGGTAGACGCAAAGATCGGGCACCAAATCTTGCCAATGAACCGCAGACGGAGGCATGCTCCATCGAGTCGCCGTCCTCCATCCCGCAGTACAGGCAAGCCTTTCTGTTGCCGAATCGGCGGCCCGTACACCACCCAGACCACAGCGTCCGGATGACCGCCGCACTCACACGGGGAGGCACTAATGCTGTTAGCCGCCGCAGCATCACAACGGCCCTCTGCGCACGTAGTCGGGGAAATATCGGAACCACCCAGTGCTCGAGCTTCAAACGCATCCGGCGTTCAGGGTCACGTTGGTCCCGCTCCTGCAACAGATCGCAAGTAGCGCGCTGAAGCCCCTTGACTGCTCGACGCTCCTGCTCCTGCGTCCACGGTCGCGTGGCAGATCCTGCCGCCCTCTCCTGCGCCCTTGTCAAGGAGATGCCGGCCTGTCGGACGCTCTCCGCTGCGGCGCTTATCAGATGGCAAAAGGACGTCTCGAACCATGTCGACCACCTCCCCCGCCGCACGACATGCGGCGAAGCTGCCTCTGCAGACGCCAGCCTCCGGAGCCAGGGGCGGCATCGCAAACCGCCCGTGGCGCGAGCCTCCTGGTGCAGCACGCCGAACTTCGCCGCCAGGGAGACGCGCGGCAGGTTGACGAACTCCTGTGGGAAGCCGAAGTCCCTGCGCAAGCCGTGCAGATCTGATGCGTCACACCAGTTATAGGCGCCGGGTACCAGAGCGCGAAGAAGGCGCATTTCAGTAGTGGGCCAACTGGCCGGCAGGTCGTCCAGCTGCAGCAGGAAACTCAAAGTGGAGGCAATGTAGACGCGGTATACCACTGCGGCAAATTGCAACCCGAGTGAGACATTCTTCCATAGGCGGGCGCGCCCAAGCGCTTTCTCCACGGCCGCGCCCCAGCTGCGCTCTCTGCGCCCAGGGCCAAGAACGAAGCCGAGACGGACGCCGGACGCCACTCACGAGGGCCCTCGGTCCCGCGCGCGCCTCGACCGGATGTACACCTCCCAGCCGCTTTGCGACCAATTGGACCGCCTGACGTTTGCGGCTGCCTTGGAATGGTGCCCGCGGCTGTCGCAACACCGCCCCTTGGCATTTGGGCGGATATCTCGCCCGCCCAAGCCGCCTGCTGATGCGCCAATCCCCGAGGAGGTCATTCGGTCAGAGACTTGGCCACTGAGGGTTGCAGCAGAATTTCATGCCCGCCTTCGGCGAGACGGCCTTGGCGTTGGCAGCTGCCCACTCGAGCGGCTCTTGGCGTTGAAGTTCGCCATCCGCACAGTATCTGATCGGATGCGCGGGGAGTTGCCGTCGCGTGTGCCTGCAGCAGCGCCTTCGGCTGAAGACGAATTGGGGGTGCTCATGGGGGCGCTCCGCCGCTTGGAGCGCTTCCGCTGGCTATGGGTCCCGCGCGTCGCGGCTCGCAGCCCCGCCATCCGGGGCGCCTTGCAGCAGAGCTTGGTTGACACGGACCCGGGTGCAGCCGCTGCGCTGTTACGCCCCCTCGCGGTGGAACTTGCGAAGCGGGCTTTGCGTGATGACCTGGAGGAGTTGCACGCTGCTCTACCGGAGTTGGACCCCGAGGTCTCCCGGCGGCGGCGGTCCTCGATTCTGCAGCGGGTTCGCCGGCTTGCTCCGGGCCGGGCTGCGGCTGTGACGGCATTGGAGGACGTCGACGGATCGGTGCACGCGGACCCCGCAGAGGTGGCCCGCATACTCCGTCGGCACTGGGGCGAGGTCTTCGCTCCCCGCCAGCTGCGGCCAGAGGATATCGAACGGTGGATCCGGGGGGACTTGGAGGCACCAGATGGCTTGGCGGCGGCTTTGCGCCCTCTTCTGGCTCGCCCAGAGGACTGGCGCGTCCGCAAGGACATCGAGCGGGCCATGGAGCGCACGTCGCGGTCCGCCCCTGGCCCCGACGGCATCCCGTACGCTGCCTGGCGTCGCCTCGGCCCGTTGGCACAGAATACGTTGTTGGAGGCCGCGCAGATTCTGGAGTCCGATGCAGGCGCCGCGGCCTTGGGCGCTGCTTGCCCGCTCGACGCAGATGGCCACTCCGCATTCAATGAAGCAATCATGGTATTCCTGCCAAAGAAAGAGCCGATGGTATCCGCCGCGGGGGTGGCATACACCACGGCGGAGGACGTGAGGCCGCTCAGTATCGTCAACACGGACAACCGGCTGTTGGCCAACGCTCTGAGGTTGCGGATCGAACCCCTCCTGGAAAAGGCTGTATCCCACATGCAGCAGGGCTTCCTGGCAGGGCGTTCGATGTTGAAAAACGTCGTAGACGTGGACGCAGCCATGCGCGAGGTCTCCCTGCAATCCGAGGCGCCAGCCGCGGTCCTCTACGATTTCCAGGCGGCGTTCCCGTCGCTCGCGCACGACTTCTTGACGCGCGCCCTGCGCCAGCTGGGTCTGCCGCCGTCTGTGTGCAGATTTGTCGAAGGCCTGTACTGGGGGCACGGTTGCCAGCTCGCCGTCGGAGGGCGACTGCATCAAGGCTTCAGGATTCAGGCTGGGATTAGGCAGGGCTGCCCATTATCGCCATTGTTGTTTGCCGTTGTAGTCGATCCGTTGCTGCGGAAATTGGGCAGGACACTACCTTTGGCAACAGTGCGTGCTTACGCAGATGACCTCGTGACGGTGCTTCCTGATTTGGCCGAGGCGCTCCCCTCGCTTGCCCCCCTCTTCAGCACGTTCGCAGCTGCGTCGGGCTTGCGGCTGAACTTTCGCAAGGTGGTTGTTGTGCCGCTCGGCGATCGCGCGCCCCAGGAGGTGTTGGATGGCATCGCAGCCCGCTTCCCAACGTGGGGGCTCGTGCAGTGCCAGCTCTGGGCAAAATATCTCGACCTGAGGTTATAGAAATGTAAGACATGGCAACGTTTCGAAGACACCTACGTGGGCGACGGGCAAATGCAATGCTGAGTGTATCGATCTTGATGTACCGTGCCGAAGGCTGTGTTGTGCTGCGCCGTGCTGAACTGCGATGTGCCATGCCGCGATTGTGCTCTATAGCGTGGTGGATCGAGTCCTCCGTTGCATACGAGTCCTGACCGAGCTGATCTGCATCTTAAGCTCGAGCTGCCTGAGCACATAGTCCACATAGTAGCTGCCCCAGAGCTAATTGACAGGGGAGCATGCCAGGGAGACGCGCCGCGGAACGTTCCAAGCGACGCTCCAGGCGACGTGCCAGGGGACGTGCCATGGGGACGCACCGCGGGACGTGCCAAGGGGACGCGCTACGGAACGTGCCTATGGACGTGCCACGGGACGTGCCAGGGGACGCGCCGCGCGACGTGCCAGGGGGACTCGCCACAGGACGCGCCACGGAACGTGCCAAGGAACATGCCAAGTTGCAACGCTGAGTGAGTGTATCGATCTTGATGTACCGTGCCGAAGGCTGTGCTGTGCTGCGCCGTGCTGAACTGCGATGTGCCATGCCGCGATTGTCGAGTCCTCCTTTGCATACGAGTCCAGACCGAACTCATCTGCATCAAAAGCTCGAGCTGCCTGAGCACATAGTAGCTGCCCCAGAGCTAATTGACAGGGGAACATGCCAGGAAGACGCGCCGCGGAACGTTCCAAGCGACGCGCCAGGCGACGTGCCAGGGGACGTGCCATGGGGACGCACCGCGGGACGTGCCAAGGGAACGCGCTACGGAGTGCCAATGAACGTGCCACGGGACGTGCCAGGGGACGCGCCGCGCGACGTGCCAGGGGGACTCGCCACAGGACGCGCCACAGAACGTGCCAGGTTGCAATGCTGAGTGAAGGTATCGATCTTGATGTACCGTGCCGAGGGCTGCGCCATACTACGCCGCGCTGAACTGCGAGGATCTCGAACACAGGCTGTGGGCGTGCCCGCGATGGCAAGCGACGCGCCACGCGGCTTTCACGACGAGCGGCTTCACCCCAGCCGCTGCGCGCGCTTGCTTGCCAGCCGAAACAGCGAGGACAGCGGTGCTCCCCCTGGACACCCGCCTGGCCGCGCTGGCCGCCGTGGCCCGGCAGGCGCTCCCCTTGCCGCCGCTCCCTCGCCCCGCCGCGGAGGAGCTGCCGCACGGGCGGGTCCGCGCCTGGATCGACGGTTCTTGCCTGCACCCAGGGGACCCCCTGCTCGCCCGCGCGGGGTGGGGCGCGAGGTTGGAGGGGCTTCCTGTCGGGCGCATCGACCGCCACGGCCAGGCTGACGGGCGGCAGACCGCGCAGCGCAGGGGCCCCCCTCGACGTCGTCACGGACTCCCGACTCGTGAGACGCGGGGTCGCCGCGCCTCGGGGCGGCGCGAGGGCGACGAACCGGCCGCACGCTGACCTTTGGGAAGCAATCGCGCCGCACTGCCGCAGCGGGCTGCTGCGGGCCCTTCTGGGTCGAGGGCCACTTGGACCAGGCGGAAGCCGCCGCTCGCGGCATCGCCGAGGCGGACTGGGCTGGCAACGCAGCTGCGGACAGGCTCGCCGACGCTGGGGCGCGGGCCCAGCTTCCGCCCCTCGACTTGCGCCAGCAGCGGGCGCAGCAGCTGGCCGCGCTCGAGGCGCTCCAGCGCGCGGCGGCGGCGGTGGAAATGGCCGCTCTCAAAGCGAACCGCGGCCCCCGCCCAGGCGGGCCAAGGGTGCGGCGACGCTGGGCCGCGTCAGGGCACCGCCGGAGGCGCGCTCCCCGCGTCGGGGACGCAGCCGCCGTGGCTGCGGCCGCGGCGTCGCCGCCACAGCGCGGGATGGCTGCCCCCCCGGCGTCCGCGGCGGCGCCGCGCCCAGGGGCAGCCGCGGCGGTGCGGAACCCCTTCGCACCGGCGCACACGGCGTCCCAGGGCCCCGCTGTTGGGTCGCCTGCATGCGCTGCGGGTGCTGGGCGCCGACGTGGCCAGCACCCGGCCTGCCGCCCGTGCGGCGGGTGGGTGCCCGCGTTGCCGCCGCGCGCGGGCATGCTGCTGCTGCTGCTGCAAGCAACGCGCGCTGGCGGCGACGAGGCGGCCTGGCGTGCCGTCCGCAGGGACCGGCTGGCCGCGCGCCCTGGCCCGTCTGACTGAGGTGGCGCGGCGCCGGGTGGGCGCGGGTGGGCGCGGACGCGGTCTCCCTCGCCCCCCCTTTCCCTCCTCTCGTCGTCGTCGTCCGTCGTCTTCCCCCTCTCGCCGCTGGGCTCCGCTGCGATGGTAAAAAAGTGCTGTGCTGCGCCGTGCTGAGCTGCGATGTGCCATGCCGCGATCGTGCTCTATAGCGTTGTGGATCGAGTCCTCCGTTGCATACGAGTCCTGACCGAACTCATCTGCATCTTAAGCTCGAGCTGCCTGAGCACATAGTCCACATAGTAGCTGCCCCACAGCTAACTGACAGGGGATAATGCCAGGAAGACGCGTCGCGGAACGTTCCGAAGGACGCGCCAGGCGACGTGCCAAGGGACGTGCCATGGGGACGCACCGCGGGACGTGCCACGGGGACGCGCTACGGAGCGTGCCAATGGACGTGCCACGGGACGTGCCAGGGAACGCGCCGCGCGACGTGCCAGGGGGACTCGCCACAAGACGCGCCACGGAGCGTGCCAAGGAACATGCCAATTGCAAGGCTGAGTGAATGTATCGATCTTGATGTACCGTGCCGAGGGCTGTGCTGTGCTGCGCCGTGCTGAGCTGCGATGTGCCATGCCGCGATTGTGCTCTATAGCGTTGTGGATCGAGTCCTCCGTCGCATACGAGTCCTGACCGACCTCATCTGCATCTTAAGCTCGAGCTGCCTGAACACATAGTAGCTGCTCCAGAGCTAATTGACAGGGGGACATGTGAGGAGGACGCGCCGCGGAACGTCTCAAGGGACGCGCCAGGCGACATGCCAGGGGACGTGCCATGGGGACGCACCGCGGGACGTGCCAAGGGGACGCGCTACGGAACGTGCTGGGGACAAGCGTGTCGCTCGAGACATCCTGTCAAAATCCTCATTCTAGACATCCGCCTGAGCGACCTGGACACGTGAAAACAAACGTTTCGCTCAACACATCCTCAACACATTCTCATGCTAGACATCTGCCTGGGCGAACTGGACACGTGAAAACAAGTAGTGTGCTCGAGGCATCCTCACACATCTTCATGTGAGACGTCCGCCTGGGTGACCTGGGCACGTGAAAACAAGCGTTTCGCTCGAGACGTTTTCAACACCTCCTCATTCTAAACATCCGCCTTGGCGACCTGTACACGTGAAAGCAAACGTCTCGCTCGAGACATCCTCAACACATCTTCATGTTAGACATCCGCCTGGGCGACCTGGACACGTGAAAACAAGCGTATTTCTCGAGACGTTCTCAACACATCCTCATGCTAGGCATCCGCCTGGGCAACCTGGACACGTGCAAACAAACATCTCGGTCGAGACTTCCTCAACACGTCCTCATTCTAGACATCCGCCTGGGCGACGAGGACGCGTGAAACCAAGCGTCTCGCTCGAGACATCCTCAACAAATCCTGGCGCTTGACCTCTGCCTGGGTAACCTGGAGGCGTGAAACCAAGCGTCTCGCTCGAGACATCCTCAAGACCTGGGCATGTGAAACCAAGCATTTCACTTGAGAGATCCTCTAAATTCTGGCCCCCAGGAGAGGACAATCTATAACACAAAACAAGCGTTTCGCTCGAGACATCCTCAACAAATTCTGGAACAACAAGCGTTTCGCTCGAGACATCCTCCATTTCTTTAATTCGCCGGCCCTCTTCCCACTCGTCATTTATCGCAAAAGAAATCCGCCGGCCCTCTTCCCGTCAGATCCGGGGGTAAACCTACTACGGCAGGTTCGTGTCGTGCCGACCCCAGCGTTGGTTTTTGACACCGCAGGGATCGTTCAACCTTGAACGATCGGGCGCTGCCGCAACGTCCGATCGTTCAACATCGATCGATTCTGGGTCGCCGGCGGCGTTCAACCTTGAACGCCCGCGCTGGGGTCGCCGCTGGTCGACACGACGCAAACCTACCGTAAAAGAGAACCCTGGGCCTGCGCCCTTTCCGGGAAACTGTGAGCGGCCGGTCTTCGACCGTGTTCGGCCTGCGGGGGCCCTCAACGGGCCCCAGAGGATGGCAAGCCGACACTGGGGAAGTTGTCCAGACCTACAGGAGCCCTCGCATCGGAGTGCTGGAGCGCTGGATGTTTGGCTCTGTTCTCCATTTCATCCCCCCGCTCCTCCCTCTGCGCCTCTCCCACCCTGTCACCCGAGCTGAAGGTTCGCCTGCAACTTGCCAGCTGTCTGGCGCTAGAACAACAAAAAGACCGCTCGTGAAAAGCCGCCATGGCGCCGCACAAGCGTCGGGTGTGACTAGACGTGCCCCTGGTCCACGGTCCACGGTGCCCCCAGGAATTCGAAGAAGGCGCCCATGGCCTCCAGAGCACCCCTCGCGAGGCCCAGAAGGCCCCAGGGGCTGAAGAATTGAGCGAGAAGCTGGGGGCACCTTCGGCAGGGGGTACCGTTATCAACCCCCGAAAGCGACGTGCACGGTACATCCTGTTCGGATGGGGTCAGAAGCAGGCGGAGTCGGAACATGACGAGAGGAGAAATCGCCCGCGCACGGGAACGCAGGGGAGGGCTGGCGGCCGAGGCGGTCAGGTACAGCCAAAAGGAAAGCACGCAGGGTACATCTGCATGAGGCTGGGACGTCCACGCTGAAACACTGCCGCGGCAGAAGGCCCGGAGAGGGAAATGCGCAAGGGCCGCCGGCATCCACCGGCGGAACCGCCCTCGCTCGGCGGCGAGCGAGGGGGCGAAACGCGAAGGAGAAGTCATTCTCAGAAGGCGGCGGGACTGCTCAGAAACCCTCGCGCCTTCTGCGAAGTTATGGTTTGTCTTCGGGGACGGCTTAGAAAACTTTGTTTTTTTTTTGTGTTTTTTTTTGGGGGGGGACGGCTTAGAAAACTTGTCAGAAGGCCTGGGGACTTCTGAACCTTCTGAGAAGGCCTTCTCCTTCTCCCTTCCCCCCCTCGCTCGCTGCGGACTCGCTGTACTTCCTTCCACTTCTGCGAGCTTTTTCCGCCGTCCGCGGGACAACAGAGGCCCACTGAACGTTTCGGTTTGTCGACGGCGAGGCCTTGGGGTGCACCTGGCCATACTTACTGTGACCTGCGACTGTGAAGTTGCCCAGCGTGATCCCAGAGCACCCCTCGTCCCGCAATCGTGGACGCGCTGACTCAGTCCAGCCAGGGCCGCGCCGCGAGTCCATGTCCCACACAGCTCTTAGCAAGTCCCTCGCCCAGGTTGCCGAGGGGCGGGCAGGGAGAACGCCCCCACGTCGACTCGCAAGACCGCTGCTCCCACGGCTGATCCCCCGCGCCCCGACTGGGAGGGCTCGACGTATACACCAAGTCGCCTGGTCGGCCGAGGGGCTCGGTATACAGCCGACCCGTATCATAAGGATGCGCGGTAAGGATGCAAGGGCCTTTGGGGCCACGACAACGATTTTCGAACGCGGCTGGCAAGCGAAAGTCGCCTGAGGATGGACCGAAGGGGCAGTAAGGGTACCCTTGGGAAAATTGACCATCCTTTCCATGCGGATTGACTGTTTTGACGCCCCAACTCCCCAAGCTTTGAGCAGGGACCGACCGTCCCGGCATTTCTGTAGGCCTACCACAACATGGGCTTCGAACCCATACATGTTCAGAGAACAAAAACAATGTCCTTAGATCATAAGCCCGATGTGTTAAAAAACCTGGCAAAGGTCCCAACCATTTGCAGTTGTGGGTACGGTACTTGTGAATATCTGCTTCGGTGAAGCTCCCTATGGGGCCACGAAGCGCTGCACTGGGCGGGGGGGAAAGCTGTACTGTGTGGGTGGTGTGCCGACTTGGGTTTCTGGGACGCATGCGGACGGTCCCACTGAGGGCTTCGGTGGAGCTCCCTATGGGGCCACGAAGCGCACTACTGAGTGAGTGAAAATGCCAAATTGGGTTTCGGGGACGCATGCGGACGGTCCCACTGGGGGCTTCGGTGGAGCCCCGTATGGGGCCACAAAACGCTGTACTGGGTGCGCGGGTGAAAATGCAAAATTACATGTCCTGGACGCATACGGACGGTGGCGCTGAGGCCTTGGGTGGAGCCCCCTATGGGGCCACGAAACGCTTCACTGGGTGGGTGAAAATGCAAAATTGGGTTTCCGAGACACATGCGGACGGGGGTACTGGGGCCTTCGGTTGAGCTCCCTATGGGGCCACAAAAAGCTGCACTGGGTGTGCGGGACGCATGCGGACGGTAGCGCTGGGACCTTCGGTGGGGCCAGGAACGCTGCATTGGGCGTGCGGGACGCATGCGGACGGTAGCACTGGGACCTTCGGTGGGGCTCCCTATGGGGCCACGAAGCGCTGTACTGGGTGGGTGAAACGCAGGGAGGCGGGGGAGGAGGGCCACGAAACGCTGTACTGGGTGTGCGGGACGAATGCGGACGGTAGCGCTGGGACCTTCGGTGGAGCTCCCTATTGGGCCATGAAGCGCTGCATTGGGTGTGCGGGACGCATGCGGACGGTAGCACTGGGACCTTCGGTGGGGCTCCCTATGGGGCCACGAAGCGCCGTGCTGGGTGGGCGGGACGCATGCGGACGGTAGCACTGGGACCTTCGGTGGGGCTTCCTGTGGGGCCACGAAGCGCTGTACTGGGTGGGTGAAACGCAGGGAGGAGGGGGAGGAGGGCCACGAAAGGCTGTACTGGGTGTGCGGGACGCATGCGGACGGTAGGAAGGAGGGGGAGGAGGAGGAGAGGAGAACGCGGGGACCGTCTCTTCAAAACGAGGACCCAGCACCACAGGATGGTTGGGAACAAAACAGACTACGCCAGGAATGTTCTAAGAACCTTGACTGCAGACCACAGCAGGTTCTTAGAACATTCTTTGGTAGGCCTATAGGCGAGCTAGGACGCTTCGCCACTGCTTGATTATTTGCTGGTTGACTGCATGCACGCCCCGGCTCCCTAACCTGTCGCTGGAGCGCCTGCTCGCCACATCCTCTCGCCGAGCTCCCTGGGCCCCGTGGCTCGCATCGAGGCCCCGCCTGCACGGGTTCCCCAGGGGCCGTAGGCGACCCGAGGAGGGGAGGGCGAGGAGGAGGAGGAGGAGGAGGAGGAGGAGGAGGAGGAGGAGGGAGGAGGAGGAGGGAGGAGGGAGGAGGAGGAGGAGGAGGAGGAGGAGGAGGAGGGGAGGAAGGAGGAGGAGGAGGAGGAGGAGGACGAGGCGGAGGAGGAGGAGAAAGGAGGAGGACGGGTCGCCTAAGCCCTCCGGAGAAACCCTTCAAGCTCCCTGGGCCCCGTGGCTCGCACCGAGGCCCTGCCGACCGACCCTCGGCGCCGCAGGCGTCATCGGCCCGCGACCGGCCGACAGCGGCGCCTCCAGGTGCGCGAAGAGCGCCCGGACGAGGCCCGCCTCTGGGGCGGCCCGCGGGCGCGGAGGGCGCCGCGGAGGGGCCCTCCTCGTGCTCGTCGCCGTCGGGGGCGCACGGGAACCCGCGCGGACGAGCCACCGCGTGGCAGGCCAGAATCGGCGACTCCAGAGGGTGTGGCTTGCGAAGGGTGTGGTTTGCAACCGGCACCCTGGGGAACATCCTGGGGGTCACCCTGGGGGGCGCGCGGGGACCTCGATAGAGCAACGCCGCGCCCCGCGGAGGCCTGACGAGGACAGCGTTGTGCTCCCCAGGCCCCAGCGGTGCCGATCGCAAGCCACACCCCAGCGCAGCCACAGCCGTTGTGTAGTCGCCGACAGGAGGCCGCTCCCCGTAGTCTGCGGAGGCCGCCGGCCTCGTGCGCGCCAGCCCTTTCCTTGCCAGGCGCCGCCCCCCACTCGCTTCTGCAGGGCTTGCTCGGCGGCGAGCGGAGGGGGGGTGGGGGGAGTGGGGAAGGAGAAGGCCTGCTCAGCAGAAGGCTCGCAAGTCCCCCGGGTCTCCTGACAAGTGTCTCAAGCCTTCCCCGAAGACAGAACAACTTCTCAGAAGGCGCGAGGGCTTCTGAGAAGTCCCGCCGCCTTCTGAGAAGGCCTTCTCCTTCTCATTTCGCCCCCTTCGCTCGCCGCCGACTTGCAGGCCAGGCAAGCAGCATCTGTCGGCTCCAAACCGACTGGGGGCCCACGAAGGAGGTACGCGCCCACCCACGTGCATGAACACGGTCCCTCACTCCGCGAGACCGTCCGCGTGATACTAACGTTCGCGCAACGCGTACTCTCGAAAACAACGCGGCTTCATGTACGTGTACGTTCTTCTGTCGCTCCTGAAACCAGCGCGGCATGCACTGTCTCGACATCCCCCCCTCGGCTCGGTAGCCCCCCCCAATACGCACACACTTTCTCTCCAGCGGCCACATGACAGCACCACAGAGTAGACCAAAGCGAGCCACGCTAAGCTCAGTTACACGACGCGATTCTCCTGTTTAGCACAATTGTGTCATAATGTCGGCAAAATCTCGACTGCAGGTCTGGATCGTACGAGTGATTCGAGTCCGCCGACCCTGTCGGCGTGTGGACCCCCTGTCGGCGTGCGCTCAGTCGACGCATCCGTTGTCCTCTTTCCCTGCGTCTCCGTCGTCCCCTTTCCCTGCTTCCTCCACTTCAAGCCTGCCAGCGAGAGAAAGCCGTAGCAACGTCGTACTTAAGTCGTCGAAAGGAAGCCCGTTCCCTTTGATCCCTCCCCCGCTGGGGCGGGGGGAGGTCCTGGGGGGGGGTCAAATACGCATCCGCCACTGGGCGTCCCGGAGCCAGAAACATGATCGACCCACGAACCCGGAAAGGAATATAGAAATGTAAGACATGGTAACGTTTCAAGGACACCTGATTGGGCGACGGGCAAATGCAATGCTTAATGTATCGACCTTGATGTACCGTGCCGAGGGCTGTGCTGTGCTGTGCCGTGCTGAATTGCGATGTGCCATGCCACGAATGTGCTCTATAGCGTTGTAGATCGAGTCCTCCTTTGCATCCGAGTCCTGACCGAACTGATTTGGATCTTAAGCTCGAGCTGCCTAAGCACATAACTAGTAGCTGCCCCAGAGTTTTTTGATTTTGTGATTTTTGATAATTTTGTTTTTTTTGTTTGTTTTTTTGTATTGTTTTTTGTTTTTGTTTTGGTTTGTTTTTAGTATTTGAATTTTTTTGGGATTTGGGTTTGTGGGATTTGTTTTTGATATTTGATGTTTGGGATTTGGTTTGGATTATTTTGTTTTGATGTTTTGAATATTGACAAGGGAACATGCCAGGAGGACGCGCCGCAGAACTTCCCAAGGGACGCGCCAGGCGACGTGCCAGGGGACGTGTCATGGGGTCGCACCGCGGGACGTGCCAAGGGGACGCGCTACGGAATGTGCCAATGGACGTGCCACGGGACGTGCCAAGAGACGCACCAAGCGAGGTGTCAGGGGGCGTGCCACGGGGACGCACCGCGGGACGTGCCAAGGGGACGCGCTACGGAACGTGCCAATGGACGTGCCACGGGACGTGCCAGGGGACGCGCCGCGCGACGTGCCAGGGGGACTCGCCACAGGACGCGCCACGGAACGTGCCAAGTTGCAATGCTGAGTGAATGTGTCGATCTTGATGTACCGTGCCGCGGGCAGTGCTGTGCTGCGCCGTGCTGAACTGCGATGTGCCACGTCGCGATTGTGCTCTATAGCGTTGTGGATCGAGTCCTCCTTTGCATCCGAGTCCTAACCGAACTGATCTGGATCTTAAGCTCGAGCTGCCTGAGCACATAGTAGCTGCCCCAGAGCTAATTCACGGGGGGCATGCTAGGAAGACGAGCCGCCGAAAGTTCCAAGGGACGCGCCAGGCGACGTGCCAGGGGACGTGCCATGGGGACGCACCGCGGGACGTGCCAAGGGGACGCGCTACGGAACGTGCCAATGCATTTTGGACGTGCCACGGGACGTGCCAGGGGACGCGCCGCGCGACGTGCCAGGGGGACTCGCCACAGGACGCGCCACGGAACGTGCCAAAGAACGTGCCAAGTTGCAATGCTGAGTGAGTGTACCGATCTTGATGTAATGTGCCGAGGGCTGTGCTGTGCTGCGCCGTGCTGAACTGCGATGTGCCATGCCGCGACTGTGCTCTACAGCGTTGTGGATCAAGTCCTCCGTTGCATCCGAGTCCTGACCGAACTGATCTGGATCTTAAGCTCGAGCTGCCTGAGCACATAGTCCACGAATTAGCTGCCGCAGAGCTAATTGACAAGGAATTATGCCAGGAAGACGCGCCGCGGAACGTTCCAAGGGACGCGCCAGGCGACGTGCCAGGGGACGTGCCACGGGGACGCACCGCGAGACGTGCCAAGGGGACGCGCTACAGAACGTGCTGGGGACAAGCGTCGTGTTGGTGGCCTGGACACGAAAAAACACGGTGCCAGCTCGGGACAACCATGAGAGATACCCCCTGGGTGGCCTGGACACGTAAAACACGTGGTTCCAGCTCTGGACAATCATGTTAGAGATCTCCCTGGGTGGCCTGAGCATGAAAAAACACGTGGTTCCAGCTCGGGACAGCCATGTTAGATACCCCTCTGCGTGACTTGGATACGCTGAATTCGCGCTCCCGCTCGAGACATCCTCACAACGTCTTCCCTGGAGAGGCCCCCAAAGCGCACCCCCCTGGTCAGAGCAAGAAGCCATCACTTTTCCTCATAATTCGGCGTTGGGCCCGACGCCATGTTAGATACCCCAACTCTGCAAAACCAGCGTGTCGCTCGAGACATCCTCAACAAATTCTGAAACCAAGCGTTTCGCTCGAGACATCCCCAACTCTGCACAACCAGCGTCTCGCTCGAGACATCCTCAACAAATTCTGAAAAACAAGCGTTTCGCTCGAGACATCCTGTCAAAATCTCAAGAAATCCAAATACCCGCGCGCGGGACGCGGCACGCGCGAGACATCCTCAGAATTCATGCGCGAGGGGCGCTTTTCCGTGTCGCGGTCGGCTCTGCAAAACCAGCGTGTCGCTCGAGACATCCTCAACAAATTCTGAAACCAAGCGTTTCGCTCGAGACATCCCCAACTCTGCAAAACCAGCGTCTCGCTCGAGACATCCTCAACAAATTCTGAAAAACAAACGTTTCGCTCGAGACATCCTCAAAAATAATTCCGCCAGCCCTGCTCCCGCACGTAATTTATCGCAGAATAATTTCGCCGGCCCTACAGCCGTCGAAACCGGGGGTAAGCCTCTAAAAGAGAACCCTGGGCTCGAGCCCTTTCCGGGAAAAACGCCAAGACGCGCCAAGAGGGCCCCAAGCAAGCCCAAGAAGAGGACCACGAACCGACATTTCGAGCTTCCCGCCCCAAGAAGCCCCCGAAGGCCCCAAGAGCCCCTCAAGGAGCCCGAAGAGGCCCCCAAGAGACCCCCAAGAGACCCCCAAGAGACCCCCAAGAGGCCCCAACAAGCCCGAAAATATCCAAGAGGCCTTTCAACCACAACCCCAGCACGGTGGCGGGAAGGGCCGCAGGCCACACGGCTCCCTGTCTGTCTCTGCTACGACTCCCTCGGCCCACATGGGGAACATCTCCTTCGCCTTCTCCTGCTCCCTTCCACCTTCACCCCCCTCGTCCTCCTCCTCCTCTTGCTCCTCCTCCTCCTCGCATTCGTCGTCGTCGTCAGGGTCGCGGCACCAGCCGTAAGGCCTTAGCAATATACAGAGGATCGCGATGGTGGTCAAAATCGCAGTCCAATGATTGTAGCCATGATGAAAGAGCCGCAAAATAGCTACATGTCGATCGTCGCTCCTGCTTGCGAGAAGTATGTCAAGTGAAGGCGCGAACCGCGAGTGCGATTCTGAACCGCGCCGTCTGGACAAAACACGCCCCCAAAAAACATGATCGACCCACGAACCCGGAAAGGAATATAGAACTGTAAGACATGGCAGTGTTTTCAAGAAACACCTGATTGGGTGACGGGCAAATGCAATGCTGAGTGTATCGATCTTGATGTACCCTGCCGAGGGCTGTGCTGTGCTGCACCGTGCTGAATTTCGATGTGCCGTGCCGCGAACGTGCTCTATAGCGTCATGGATCGAGTCCTCCTTTGCATCCGAGTCCTGGCCGAACTGATCTGGATCTTAAGCTCGAGCTGCCTGAACACGTAGTAGCTGCCCCAGAGCTGATGGACAGGGGAGCATGTCAGGAGGACGCGCCGCTAAACGTCCCAAGGGATGCGCCAGGCGACGTGCCAAGGGACATGCCATGGGGTCGCACCGCGGGACGTGCCAAGGGGACGCGCTACGGAACGTGCCAATGGATGTGCCACGGGATGTGCCAGGGGACGCGCCACGCGACGTGCCAGGGAGATTCGCCAAGGGACGCGCCACGGAACGTGCCAAGTTGCAATGCTGAGTGTATCGATCTTGATGTACCGTGCCGAATTTTTGTGCTGTGCTGCGCCGCGCTGAATTGCGATTCGCCATGCCGCGATTGTGCTCTATAGCCTCGTGGATCGAGTCCTCCTTTGCATCCGAGTCCTGACCGAACTGATCTGGATCTTAAGCTCGAGCTGCCTGAACACATAGTAGCTGCCCCAGAGCTAATGGACAGGGGAACATGCCAGGAGGACGCGACGCAGAACGACTCAAGGGACGCGCCAAGCGACGTGCCAAGGGACGTGCCATGGGGACGCACCGCGGGACGTGCCAAGGGGACGCGCTACGGAACGTGCTGGGGAAAAGCGGTTCGCTCGAGACATCCTATCAAAATCCAAGGAAATCCTGGCAAAACGAACTAATTAGTCGAGACATCCTCGAAAGTCCTGCGCGCGGGACGCGGCACGCGCGAGACATCCTCGGAATTCCTGCGAGCGGGACGTGAAAACAAACATATTGCCTGAGACATCCTCTGAATTCTGGCCCCCCACGAGGCCCCCGCTCGAGACATCCCCCGATGTTGCAACACCAGTGTTTCGCTCGAAACATCCTCAACAAACTATGACAATTTTGCAAAACCAGCGTTTCGCTCGAAACGTTTTCAACAAATTATGAAAGGCAAGCTCGAGACATCCTGCCAAAATTCAAAGGAATCCTGGCAAAACAAACGAAATAGTCGAGACATCCTCGAAATTCCTGCGCGCGGGACGCGGCACGCGCGAAACATCATCGGAATTCCTGCGCGCGGGGCGCTTTTCCGCGTCGCGGTCGGCTCTGCAAAACCAGCGTTTCGCTCGAGACATCCTCCAAAAATTATGAAAACAAGCGTTTCGCTCGAGACATCCCCAACTCTGCAAAACCAACGTTTCGCTCGAGACATCCTCAACAATGTCTGAAAAACAAGCGTTTCGCTAGGGACATCCTCAAAAACATGCCAGGAGGACGCGCCGCGAAACGTCCCCAGGGACGCGCCAGGCGACGTGCCAAGGGACGTGCCATGGGGTCGCACCGTAGGCCGTGCCAAGGGGACGCGCTACGGGACATCCTCAAAATTCCTGCGCGCGGGACGTGGCACGCGCGAGACATCTTCCGAATTCCTGCGAGCGGGACACGAAAACAAGCATTTCGCCTGAGACATCCTCTGAATTCTGGCCCCCCACGAAGCCCCCGCTCGAGACATCCCCAAAGTTTGCAAAACCAGCGTTTCGCTCGAGACATCCTCAACAAATTATGAAAAACAAGCGTTTCGCTCGAGACATCCGGTCAAAATTCTAAGAAATCCTGACTAAACAATCGAATTAGTCGAGACATCCTCGAAATTCCTGCGCGCGGGACGCGGCCCGCGCGAGACATCCTTGGAATTCCCGCGAGCGGGACACGAAAACAAGCATTTCGCCTGAGACATCCTCTGAATTCTGGCCCCCCGCTCGAGACATCCCCAAGTTTGCAGAAACCAGCGTTTCGCTCGAGACATCCTCAACAAATTATGAAAAACAAGCGTTTCGCTCGAGACATCCTGCCAAAGTTCTAAGAAATCCTGACAAAACAATCGAATTAGTCGAGACATCCTCGAAATTCCTGCGCGCGGGACGCGGCACGCGCGAGACATCCTCGGAATTCCTGCGCGCGGGGCGCTTATCCGAGTCGCGGTCGGGGCTCCAGACCCCGTTATTTTTCGAGGATTCTGCGAAAAACGCTCCGCACCCTCTTTTTTACGAGGGAAAGCGGGGGTCTGCGGACCCCGTTATTTATCGAGGATCCGAGATGGGGGGCGAACTTTCCTCGAGCGGGCACGCACAAAACGCACTTTTTCTAAAAAAAATCAGCACTTTACCACGTTATTTATCGCAAATAATTTCGCCGGCGCTTGACCCGTCAGATCCGGGGGTAAACGGCTAAAAGAGAACCCTGGGCCCAAGCCCTTTCCGGGAACATCCTTGGTCAGATCCAAAACATAATGCACGGTGGATGCAAGATGGGAGACCGGTGTAGGAGTTCCCTGGCCCCCCCTCCCTGGACCCCCCCAGAAACATGATCGACCCACGAACCCGGAAAGGAATATAGAAATGTAAGGCATGGCAACTGTTCAAAGACACTTGATTGGGCGACGGGCAAATGCAATTCAGAATGTATCGATCTTAATGTACTGTGCCAGGGGCTGTGCTGTGCTGCACCGTGCTGAACTGCGATGTTCCATACCGCGATTGTGCTCTATATAGCGTCGTGGATCGAGTCTTCCTTAACATCCGAGTCCTGACCGCATTGATCTGGATCTTAAGCTCGAGCTGACTGAGCAGATGGTAGCTGCCCTCTGAACCAATCGACAGAGGGGACATGCCAGGAGGACGCGCCGCGGAACGTCCCAAAGGACGCGCCAAGCGACGTGCCAGGGGACGTGCCATGGGCACGCACCGCGTGACGTGCCAAGCGGACGCGCTACGGAACGTGCCAATGGACGTGCCGCGGGACGTGCCAGGGGGCGCGCCACGCGAAGTGCCAGGGGGACTCGCCAAGGGACGCCCCAGGAAACGTGCCAAGTTGCAATGCTGAGTGTATCGATCTTGATGTACCATGCCGAAATCTGTGCTGTGCTGCGCCGTGCTGAACTGCGATGTGCCATGCCGCGATTGTGCTCTAGATAGCGTCGTGGATCGAGTCCTCGTTGCATCCGAGTCCTGACCGAACTGATCTGGATCTTAAGCTCGAGCTGCCTGAACACATAGTAGCTGCCCCAGAGCTAA
>CAUYUJ010003669.1:1257249-1264749 GCA_963575745.1 Prorocentrum cordatum
CAATTAAGAGTTCCCGAGAACAACGATCCAGGGAGTCTGACGGGTAACACAGACTGACTGGGGACGTAAGTCCAGCGGAAAATCCTGACGGCGAATCCATGTCGCGACGCCAGAACGCGCCCAACAAAAGCAACTCGAAGAGCCGTGTTTTTTGGGGGAGGGGGGTTTAGAAAATCTGCTGTTAACAATTGTGGGCCCCCAGAACCCACCCGAAAGACCGTCGAAAGACTCCATAATCGGGCTTTTGCTCGGGAGCGTCCCTGCTGGAGCCTGGGATGGCCGGAGAGCCCTCGAAGAACTCCAGAAACGCACTCGACAAAGAAGCCTGTTCAGAGGCTGTTGTTGTGGCTTTTGTTGTTGGGGCTCTGGGCCCTCCCCTCGAAAAACGTCGGACAACAAGACCCAAATTGTTTTTTGTATGTGGTTCTTCAGGGCTGAACCTAAACGGTGTTTTTCGTTCTCGTTTGCCCTCGTTTTGTCTCGAATCCGCCTTTAGCGCAGAACGAAATCGAAACGAAAACGGCCTACGAAATCGCCAAAACACCGTTTAGGTCCACTTCCCCCTGGTTGCCGGAGAACCGCCGAAAACTTTCCAGAAAATCATGGAGCTGCGGATTTGTTCCTAGGTTTTTTCGTTGGGGTCCTGGGGTGGCTCTCAAAACTGATGCGGTTGTTTAATGTGGAGCCCTGGACACCCCTCAAAAAAATCTGCTGCACAAAACCTGAGATTCGTTTTTTTGCTGGGAGCTCCCCCCGCCGGAGCCTGGGGTGGCCAGAGAAACCTCGAAGACCCGCCGAAGAACCCTCGACTTGGGGATTTGTTCGGTGGTTTTTCGTCTTAATTTTTGTGAGATTTCCAAGAATAGTATTCTAATTGTGAAACCCTGGAGCTCCCCGAAAAATATGTTGTGTTTTTCTCTGGGGTTCCCCCTGATTCTTTGGGTGGCCGGAGAACCTTCGAAAAACCACAGGGAAACCCGCGAGTTGTTTTCTTTTTCTCGGGCGGCTTCTGCGGTGAGTCACTGGGTGGGGTTACTGGCCTGACTATTAAAACAATGATTGTTTTAATTGCGAGGCCACGGACATCTCCGAAAAACATACACATAAAAAACTCCCTGGGTGTTTTGAACGGGTTTTCCCCCTGCGGCCTGGAATGGCCCAAGAACCCCCTACGTTTGTTTGTTGGGGGGCGGTCTGACGGGTTTTCAGAAACAATATTGTTTTGTTGTTTTGTTTTTCCATGTGGACCACGGGAACTCCCCGGCATACCTCTTAAACAAAACAACGAAGTGTTTTGTTTTCTCGTGGGTTCCACAACGTTCCCCCCCGAAAAACAAATCCAGAAAAAACCCTAAACATCCCCCAATGGGAAGTTCCCAGGGGGGTTCGGCGAACTGCCACACCCTATTGCAAGATGGCCAGTTGTGAAGCACGCGATCGCATATTGTCATCCCCAGTTTCGTGCATAAGCAAACCTGCCCTGCACGACGTGACTTCCTGGATCAGCAAGACACCGCCATGCCGAAGCGAGAATGTCAACACTGCGTGAATGCTGCTATGTGATGCGTCGTCCACATTGGACGACCGTAACTGAAAATGGGACGGCAATCTGTGCGCATGCTGAGCCCCATGCGGGCGCAAGTAAGCGGAACGTACTGTGGGCCTCCCAACACCATCCCTACCTCTTCCCGACATCCTCCCTCCACCTCCCTCTCCACTCCGCTGCCCTTCCGCTCAGCTGATTGGTGCTCCTGCTTAGATTTCAACTGCTGCTCCTGCTGCTGCTTGCGATTCTCCTGCTACCATTCCCTCCCTCTTGGAGCTCTCGACGCGGCGCATGATCCCTCCCCCTCCTCCTCCTCTTCCTCTTCATCATTTTTGCTGCTCCTCCTCCTCCTCCTCCTCCTCCTCCTCCTCCTCCTCCTCCTCCTCCTTGTTTTTCGTTATGCACCGCTGTGTTCGGGTCGAGCACTGGTGGCGCATCACTCCTTCTGTCCTGCTCCATCTCCTTCTCCGCGCCCCGCTTCCGGGCTGCTCTCGCTCCTATGAACTCCTTCCCCGCCTCACGTGGCGTTCGTTAACAGCGAGCCAAAACGTGGGGTGAAAAAACGTGTACCTTCAGTGCACCTTTGGGGCCTGTGGTTGCAGTTGAAGGCTCCTTCGGGCCCCCTTTAGTGTAACTTTCCTGCGAACCTTGATCCTTCACGTTAAGGCCCCCCCCCACGCCGTCCGCCCGAGCTAAGGACACCGCAGCCTTCCGGTGGCGCATGTTTCAGCACCTCGGCTGCGAGCTCCGGTTGTGGGCAAGAGGCGTGGCTCGCGCAGGGGTGGGCGCAGCAGTACCTAGCGACCCTCTCGCAGGGCCACCAGGCTGCTCGGCTCAGGCACTCTTGACAGATAGCAGCTGCGCACACGCTGGACGATGCATGAACGCCTCCATGCCCGAACACACTTTTTTGGTCTGCGGGTCGAGAGCGAGCCTCTTCCGGTTAAGAGCTAGGCCGGCCGCGCAAAGCACTAATTGGGGAGACAAAGCACAGGCGGGCGGGGCCTCAGGCGGCCGGAGGGCGCGGGGTGCAGGCGGTGCTGGGGAGCTTGCACAGGAAAAGGAACGCCTTAGACAGGAGCCGGAGGTTGCCCGAACACACAACTGCCAGGTGGAAATTCGCAGCCGTACCGTGAGCACCAGGTGGAGTGCCCCCAGTCCCCCCAAGGTCCCCCCAAGATCCTCAACATTGATATCCACGCGTGAACCAAGGCATCCAGCGCTCCGCAAAATTCTATGCGTAGACCCCGGAGCTCTGGACAACTTCCCTTGCGCCGGCGTTTCATCCAAAACCGTTTTTGTCGGTCCTCGGGCCTGTTCGGAGCCCCAGAATCAGAAGACGTCAAAAAACTGCTGTCCATTGTTTTTCGGAGCCTCGGACCTCTGGACGCTCAACGTTGATATCTGCGCGTGAACACTCTTCGCAAAAGCCGCAGATGTTCGAACTCAGGGGAGCTCGTGCGCTCACGGGCGCCCTTGTGTGACTTCTGCGCGTTATCTTTCGTAGCCTTGGGAGTGTGCCTGTGAGCCCACAGTTCCTGAGGAGGCCCCCAAGTGACCCTAGAGAGCCCTACGAGAGGCCCCCGAAGAGGCCCCAAGAGGCATCTGAGAAGCCTTCGATCCACGACCCAAGCACGTGGCGAATGGGCCGAAGGCCACGGAATATCGCGCGTTGGACCCCACAAGTAAAGGGCGATAGTAGTAGCACGACAGACTGCCAAGGGACCGAAGCAGTCAAATGACCAGCCACAAGCAGGATTGGCTCAATCTCGGGCTGCCTCCAAGAATCGTTAGAAACCGTGTTTGGCAATGCTTGCCAGTGGACAAGAATACGCCGACCCCTCGGGATTCATGGGCGTGTGAGATGTTCCCCCCTCCCCTGGGAGTCCGGTCCGGTCGATTTGGAGGGGGGGTATTAAACCCGAGCGTATTACTCTCGAGCGTATTCAAACCGAGCGACACTAAGCGAATGAAGTTAAATTCGAGCGGAACAAAAGTGAATCGGGGGGGTCCCCTGGGAGGCCAAGGATCGCCGAAAGATCGATCCAAAACGCCCACGGTGGCCTCCCGAAAACCCAAGAGGCCCTCAAGACGCCCCAAGAAGCCCCCAAGAGGCGCCCCAAGTGGGCCTCCAGAAACATAAAAACCTAAAATCCCCGGGGGAAGCGTTCACAACGTCCCAGACGGTCTGAGAGGCCGCGAAGATCGCCCCAAGACAGGCCCCCGAGAGGGCTCCAAGACAACCCGCGAGGACCCCAAGACGGCCCCAAAAAGCTCCCAAGACTGCCCAGGAGGGCCCCAAGACAGCCCCAAAAGGGACCCAGATAACCCGAACAGGCACTTCGAGTCATCCACCCCAAGACGCCTCCGGGTTGCCCCAAGGAGCTCCCAACAGGCCCCCAGGGAACCCCAAGATGGCCGTAACAAGCCCCCAAGAGGCCCCCAGGAGGTCCCCGAGAGGTAAAAAACAACTGTCTCCAAGACGCCCCGGGGACACCTCCCACGACACCCCATCAACCATCCGAGTTGCATCAGACCCGCAACCCAGGCACCGTGGCAGCGTGTGCCGAAGGCCATTCGATAATCATTCGTCGGGTGTTTTGACAGATGCCCTTCGTCTGTCTACGTGGGTTCTCGCCAGTTTCCTCACGCATGCCCGTTAGCCTGTGACGTGCCCAAACCATTTGCATCGAGTGGCAAGAGGAGCAAGCTCAAACTTGCTGGGACAATATCAGTGCAGGCGCCGTTATATGTTGTGCAAGCTACATGGGATGTGCCCACGTGGCCCGATCGATGCACAAAACAGAAGGACAAGGAGCGAGTGTCCAGGCCTGATGAGGACATGGGGACGGGAACGAAGGGTAGGCGAAGGACGCGTGGGGGGCCGAACCGTCAGCGCGGAAGCAACACAGGATGTTGGCAGGGGGCAGATGACCACGACGAGAGTGACGGGAGGAGGCCGACGAGTGTTGCTTTTGTCGGTGGTACGCAAAAGCGGCAGCGCTGCCTGCACCATGTCGCCGCGGCGCTCGAACAAATTACGTAGCACCTCGCAATTGCGGATAAAAGTGATGGGGGTGGGCGCGGGCGACACGGGCGTCGAGCCCGCGGACCTCCTGGCCCTCACCTTCCCTGTCGATGGCGCCCTCCTCTCCTCCTCCTCCTCCTCCTCCTCCTCCTCCTCCTCCTCCTGCTCCTCCTCCTCCTCTTCCTCGTCCGCGTCCTCGTCCTCATCGTCGTCGTCGTCCGCCTCTTCCTCCACCTCCTCCTCCTCTCCCTCCTTTTCCTTCTTCTCCTCCTCCTAACAGGACGCGCAGGGTGCCACCCGGAACGAACGCAAAAACAGCCCGCTGTAGGCGCCGACAATTTTGATTTGTACACTGAACGCGAATTGGGTCGCAAGTTCTCCACCTGGAACGAATGCAAAACAAACCCGCCGCAGGCGCCGAAGTTTTGGCTTGTTCAGTGAACGTAATTTGGGTCGCGGGTGGGTCGCGGGCTCTCCACATCCACCTGGAGGAAATTCAAAAACAGCCCGCCGCGGTCGCCGAAAATTTCGGTTTGTACACTGAACGCGGTTTGGGTCGCGGGTGGGTCGCATGTTCTCCACATGGAACGATGCAAAAAAAAAAAAAGAAAAAAAAAAAAAAAAAAACACCGCGAGGAGAGGAAAAAAAATAAAAGAAGAGGAGGGACAGGGGGGGGGGGAGAAGAAAGGCGCCGACAATTTTGGGTGGTTCGCGGTTCCGCGGGGTGGGTCCGGGTGGTGTCGCGGGTGGTCGGCGTGGGTCGCGGTGGGTCGCGGGCGCGGCTTGCGTCGCGCGCGGGTGGGTCGCAGATTCTCCACCTGAAACGAATGCAAAAAAAAAACCGCCGCAGGCGCCGAAAATTTTGGGTGGGTCGCGGGGGTAGGTCGCGGGTGGGTGGCGGTGGGTCGCGGGTGGGCCGCGGGTGGGTCGCGGAGTGTGTCGCGGGGTGGGTCGCGGGTGGGTCGCGGGTGTTCGCCTGTGGGTCGCGGGGGGTCCCGGGGGGGGGTCGCGTGGTGGGTCGCGGGCGGGTCCGCGGGGTGGGTCGCGGGTGGGTCGCCAGTGGATTCGCGGTGGTCGCTGGGTGGGTCGCGGGGTGGGTCGCGGGTGGGGTCGCGGGTGGGTCGGCGGTGGGTCGCGGGGTGGGTCGCGGTTGGGTCGCGGGGCGCTCAACAAGATCCGCGGTGATCGCCGGCAACAACCAAGCAACAAACAACAAGCAACAAGCAACAAGCAACAAGCAACAACAACAACAACAACAACAACAACAACAACAACAACAACAACAACAACAACAACAACAACAACAACAACAACAACAACAACAACAACAACAACAAGAACAAGAACAACAACAACAACAACAACAACAACAACAACAACAACAACAACAATTACTAGCACGTGGGGACACACCGTTCTCACCAGTGCCAGGGTTTTCATAGGAGGCGGGCAATACCCCCACTTTGTGGGGGGGCCGGTTCAAGCTCTACCAAATTTCCCAACGACTCTTCGCCACCACCCACACCCAGCTTCCCGCCCTATGACGTTCGGACACTTCACTTCGTGGCATGCGGACGACCGTGGCTACTACACTGGCGCATGGTTTCAATGACTTCTTGTGGTAACATCTTGTGGAAACTAGCTTAGTATTCGACGACGACGATTTGAAGGGCCTACGGTGCGAAAAATGATTTTATGTTGCGCGGTGCTAAAATTCCTACGAAACCCAATGGTTTTTGAAGATTTCGGCGTGCGCACGGAAATAAAAAACGAATGTGTCCCGCATGGTATTATTTGACAGGGATGATGGCCCTGGCAGGTGCGCAACCGTTGTTGGAGAAGTTCGAAGCACGTGAAGAAGTTGATCGCAAAAGCCCGTTTGACAGAAATGTTTAAAAAGTGTTGGGTTTCCTGCAAATCCGCAAGAGCGCGCGGGATGAAATTGTGACACTTTTTTTTTTAAAAAAAAAACCATTGGTTTTTTGATGTTTTTATGTTGAAATCGCTACGAACACTAAGGTTTTGGAAGGATTTCGTCTTGCGCGCGCGAATGTCCACTTTACCTTAATTTTTGCAAGGGATTCTTGAAGTTTGGTTATTTTAGAACAAGAAATTTCATTTTATAGTGTTTTTTGCAAGGGACAGCGGGGGGGAACAAAACAACCGTATCTTGATGACATCGTATTACCTGAGGCTTCCTCACGAAAATGATGAAAATGTAGCTGCGGCCTAGGCGCGGCGAGGGGGTCGCGCACCAGGGGTCCCAACAATAATTATTCTTTAGAATAAATAATGTTCAACAACAACAACAACAATTACAACAACAACCACAACCACAACAACAACAACAAAGCAAGGGCGGCCAGCGCCGACCCGTCACGGGTCGGCGCTGGGCCGCCCTGGCCTTAAGGCAAGGGCGGCCCAGCGCCGACCCGTCGGGACCCCCCCCCCGGCAACAACCACAACAACGACCCCCCCCCCCCCCCCACAACACCCACAACAACGCCATTGAATTCGATTTGTGTGAACATCTGCGGACCTCCTCTCTGGCACCAACGAATCCCTGCTGGCAAAAAGCATGTGTGCACCGGCGAAGCAAGGAATTCCTAGGAATCTTTAAGGAATACCTGGGAATCCTTCGGAATTCTTAGGAATCCTTAGGAATGTCCTAGGAATCCGTGAGAATGTCCTAGGGATCCTTAGGAACCTGTACAGATCCGTGAGAATGTCCTGTCCGTGTATAGGATCCTATACAGATCCGACACGGACTGTATAGGATCCCATTCAGATCCGATACGGACTGTATAGGATCCTACACAGATCCGATACGGACTGTATACGATCCTATACAGATCCGATACGATACGGACTGTATACGATCCTATACAGATCCGATACGGACTGTATACGATCCTATACAGATCC
>CAUYUJ010003669.1:1267249-1319749 GCA_963575745.1 Prorocentrum cordatum
CGAAGCCTTCGGTTGCGCCCCCTGTGGGGACACGAACCGTGTGAGGGGTGCGCCGAACTGGGCCCGAAGCCTTCGGTTGCGCCCCCTGTGGGGCCGCGAAAGCCTTCGGTTGCGCACCGTGTGGGGCCACGAACCGTGTGAGGGGTGCGCCGAAATGGACCGCGAAAGCCTTCGGTTGCGCCCCCTGTGGGGCCACGAACCGTGTGAGGGGTGCGCCGGAATGGGCCCGAAGCCTTCGGTTGCGCCCCCTGTGGGGCCACGAACCGTGTGAGGGGTGCGCCGAAATGGACCCGAGGCCTTCGGTTGCACCCCCTGTGGGGCCGCGAAAGCCTTCGGTTGCGCCCCGTGTGGGGCCACAAACCGTGTGAGGGGTGCGCCGAAATGGACCCGAAACCTTCGGTTGCGCCCCCTGTGGGGCCACGAACCGTGTGAGGGGTGCACCGAAATGAACTCGAGACTTTCGGCTGCGCCCCTTGTGGGGCCGCGAAAGCCTTCGGTTGCGCCCTGTAAGCGGCCACGAACCGTGTGAGGGGCGCCGAAATGAGCCCGAAGTCTTCGGCTGCGCCCCCTTGTCGGGCCACGAACCGTGCAAGGGGTGCGCCGAAATGGACCCGATGCCTTCGGTTGCGCTTGCTGTGCGGCCACGAACCGTGTGAGGGGTGCGCCGAAATGGACCCGAGGGTTTCGGTTGCGCCCCCTGTGGGGCCCGAGGCCTTCGGTTCCGCCCCTTGTGCGGCCACGAACCGTTTGAGGGGTGCGCCGAAATGGGCCCGAGGCCTTCGGTTCCGCCCCTTGTGCGGCCACGAGCCGTTTGAGGGGCGCGCAAAAATCGACCCGAAGCCTTCGGTTGCGCCCTTTGTGGGGCGCCGAACCGTGTGAGGGGTGCGCCGAAATGGGTCCGAAGTCTTCGGTTGCGCCCCCTGTAAGGCCACGAACCGTGTGAGGGGCGCGCCGAAATGGACCCGAGACCTTCGGTTGCGCCCCCTGCAAGGCCACGAACCGTGTGAGGGGTGCGCCGAAATGGGCCCGAGGCCTTCGGTTGCGCTCCCTGTGGAGCCACGAACCGTGTGAGGGGTGCACCGAAATGGGCCCGAAGCTTTCGGTTGCGCCCCCTGTGGGGCCGCGAAAGCCTTCGGCTGCGCCCCCTGTGGGGCCACGAACCGTGTGAGGGGTGCGCCGAAATGGACCCGAGACCTTCGGTTGCGGGCTTGTGGGGCCACGAACCGTGTGAGGGGTGCGCCGAAATGGACCGCGAAAGCCTTCGGTTGCGCCCCCTGTGGGGCCGCGAAAACCTTCGGCTGCGCCCCCTGTGGGGCCACGAACCGTGTGAGGGGTGCGCCGAAATTGGCCCGAAGCTTTCGGCTGCGCCCCCTGTGGGGCTGCGAAAAGCTTCGGCTGCGCCCCTTGTGGGGCCACGAACCGTGTGAGGGGTGCGCCGAAATGGACCCGAGACCTTCGGTTGCGCTCCGTGTAAGGCCACGAACCGTGTGAGGGGTGCGCCGAAATGGGCCCGAGGCCTTCGGTTGCCCCCCCTGTGGGGCAACGAAAGCCTTCGGTTGCGCCCCCTGTGGGGCCACGAACCGTGTGAGGGGTGCGCCGAAATTGGCCCGAAGCTTTCGGCTGCGCCCCCTGTGGGGCCGCGAAAACCTTCGGCTGCGCCCCCTGTGGGGCCACGAACCGTGTGAGGGGTGCGCCGAAATGGACCCGAGACCTTCGCTTGCGCCCCCTGTAAGGCCACGAACCGTGTGAGGGGTGCGCCGAAATGGGCCCCAGGCCTTCGGCTCCGCCCCCTGTGGGGCCACGAACCGTGTGAGGGGTGCGCCGAAATGGGCCCGAAACTTTCGGTTGCCCGTCCGGACCCCCCCCCGGTTGTTGTGAGTGTTGTGGGGGGGGGGGGGGTGTTGTGGGACACGGGTCGGGGCGCCCCGCCCTTACTAACAACAACAGCAACAACAACAACAACAACAACAATCACTTTACCCGAACGCTCAGTGTTCTCACCAGTGCCAGGGTTTTCATGCGACGCCAGCCAATACCCCCACTTTGTGGGGGGGCAGTGCAAGCTCTACCAAATATCCACACGACTCTTCGCCACCACCCACACCCAGCTTCCCGCCCTATGACGTTCGGACACTTCACTTCGTGGCCTGCGGACGACCGTGGCTACTACACTGGCGTGGAGTACACACCCACAGAAGTTGTTAAGCCTACGTTCGTACACCCACAGAAGTTGTTAAGCCTAGAAATTTTAAGCCAGGAGGACCACGGTGCGATTCGTGTGATTTTATGATGCGCGGTGCTAAAATTCTTAAGAAGCCCAATGGTTTTTGGAGATTTCGGCGTGCGCGCGCGAAGAAAAAACGAATGTGTCCCGCATGGTATTATTTGACAGGGATGATGGCCCTGGCAGGTGCGCAACCGTTGTCGCAGAAGTTCGAAAAAGTTGCTCGCAAAAGCCCGTTTGACAGAAATGTTTAAAAAGTGTTGGGTTTCCTACGAATCCGCAAGAGCGCGCGGGATGAGATTTTGACATTTTTTTGTTGAAAAACCATTGGTTTTTTGATGTTTTTATGTTAAAATCGCTCCGAACACTAAGCTTTTGGAAGGATTTCGTCTTGCGCGCGCGAATGTCCACTTTACCTTATTTTTTGCAAGGGATTCTTGAAATTTGATTATATTAGAACAAGAAATGTCATTTTATAGTGTTTTTTGCAAGGGAAAACGGATTACAACAAAACAACCGGATCTTGATGACATCGTATTACCTGAGGCTTCCTCACGAAAATGATGAAAATGTAGCTGCGGCCTAGGCGGCGCAGGGGGGCCGTGCACCAGGGGCCCCAACAATAATTATTCTTTAGAATTAATAATGTTCAACAACACCAACAACACCAACAGCAACACCAACACCAACAGCAACAACAACACCACCACCAACAACAACAACAACAACAACAATGTTGAGACCGTTCGCCCTCATATGCTCCAGTGTCCAATAACGCGTATGTCCCAAACCCTCGATGCCCGCCCTCTTCGTCTTCGATCAAACCACTTTTGGGGGGTATACCTTTCTTCCCTGCAGGCCGGGCCCCGGCAAGCGGCGGGGCGGCCGCGGACCGTCGGCCTGGCCAGCGGCAGCGCTGATCGGCGGGGCGGCCGCGGACCGTCGACCCGACCCCAAGAGGGACGGACAGGGGACCGACCAAGACGACGACGACGACGACGACGACAACGACGACGTCGAAGACGACGGCGACGACGACGACGACGTCGGCGACGACGAGCGAAAGCGAGCGAGAGAGAACGACAGCAGCGCCACGAAGGGCACGAAGTAGGCCACGAAGGGCGACAGTGGGGACACGAAGGGAATGCGTATGGGGCCACGAAGACTGTGATCGAGCGGGGGCCACGATGTGCAGATAATGCGGGGCCACAGAAGGCAACTATGGGGCCACTGAAGAAGGTAGCAACTGGGCCACGTAGGACAATCAGGGGGACACAAATGGCGACAGCGGGGCCACGAAGGGCATGCACATGGGGCCACAACGGGCGCGACTCCTGGGTGCCTGGGCGTCGGGAGCGCGGCGCTTGGGCAAATTGCAGGAAATTCCAACGCAAGGCCATTCTTCAGAAAGTTGCAAGCAAGTCTCCAGCGAGAGCGCGACTCCAGAGCGCCGGGAGAGCGATTCCTCAATAAATTGTAAGGAAGTCCCAAGCGAGAGCGCGATTCCTGAATAAAATGCGAGGAAGTCTCAGGCGGGAGCGGGGGCCCTGCCTTAATTGTAAGGAAGTCTCAAGCGGGAGCCGTTGTTGTTGCAACCCGGGGCCCAGGGGGCCAGTTTGAGCAGGAAGACTTTCCCTGTCAAAAAACAGGGTGGATCGACGGCAACAACAAGCAACAAACAACAAGCAACAAACAACAAGCAACAACATGCACAACAAAAACACCACCACCACCACCAACAACAACAACAGCAACAGCAACAACAACACCAACAACACCAACAACACCAACACCACAAATAACAATAACAATAACAAGAACAATAACAATAACAAAAACAACAACAACAACAACAACAACAACAACAACAACAACAACAACAACAACACAAACAACAACAACAACAACAGCAACAACAACAACAACAACACCAACAACACCAACAACACCAACACCACAAAGAACAAGAACAAGAACAATCACAAAAACAACAACATCAACAACAACAACAAAAACACCACCATCGCGGAATTCCATTTCAGCCACGCGCCCAGGGAGAGTGAATGACCGTTCAGTTCAGCCCCCTCACTCTGATTCAACCTGCTTATGGGTAATGCAAGAACTGCTCAGGCGCCACCGCGGCAGCACGTGCCGGAACTCCTCCCCAGGTTCCTCCTCCTCCTCTTCTTCATCCTCCTCTTCCACCTCGTCTTACCCTTCCTCCTCTTCCGCCTCCTCCTCCTCCTCCGCAGCCTCTGAATCCCTCTAAGCTTCGATGTTTCCTCTGAATATGAATAAAACGTCGCTCCGCTGGGCTCCCCAGCAGCTCTCGACGGTGGCGACGGTCTCGCAAATCGCAACCCACCAGGGATGGCAAGGTCTCCTGATGGACTGGGTTAGACGTCACTCCGCTGCACCCCCAAGCAGCCCTCGGAAGTGGCAACGGTGTCGCAGATCGCAGCCCCACAGGGATGGCGAGGTCTCCCAATGGTCTGGGTAAGACGTCACTCCGCTGGACCTCCCAGCAGCTCTCGAAAGTGGCGACAGCTTTGCAGATCGCAGCCCCACAAGGATGGCGAGGTCTCCTGGTGGTCTGGGTATGCGTCACTCCGCTGCACCCCCCTGAAGCCCTCGAAAGGGGCAACAGTTTCGCAGATCGCAGCCCCACAAGGATGGCGAGGTCTCCTGGTGGTCTGGGTATGCGTCACTCCGCTGCACCCCCCAGCAGCCCTCGAAAGTGGCAGCAGTTTCGCAGATCGCAGCCCCACAAGGATGGCAAGGTCTCCTGGTGGTCTGCGAAAGAAGTCACTCCGCCGCCCCCCCCAGCAGCCCTCGAAAATGGCGACGGTTTCGCAAATCGCAGCCTCACCAGGGATGGCAAAGCTTCTGGTGGTCCGTGTAAGACGTCACTCCGCTGACCCCCAAGCAACCCTCGGAAGTGGCGACAGCTTGCCAGATCGCAGCCCCCAACAGATGGCGAGGTCTCCTGGTGGTCTGGGTAAGACGTCACTCCGCTGGACCCCCCAGCAGCCATCGAAAATGGCAAAAGTTTCGCAGATCGCAACCCCCAACAGATGGCGAGGTCTCACTTGAGTCTGGGTATGACCTTTCTCCGCTGGATCCCCCAGCAGCCCTCGAAAGTGGCTACAGTTTCGCAGATCGCAGCCCCCCAGGGATGGCCAGGTAGGAGGCAAGCTGGCACGCAGGAAGGAGCGAGGTGAGAGGCAGAGAGGAGGGGGGCGGGAGCGCGGGCAGTATTACCCAAAACGAATACCCAACGCAGGAGGGTTGGGAAAAAACTGTTTCCAAGACGCCTCCGAGACGCCTCCCATAAAACCCCATCAACCATCCGAATGACCTCAGACCCGCAACCCGGGCACGGTGGCAAGATGTGCCGAAGGCCATTCGATAATCATCCGTTTGGTGTTTTGACAGATGCCCTCCGTCTGTGTACGCGGGTTCTCGCCCCATTCCCCATGCATGCACGGCGGATACTGAGAATGTCAGCCCAAGAGGCCCCGAAAAGGCCCCCATGAAGCCCCAAAGAGCTCCCCAAAAACCCAAAGGCGCACAAAAGGCCTTCAGGAGCAACGCGCAACAACCGCCAATTTCCCAAGGGGTCGGCGGTGTGGCGTAAGCCCAGCAAACAGTTGGTTGTTGCACGCTCGATGCGCTCTCTGCTGGTGGATTATGAGTCATGCAACTTGTGTACAGCGACAATGTTGCGAAACCCACGCGAAGCAAGCTGTTTAGTGCCAACTACGGAGTAGCATCCAGCCAGCCCCTTGGGTTAAAGTGGTCCAATAAACTCATCCTTTCCGGGAGGTGTACCTCCCTTTCCTTTCTGGATGGTGTTTGATGGGTATTGCCGAGCGTCGGGGCGCCCAAGAAGACTGAAGATGGCTCCAAGAGGTCCTCCGATGCGCCAAGATGGTCTCTAAGATGGCTCAAAATATCCGACGATGGTTCAAGATAGCTGCCGACATGCCTCCAAGAGGTCTGACGAGGGCCACAAGACGGCTCCGAGTGCTCTCGGAGCCCCTCAGAGACCCCAAGAGGCCAAACTCCCCACTTTGAGAGAATGACGGTTGCTTGCTTGCTTGCTCGTCTTTCCGCTTCATGGCCCCAAGATGGCCCAAGAGAGGCCCAAGATGCCCCCCAAACGGCCCCAAAAGCGCCCAAGAGCGGCCCAATAGGAGCCCAGCGGGCGAATTCGAGTGCTCTTTGGGGGGGGGGGGAGGAGGCGAAATCGTAGAACCCCCCGCTCTTTTGAGAGATGGCTTCGGAGATGGCCCCAAGAAGCCCTCCTGGGCTCTAAAGGGACCCCCAAGAAAATTCCAAGAGGGCCCCATGAGGGCCACAAGGCCCCGGAAAAGAGCCCCAAGATGACCCCAAGATCCACAAAAAGAGTTCCAAGATGGCTCTAAGAGGCGAGTTTGAGAGCTCTGTATTCGTGGTCGTGGTCGTGGTCGTGGTCGTGGTGGTGGTCGTCGTCGTCATCGTCGTGATCGTCGCCGTCTTATTCTTCGACGTCGTCCTCTTCTCGTCGTCGTCGTCTTCCTTCTCCTCCTCCTCTTCCTCCTCCTCCTCATTCCCTCGCACCCGCGCGGGCCGAAGGGATGGCTCGAAGAGGCCCTCAAGGGCCACCCCCTCGCTCCCTCGCTCCCAGGGGTGACCCAGCAGGCTCCAAAGAGATCTCCTCATCCTATTCTTCCTCCTTCTCCTCCTCCTCCTCCTCCTTTGTCCTCCCTCTCCTCATCCTCCTCTTCCTCCCCAACGGGTTCCACGAAGGATTTCCTCAACAATTGGGGGAACACATGGTCCACTGGCTTGGCCAAACTTTGCCCAAACGTTTGGCCCCAGAGGCGTATCCTAAGTGGCAGGGGGCGGCGGTGATTCGCCGTAGGCGTCTTCGAGAAATGAATGGATGGAGACTGGTTCGGAGCACTTCGCCTGAGATGTCATCAGATGGTTGTTGGTTTTGCCCCTGGTTTGGCCTGATTTGGTTTGGCTTGGCAGGGCGCCCCGCCTGAGACATCCTCAAACTGTGCCCGGTTTTGCCCCTGGCTTCGCCTGAGACGTACTTGCGGTTTGGTTGATTTGGTTTGGTGTTTGCGCGGTTTTAATTGAGACGTCCTCATAATGTGCCCGGTTTGGCTTGGTCTTGGCGCGGTTTCGCCTGAGACGTTCTCACACTTTGCTTGGTTTGCCTTGGATCCGACGCGGTCTTCCCCGAGATGACCCCACAAATGACGTGGCTTCTTTTGGTTTCGGAGCGGCTTCGCCTGAGGCTTGTTTACGATTTCTACTGGCCTCATTTGGGCGCACTTTCGCCTGAGGCGTCCACACGATTTGCATGGTTTGGAAACGGTTTCGCTTGAAGAGTCCTCACACATTGTTCGATGTGCCATGATTCGTCATGTCTTGCCTGGTTTGACATGGCTCGGGCGGTGCACTGCGGCGTAATGTGCGTGGTGCTGACTTCGTGAACTCAAGTTTGCGGTATGAGTTACGTGGTTCAAGCCGACATCGTCGCAAGCTGTGGTGCCAGGTAGGTGGTGCAAAGTATGGTGGAAGCTGTGTTGAGCAAGCTGCGCGGTGCAACCCCACATCGTCGCAGCTATGTGATGCAAGCTATGTGCTGCGAAATATGTGATACACGCTATGTAAGTTAGGCTATGTGATGCAATCCCTCACGGTCGCAAGCTAACCGGTGAAACCTATGTTTGCCAAAGTATACAGCGGAAGCTGTGCGGTTCACTATATGTGGTCCATGCCCACATCTTCTCGCGGCGGTGGCCTGGTGTCCAGCACAGTTTGCCACTGGAAGATGCCAATGTGCGATATGTTCGGTTGTCATGTACGCGCCCGTATTGTCTGCATGATATTCCTTGATGTGGAATCACTGAAATTGCACTTGTAATTGTAACGTCATAGCGAATGCTGCGCGTAGTAGTCGTTGTCGAGGAAGAGGGGTGGTCATTAAGGGGACTGGCTGGTATTGCATTCGTTGGTGTTTCGGATGACGACCGTGCAAAATAAAGGGGGGAGTCGACTGTCCTCACTCGACAAGGGAATCCATGTGGCGCAACCTACGTGGTGCAACTTGCTGCAGGCATTCAATGTACGTGGTGCAACCTAGGTGCCCAAATCCTGCACTTGTTCAAGCTACGGGGCGCACTCTGTAGATTGCAACCGCTGCGCGCATAGTGAAGCCAGCGAGCGAGGCTCTCACCAGGCGACCGGATGCGCTGACGAGGCGCCCACGGGCGGCCACGGCCACTAGCCGAAAAGCTGGCAGACCCAGCCAGCGAACGAGTCGCCCGCTAAGCGTCCAGGATGTGACCACGGGCGCCTCCAAGGCGCCCACTAAGGGGAAACGCTGGCATACCATGCCAAACACTTACAGCACAAGGTCAGAGCCCCTTGCTGGACGCGCGGCTGTGGCGGAGCCCGTGGTGATCGTGCTGGTGTGTCCACGCTCCCCGCAGCTGGGATTTTCTCTTCGCAGCGAAAAGGCGCGGTACAGCAGCAGCAGTAAACTGACTGATGCAACGTCGGGCCTCCCTCCCCCGACGAATAGGCACTCAGCATCTGAGGCAAGGAAAATTCTGGCAGCTTCCAAATAACCTTGTGTATCTACGTATTGGTTCTTTAAACAACCAATCCGAGGATCTGGGTTGCTGTCAGAGGTGTTACCAATCAGCCACTCCTGGTTCTCTGACGTTGAGTCGATTTTGTTACGCACACAATTGTGCTGAGTCGCAAAGACGCCTGTCTTTCCACATTGCCCAACCGATTCACCTGGTATGAGCTGAACTCCACCACTTTTTCTACGTACAGCTTCTAAAACAGCTTGTTCAAACAAAGGGTCGTCCAAGTCACGTCCGATGGTAGCGCTGCCTCATTCGCTCAACAATTGAATAGCAAAGCGATCTGCAAATATGGTTCCACCATTGACTGAATTTCCGCCACCTGCAACAATCGGAAGGGCCTTGGCAATATTGATCCATTCAAGAAGCTCCTTGCGCAGGGTAACATCCAAATTGAGCATGAGAGCACCATGGCGTGAAGAGCGAACTGCTTCAAGAAAACACAACGTGCGTACCCAAATTGTCAATTTGAATACGCAACTCCCGAAGCCGAAGCCCCGTGACTCATTCTGCCAAAGATAATCTGGTATCCAACTCACCAGATCACTGCATGTGACATTGAGCGCGTTGTCTTGCCAAGTTGGCCCAATGGCTTGCACGCACTTCTTATGTCTGAGTTAACCAAGAGCAGTAACGATTAAAGACGCCCTGCTAGCGCTGTAAACTCTCCGAGCATTGGCAAGAACGTTATCAAATAAAGCCACCGTTGACATGTCGACTGCAACCATGATTGCTGCTCGCTCTTGTCTGGCAAATTCATCACGCACCAAAGATATTCCATTCGGAACCTTCGAAGGCCGCATGCATATCATTAGAAGTGGTGGGCCAAGGTTTGGTCCTGCAAACAGGCGCGTACGGTGACACTCATGAATATGAACGTGAGTTTGTTTTGATATATAAATCCCAAAATGCCCAGTACTAACGAAACCGATATCGTTAGGCGTTGGCTAAAACAACCGGCGGCTGCGCATCGAAAGTCCAAGCATGCAAATTTGTTTACATTGCGTCATGGGCCGAGCCTCTGTATGTACTCGGCCATAAGTCGAAGGATCAACAACCATCGAGATACAAATGACCAGAACCTCTGCGCTTGATAAGCTGAAGATCGATGTTAAGCCTACTTGATCCCAAACGGTTTGAGCCAAAGGCTACGGTGCCCCCCGCGACTGGGATTGAAAACATAATTGGCGAAGGGATTGCAAAACGAACGTGCGAAAATGCCTCCCGTTACTCCCTCCACCGCGCACCACAGGAACATGGTGAGATCATCCCCCCCTCCCAATACACACGCGCTGCGGCAATGAGACATGTTCCGGCAGACGTGCAGTTCACGCGTTGAGGAATCCAGACAGCCCTGCAAGACAGTGAGGCAGAGAGAGAGAGAGACAGACAGAGAGAGAGAAAGAGAGAGATAGAGAGAGAGAGAGAGAGAGAGCACCGAAACATAGAGTAAGAGGGAATCGAGATGCGACAATAGAGGCAAAAAGGAAGACGAATAGAGGAGGCATGCGGACTCGCATGCAGGCAAACACGTGGCCTGCTCCGAAAATTCAAGGGTACCCTGGCGTTGACCTCCCTTGGAGGGCCATCTTGCACTTCCGCTGGCTTTCGGCAGCCTCCCGCCGGGCGCAGGATGCCAAACCTTTCGTTCCCTTGGCGAGGCTGCTTTCTCTGGAGCAGGCCTTGTGGAGCCGCACCAGCCGATCGAGGCGGACAGGCTCCCTGAGGCCAGTACCGCCACGGCGCGCGAACCTCGCCCAGCCCGCGGTGTGACATGCGCCCGGGGGGCGTCCTAAAACGAGGACATCGCCGCAAGGATGAGCTCACCTTCCACCTCCGTCGCCGCCCCCGGATCCGGGTTGCGCGTGTTTTTTTTTCGGGGTGGAGTGGGGGAGGACGCGAAACAGGAAAGACGGATAGAAGGAAAACGTGATGAGAAAATTCGCCTGGCGACGGGCCCGACCGTATGCAGTTGTGGGTACCGTCGTTGTGAATATCGTGGTACGTGGATCTCTTTATGGGGCCACGAAACGTGCGAGGGGTGCGCCAAATCCTGGATGGAACCGCATGCGGGCGCTGCCACTGGGGCCTCATGTGGATCACCCTATGGGGCCAGGAAGCGTGTGAAGGATTCGCCGAAATGAAGGGTGGAACCGCATGCGGGGCACTGCCACTGGGGCCTCAGGTGGAGCACCCTATGGGATCAGAGGGTGGAACCGCATGCGGGCGCTGCGTCTGGGGCCATCAGTGGAGCTCTCTACGAGGCCACGAAGCGTTTGAAGACTGGCCGACGTATTGGTGGAACCGCATGCGGGCGCTGCCGCTGGGGCTTTCGGTGGAGCTCCCTATGGGGCCACGAAGCGTGTGAGGGCTGTGCCATAATATGGGTGGAACTGCATGCGGGCGCTGCCACTGGAGCCTTCGGTGAACCTTCTCATGGGGCCATGACGCGTGCAAAAAGTACATCGACATGGGGGTGGAACCGCACGCGGCCGCTGCCAGTGGGGTCTTCTGCGGCCCCCAGCATGAGGCCACGAAGCGTGGGGGGTGTGCCGAAATTGGTAGCGATGATGGTGAGGATGACGGCAGTGATGGTGATTATGATGGTGATGGTGATAGTGGTGATGAGGAGGATGTTGATGCTGATGATGGTGATGCTGATGATGGCGACGATGATGATGCTGCTGATGACTAAGGTGCCTTTGATGGCGATGGTGGTTGGTGGTTGTGATGGCGATGGTGGTGGCCGTGGTGGTGATGATGATGATGATGATGATGATGGTGGTGATGGTGATTGTCGATGTGCTGTGCTTTTTCACCACAAGCGGTTCTGCCTTGCTGCAGGCAGGTCAGAAGAGGTGAAGCCCTCCCTCCGCACGAGCGTCGGGAGGGCTTGTAGCAGAAAGCGGCGCCGGCAAGGAAGGTAGGCGGAAGTGGCAGCAGTGAACTTCAAAACTGCTCCTCTTCTGTTTTCCCCTCCTCGTCCTTCCAGTACTCCGCCCGCCCACGCGGTGGGCGAGCGTGCGCCGAGAGAAAGCACGGGCCTCCTTTGGAGGCACCTGTGATCCGTAGATCAGATCACTGTGGGATCTCCGTTCCAAGAGAAAAAGAAACTCACCATATGTACCAAAGCACAAGGAACCGACCTCCTCCGGAGGCGGCAGCGAGACACGGATGGGAGCGTCACGGGATCTTTGCCCCGAAAGTCCTCGACAGGGGGACGACGAGGGCTGGGGCTCAGCCGTCTGCGGAATCTTCGCCCCGTGCTGCCCTCCTCCGGAGGGTTGAAGTATTCGGTGGAGACTCCGCTCCACGATGCCCTCCACAGGAGGATTGGGTTAATAGATGGCAACATGCGCGACGTCGAGCGCGCCTTTCACGTCTGGTCGGGGGAGCGCCACCCTTCCCATGCCGCTGGCCGCCGCCGCTGGCGGCGTCGCTCGCCCCTGGGCCGCCTCAGCGCCCGTCCTTCGGCGCGCCAACGGCAAGGAAACGAAAGCACTGATTGCCCCACTGCCCCTCCTGGAAGCACAGGCGGCACACGTTGCGCCCCAGCAGCCCCGAGGGGAGGCCCGCTGCGGACGTGGAGGCATTGCCTCTGCGCGGCTTTTTGGGTCTCTCGCTGACCGCGCCACCTCGCTAGCCCTTGCCCATGGGCCCCTTGCCCCTGGCCTCCCCGCTTGCTCTTCGTGGTCGGGCCCGCGGCGGCGTTGCTCGCGCCCGAGCGCCCCCCCCGCCTGCGTCGGCCGTTTCGGAGGCCCGCCTGTGGCGGGTTGGCACCTCGTACCGCGTCGGGCAGTTTCTTCTCCTTCTTCCTCCGCGTCGTCACTGCGATTCTCTGACGAGGCCGACGCTCCTCCGCTGCTCGACCCGGCCCGGTAGCGATGCGCGATCGCCTCCGGTGCTCGCGCCTCGCCTGCTCCTGGCGCGCCTGCTCCTTGCGCGGCCGCTCCGCGCGGTCGGAGCGGTAGGCGGCCTGCGGGCCGAGGGCCAGCATCCAGTAGGCGGGAGCTGCAATAACCCCCCTGCAGGGCGACCACGAGGCTCCACCTCGAGAAATTTCTGCCGTCGTGGACCTTCTCGTTCCAGCGCTCGGCCAAGTCCTCCAGGCCGCGCTGCGACGGGCGGACCAAGTGGCCCGGGCACGCCACCCGGTAGAAGTTCCCAAGCCAGAGCAACCACTGGCTGTCTCTCCAGGCCGCGGTATACGGTGCTCGTGCACCGCATACCGCGCTAAGGCGGGGCCCGAATGGGGGCCGCTGGACCAGCTCCTGCGCCACTTCGCAGTCGAACGTGAGCTGCTAGTCGTCCACGTTCAGGGCCTGCCCCTCGTCCGCCAAATCTCACCCCGCCGAGCCATCGCCGCCGCGCCCCCGGTGCACCCGGCACGCGGGCCCAGCCCCCGGACCGAACTGGAACTCGCGCCCCGAGCTCCTGCCCTCCTTGCGCTCTTTCTCCTCTTTGCGCTCCCTGGGGCTGGGGCCGCGCCGCGCGGCGCCTGCTTCGCCTCGGGCAGCAGGGCCGGCCCCTCCTTGACCACGACGCGCTCCGCGCGAGGCGGCGCCCGACTGCGGCCCCGCCGCTCGCCTTCGCCGCCCAACGGTGGCGCCGTCTTCACGTCGCCATTGCTGGCTATGCATGGCGCAACAACGGTTGGCAGGGGGCACGCGCGCGCCGGCGCTCGCTTGGGCCGCGGCGGCCGCGCGGCGCGGCTTGTCACAAGGGCGAAGGGGGGCGAGGTGGGGCGGGGGACTTCGTGGTTTCCCGTCGCCTGCCGCCTTGCCTCGCTTGGTGGCCTGAACGCCCATCTCGCGTGCTCGCTTTCGACTCGTCCCCGTAAACTCCCGGACCTCGTCACTAAGACCACCTTTTGTTATAAACCCGTCTGATATCGCCCACCGGCTGGGCAACCACCTCACCCCCCCGTCGTTTTCATCTCTCTGTGGGCCGCATGGCACGCGTGACTTCAGGGCGGCGAGCCGCGCCGCGTCGTGCCGGTCGTCGGGGGCGTTACCATCGATCTTCACATGGTCGCACAAGCTCCGGCAGTCGGTAAACAGCGCAAGCAACATATGTGCCTCGCCGTACCATCACCGACTGATTGCTCCATCCGCGCAGGGCTTCACACGGGAGCGCCCGCGTGTGGCGGGCCATGCCATGGCCCACCAGGCACGCCGCCGTCGCGGCGGAGAACGTACGTTGACGCAACCACACGGCGGCTCGCCCGGCTGCGCAAGTTCAAGATGGATATCGGCAGCTCCTCCTGTTCCAAGCAGTCCAAATCACCTGCTGCGACTACTACTCCGGTCTGCGACCAGACCTTGTGACGGTCGAACCTCTTGAGGTCCTCGTCCGTCTCCAAGAACTCGCTGACGTTGCCGCAGAGAGAAAGAGTCATGCCAACAACCCACTCCCATGCGGCCCTTGACAATCCTCCGGCAGACGTCGCGACTGGCTATGACGTCCTGGATGCATGTGTTCAACTCCCGCGCGTCCGCATGGGTCGGTTCTTGCTGGAACTTCTGACACCGGTTCGTCTCGAAGGCCTGTCCAGCCGGCACTGTCCAACTAGCAAGTGCAGGGAGCCCACCGCCAACTGAAACTCCGTCCGTGGTCCCACAGTTGACCTCGTCCAAGCGTCCGTCGATAAACTCTGGCATGCTGACTTCGACACAATCTCCGGCCACTAGGACGCGACGCCGTGTGTAGGGGTCGCCGTTTGCATGTCCCGACACCACAGTCCAGGACCCAAACGGGAACCTCTCCATGAGCTTGCCCTCCATGTTGCGTATCATCGCGCTGCCATCGCGCACAATCGTGCATCATCAACACGAACGATCAGCATGCCCGTGAGACGGTCGTCCGGGTAAAAACAAAGGAACGCCACGTCCAGCGGCAAGCGCCTGCAGCCCATTTCTTCGACCAGGGCCTTGCAGAAGGTGTTGAACCATGCTCGTGGAGCGTCGGGCAGCCCGTATATCCCCTTTTCGATCTTGGGGAACTGGCCTGGCTCTAGCCCGGGAAGACCACCCCGTGGCTGTCACATGTGCAACGTCTCCTGGCCCCAGCGTGGCTCCCCCTGTAGGAAGGCGCTCGAGATGTCAACGATCGCTAGCTGGGGAAGCCAGCCGAGGGTCGCGGACAGCTGCAGGACAGCGCGGCAGCCGGATCGCTGCGCGGTGGGTGCATCGGTCTTCACAGCTCCCAGCTTCGCGTCGGGAACGTGCTGGCCCTGCGCACACTGCCGTGCCTTTGCTTTCGCGGGCAACGGCGTCCCCGGGCCGCGCAGAGCAGCATTCTGGTCTTTTGGCTTCATGTCGCTGCCAAGGATCCGCCGACGGCCCACCGTCCGCAGCACTTCTTCCGACTCAGCTGGCCCCAGCAGTGCTGGGCCAGCACAGTCGCACATTTGTAGCGCAGCCACGAACCCCATTCCTTCTCTACGGCGGCGCGAACGTCTTTGTGGTGAGCCGGCGCGAATTCTTCCCACTTCAGCTCGCGGTCCTGTGTCCTGCGATTTAGCATGGCGGACCCCGCCCCCCTGACGTACGCCGACATGATTTCGTGGCACGGCCCAAGGACCGGATTGCTCGGACCGTCTCTTCGCCGCACCGTCGCGGGCATTTCTACCGCGGCAAGCGTCGCTTCGCGCCTCCGCTTCTTTTCTTCTTCGAACAGCACGAGCATTCGATCCGCGGGGGACCGAGTCACTTCCCTGGGATTCAGCATCTGAGCCCACCGAACTCGATGCTCGGCGCAGCGCCATGCCCCTCCGTGTTTTCATAGGTGGTGCGCAGCGGCCTTTGCGCCGCAGGGCGCTGTCCCTCTGGTGTCACCTGGGCCCAGGCATCATACAGGCTCCGGACAAGCTTTTCCTGCTCGGTCAGTGCCCAGCCTGGGGCATTCGCGTGCCGCACCAGCTCTGGAGGGAGGCCCGAGGGGAGGCCGCTTCCTTGGGCAGCCTCGGGATACGCAGCGACATCATCCGCGACCAAGGCGTCCTTGATCTCTTCTGCCACTGATGTCGCCCTCCCTCGCCGAAGGCGGGTGCCCGTCGTCGGATTCCGGCACCGGGCCTCCGGCCGCCTCGAGGTCCTCTGGCTCAGGGTTCAGGCCCGTCAGGTCCTCGAGCTCCTCGCGACCCATCCTCGAGCTCCTCCTCCGCAAGCTCCTCCTCAAGCTCAGCTGCGCCGGTCGCGCTCCGCGAGATACTATCTCGCGGAGCGCGACCGGCGCAGCACCCCCAGGTACTCCTCCTCGGGACTGAACGATCTTAGGTGTTCGGGGACAACCAGTAACGGCCTCCCACCGCGCTGCGCCCGCGCGCTGTCGTTCTTTCGGCCGAACACCGTCGCGGGACCGCACTGCTCGGGCTCGTTCACCCGACGGCCCTTTTCAGCCTGGAAGGGCCGGAAGAAGAACGCCAATTCTCCTTCGCTCCAATCCTTGAGGTTGCCGCGGCTCGGCGCAGCTACTGCTCTCCGGATCGGCTCCTGGCTCCGTGTCTTGATAAGGGGTCATTGACAGTGTTCGCGGATTTTGAGCCGTCTGGTCAGCGGGCCACCTTCTTCGGCGACGCAGGGGCGATAACTCGCCGCCTTGCCCTCGTGCCAGCACTCGCCCACCAGCTTCATCTTCTGCCCGAAAAGCAATAGAGACGGGCTGTAGCCACACTGATCCGGGAAGTGATTGAGAGCAGAGGCCGTCTCCCAAGCGAGGGTCTTCATTTCGTCCAGACCGCTGCGGGCTCCGAGCCGGATGTTCTTCTGCATCGCGCTCGTGGCCCCCTGGATCTTGCGCTCCACCTTGCCCTTCTGCCGCGGCGCGCGCGCCGCTGTCGGGTCGCGGGCGCTTCCGCTGCGCGACAAGGCTCCCGCGAAACTGCTGCTCACAAGCCCCCGCTCGCTGTCTGGCGCGAACTGGTTGGGCGGGCCGGCCCGCGACAGAGGGGCCTTTCATGTCGCCCCCGCAGTCCTTCGCTGCCGTGCGTCTGCGCAGGCCCCATCGCAGAGCATCCCGCTGCCGCGCCCTGCACCAACAGGAACCACCAGTCCTCGCCACTATGATCACTGACACCAAACAGGTCTGCCTGAATCACCTCGTTGAACGTCAGATCATCTTCGCGCGGACGGGCGGGGCGAGGGGGTCGTTTGCGCGGCCGCTCGGCGCAGCTCGAGCACCGCGTCGCCTTGGCGCCCGCAACGGCCGCCTCGGGCCCCCCTGCTTTCGCCGCCAGGCAGGCGCGCAAGGTCGTCCAGACTGGCATGTCCTGCGTCGATGCGCAGCCTCCTCAGGTTCCGCCGAAGTTCGGGCGCCATGCGCCTTGGCGGCGCGCACAGGGGGTTGGAGGGCTTCTTAGAAGGAGGCTGCTTCATAGAAGGCGCCAGCCTTACATCTATAGATAAGGCCCGCGCCTTCTAAGAAGCATGGGTGCTTCTAAGAAGCCCCCCCCCCCCCCTCCCCCCACCCCCCTCTGCGCGCGGCCAAGCGCCTCTCCATGGTCTTTCGGGCCGTCGTGTCGGGGAATTGAAACGTGATTCCGTCCGGGATGGCTGCTCCACTGTCTTCTCCTGTTGCGGCCGTAGGGTAACAGGCAACAGGGGGCCCTGTCTCCCGGGCCTCGTGCCGACGCGGCCCGACGCGGGACCCCGTCTGAGCCGACTGATTCTTTCCGGCTCTGAGCCTCGGAGAAACCATCGCAGTCCACGCAGGATCCGAAGCGCCATAGGCCGCCACCGCGCCTGGGACCAGCTGGCAATACCGCCCCCGGTCTTGACGACAGCGCACTCCATGCGGATTTCGGCGGCGATATCCGCGCAGTTGGCGGCCCAACAACTCGGATTCTGCGCAGCGCCTTCGCCCCGCCGACCTGGTAAGTCACGCTGGCCGCCGCGTGCCGTCTCGACCGACGGCTTCGCGGACAGCGCCAGGATGAGGTCGACGTCCCGGATCAGCGCGCAACCTCCGAATCCCTCCTGAGTCTCGACCACCCTCGGCGCGAAGTCCTCCAATGCTCGTTGGTGATCTCGGCTGGCTCTTTGTCTCCGCCGATCCGCGCTACTTCCCACTGGCCCGGATTTCGTTGCCGTCGAGCCCCTGCTGGGAATCTCGACCGCCGCCAGCCTGGGTCTTACCTGCGCCAACATCACCGCGGCGGCGTCTCAGTTCTCTTCCCGACTGAAGTCCCCGTCGCACGTCGCGGCCCGCGGCCGCAAACACCGCCGGCCGTTTTTCGATCCTATGCGACCGACCTCGCTAGGGCCACTGAAAAGATCCACCGCGCCCACTCGATCGGCACCCCAGCGCTGTTGGGCCCGCTGGCCGCCGCTGGTCTGGTGCGCCCAGTCTCCGAGCACGCCCGCGGCGAACGCGGCGTCCGTGGGCAGGGCCCCGCACCTCTTCCTGACATGCTTGGCGGCCTGTCCCGTCGGGCGTCGGCCCCGGGGGGCGCCGCCCCCTTTCCTGCCCGACTGGCCCTCGCGACGGCCAGCGCTGGTGCGTCGCGCGGCTCTCCGTCGCGGCGCCGCAGGGGGCCGGGGGCCCCCCCCCAGAGCCCGCCTCCATGGATGCTTCCGCTGTCATCCCCGTGGACTCCCTCTTGGGGGTCAGGCTCGCCAGCCTCGGTCCCGGGGCCGGGGTCCACTCGGTCTCTGCCTGCGCGTCGCTCGCGTGCTGCCTGACATCTCGGATGAGCTCTTCCCTTGTTCTGTTGCGCCTGGCCGCTCTCGTCAGCCGGATCTCTCTGATCGCAGCCTCTTCCGGCAGCGTCGCCAGCGCCATCTTGTTCAAACCTTTCGGCATGGTGGTTCGCGGATTGCCCTCCGCCACCTTTTTCCTCCTGGGAGGCGTCTTTCTTTTCCCGCAGCGCATGTCTCAATTGACCAACGGTCTCCGCCGCCACTCGATCGCGACGCCACCCCAGCTCCTGCCTGGCCATGGTCACCAGCTCGGCCTTGTGCATCTGCCATATACTTCGAGCGCGGCCCTCACCCTGCCGAAGGGCCTCCACTTCCTGTTCCAAGAACCCCGCCAGGAGGTCCTGGAACGAAGCCGTCCAGACCAGGAAAACCATCTGCGGAGCCAGTCTCCCTCGCGCGGCCCCGGCGCGGCACTGCGCGACCGTCGGGCGCCATGGCGGCATCTGCCGAGCGCCTGTTCCGCCCGGGATCTCACCGACTCGCTGACGCGGGAGTCTTGGGCCCAGAGGGGCTGAGGTCGCCGCCGCTGCCGCGGTCTCGTTTTGCTTGTTTTCTGGGGCCTCGTCTCGCTCGTCGTCGGCTTGGGCCCCGTCCAGGTAGAGCGCGCAGCGCGCCCTCGGGTGACGGGCCGCGCCCGTAACGGGCGACCTCGGCACCGCTCAGGCACTGGCTCGCTGCTTCGTCGGCTCCCGCGCCAGGCCCCGCCAACGCCCGCCGTCGAGGGTGGGCTTCGCCATGTGCCCCGAGCTCAGCTCCTTGAGCGGCGATCGGTTCCTGCCGGCCGCGCCCAGGGTGATCTCGCCCTCCTCCACGTGGACGCGCGCCTCCAGCTTCTTCGGGGCACCGCCCGAGATCAGCGGGGGCGCGCCCCCGTCCACGAGGCTGAAGCGGACCGCGACTCCTGTGCCACCCCATTCCATGGGCACCAACACCGCCGCGCCGCTGTAGATCGCGCTGCCTGGCCCGAACCGATAGGGCTCGCGAACCTTCGCGACGGTGAGATCGCAGCTTCTCGACGCACGACGACTGCCGCCGGTGCCAGGAGAGACCGGCCACGGACTTGGCGCACGCCGCATCGACCACGATCAGCCGCAGCTCGTCTTCAGTCTCGGCGATCAACGCGCTCCGTGGGCCCGCGAACGCAGGCGCCTCCTCGCGCGCAAGCTCCGCGTCGCCGACGGGCTGGCTCACCGCAGCCGCCGCTCTTCCCCCGCCCTTTCCAGAAGCCCTTGGACGCGCCAGATCGCCCTTCCAGCGGCCCAGGCGGCCGCAGCGCTTGCGCGGAAGAATCTGTTTGAGCCTCTTGACCCGTTCGGCATTGGCACCGCTGCCCCCCTTCACGCCGCCGCGTGCCCTCTCCGCCTCGGCGCGGGCCTCCTTTGCCCGGGTCACTCCTCAAGAACCTGTTCGTACTCAGCCGCTTCTTCTGCCACCTGATCGCCGTCGGACTCCATCTCCTCGTCGCGCTCCGCGTCTGCGCGCCGCTCGCCGTCGCCCTCTGCGGCGTCATCAAGGTCGCCCACCTGGCCCCCGCGCACCGCGTGTGCGGCGCGACCCCCGCCGCGGCCCGCGGCCCGTCCTGGCCTTCGACGTTTCTGGTTCAGGTGCTCTCGGTGGGCTCCGCCTCCGCCGCCTGCGCACGGCGGCAGGGTTGACGCCCTCCGCAGCATCGACACGCGGGCCAGGCACGCCTTGGCGGAGCCCCGCAGCTTCTCGTAGACCAGCTCGCTGCCAGCGCCTGTGATGATTCACTGTGATGATCTGGTTTTCCTCGTCGCTGCCCACTCGCAACTTCTTGGTGATGTAGTGAGCCTTCAGCTGTTTGTTCAGAGGCTCGTCCATGGCCTCCTCGAGCTGGCGGAAACTCGTCTCGCAGCGCGTCTCGGAGTCCAGCACCTCCTCGCAAACGTTGCACGCGACTTTCTCCACGAACTCGTCGACCAGCGTGCCAACCTTCAGCGTCTCCTGCTGGTCGTACTTGCTGTGCAGGTAGCGCAGGAGCAACTGCACGCCGTCGGGCGCGGCGAGGACCTCGGGGTCGAGGTTCTCCGTCTTCGCCTCAGCATCCCCCTAGCCGGCCGCTCCGCCGCTGAGGCGGGATCGCAATGTTCAGCTCAAAAATCTTCACCCGGCGCTCGTGTGCACGGAGCGGCACCGACTTGCCGTCTCACTCGGGGACGTACTTCTCGTCTCCCCGGTCGCGCCTGTCTCCGTCTCCGGCGGCTCCTCCGACGGCTCGCCAGCCGTCCCAGCTCCAGGTCGCCGACCGTTCGCTGGATGATCGATCCCGACCCGGGTCGGCCCTGGCCTCCGTGGTCCACCCGTGCCAGGCGGGCGCCACGTCTGGCTCCCGCCTGAGGGGGCCCCAGCGCCCCTGCTCCTCGGACCAGGAACTCCCCCACTCACGCCAAGGGGGTCCGTGAGTGCCCCAGTCACTCCACGAATCCCATCCGCCATAGTAGCGCCAAACCTCGTCCACGGGGGCCTCCCGCACCGCGGGAGGCTCCTCCGGCGCGCGCCGCAACGGCCGCGTGCCGCGGTCGGCCCACGCACCGTCGTCGGCCGATCGGAAACCATCGCCTTCTTCTGGGCCCCGGCCTGGGGGCTGCCCCCTTCCTCCTCCGTGCGAGGGCTCGAGCTGCTGCCACCCAAGCGTCTATGTCCCTTACTGAGGACATGTCGATTCCACATTCAAGCCTCGCTGCGGCTCAACCGCCGCGACCTACGCGGCAGCACTCCGTGCCGTGGACCGAACCCGCTCGACGGTAGGCTCCGCTACCAATGTCGACGTGATGTGTTTTTTCCACAACAGGCGGTTTTGCCTTGCTGCAGGCAGGTCCAAAGAGGCTAAGCCCTCCGTCCGCCCTAGCGTCGGGAGGGCTTGTAGCAGAAAGCGGCGTCGGGAAGGGAGGTAGGCGGCAATGGCAGCAGTGAGTTTCAACAGTCATGGTGACTGACTGACTGCGCTGTAGGTGATCCTGTCGCGGTGCACTCGATGGATTTGCTGCTATGCCACGGTCGCGGCATAACTGTCAGAAGCGGCGCAAGGACGCGCGTCAAGGCGAACAGAAAAAGTGAGGCGCTTGCTGATTGCCGCTCATGGCTGCGGCTCGGGCGGCCGCAGCACACGCGTTCTAGTTTCCCCGCGGGTCACTGCTTCCTTGCCAGCTGCCCTCTGCTTGTCGTCGGCGGCTCGGACAGCATCGGCTGACAATATGGGTATCTTGCCTGCCTTCATCTGCGCCCTGCACCACTGCGAGGAGTACCGTAGGTGGTGCAAGGCTCGCGCACGGGTGAAATAGTCGTATCCACATACTGGACAGCACGACGTGCACACGCCGCTGGTGGGCTGCAAGCCCCTGTGAACCCTTGCAGCCGAGACCGCACTCGGGGTAACATACTACATCAAACTGGGTAGCATCGGCTGGGCAGCGCGGCGGCTGCTTCCTCCGAAGCCGGCGGCGGCCAGGTGATGGTGATGGGGATGGTAATGGTGATGGTGGTGATGATGTTGCCGATGCTGATGAGTTTGGTGGTGATGATGCTGGTGATGGTAAGAGTGACAATGACGATGGTGATGCTGATGATGTTGATGATGATGCTCATGATGATCCTGATGTTGTTGTGGATGATGATATTTATGCTATTGATGGTACTGGTGACGATGATGATGCTGATGATGATGATGATGCTGATGACGACGCTGCTGATTGTGATGATGGTGGTGATGAGGATGAGGTTGAGGATGGTGGTGATGCTGACGATGATGCTGATGCTGATGCTGATGATGATAATGATGATAACGAGGACTTTGATGATGGTGATGGTGATGGTAATGGTGGTGATGATGATAATGATAATTATGGGGGAGGGGGGGAGGCGAGAAGAACAGGAACACGGGGCGCTGTCTCTCCAAACTGGGGACCCAACAACACATGAGCGTTGGCAACAAAAGGGAGTGGATGCGGGTACCCTAATGAGGGAAATTCCGAGAAGCGTGGATGAGGGAGGAAGGGTGCGGCAATGAGAAGGGCAGAAGATGCTTGACTGTGACCCTGATGAAGCTTGGCGCCTGTCAACAGAGCGAGGGCGGAGGAGGCAGGAAGGAGAACGGTAGTAAGCCGGAGTGATGATGAGAGCGGAGCTGCAGTGGAGCTGAGTGAATGCAGAATGCAGACATGGAGGAGGGAGAGGAGGAGGAGGACAAACAGCTGGAGGAAGGATGACGTGACGGACTGCGGGGCAGGAGAAGGAGGGAGGAATCCAATCCCTGCACGTTGCCAGTAGGCGCCCGAGGGCGCGGTCATCGTTCAAGGCTGATGCTGCTAGACTGGAGTGGCCTCCAAGAGGCCCATCCTCTCTGAGCCGTCCATTCCTCCCCATCTCCACCCTCCTCCTCCCCCTCGTCCCCTTTCCTCGCGCCCTCCCTCGCTCCCCCACCCTTCCCGATGACTCGGGGCGAGGGCGCCTCCACCTCCTCGTCTCTCCTCCTCCTCCTCCTCCTCCTCCTCTTCCTCGTCCTCCTCCTCTTCCTGCTCCTCCTCCTCGCTCCTCGTTCCTCGCGCCGCGCTGCTCCTCCACGTTCCTCGCTCCTCCCTCCTCCCTCCTCCTCCTCCCTCGTCCATGCTTCTCTTCCTAATCCCCCCCCCTCTCCCCCCCCCTCCCCGTCCCAGCTGTCCCCCTCCTCCTCCTCTCCTCCAGCTCCTCCAGCTCCTCCTCTTCCTCCTCCTCCTCCTCCTCCTCTTGGGGGCGGCGGCGTCGGTGACGCGCGGGCTCCGAGCACGCACCTCACGTTGGCAAAGGTAAGGGGTGGCGGGGGGGGCGCCGCACCCCTTGTCCCCTTGAGCCAGAGGAGGACACACGCCAATCAGGAGAGGGCGTTCAGAGGCGCTGGTGTGCACACGCAAGACGCGAGGGTAGACGATGACGCCGACGGCGGCGGCAATGAGACCGCTGATCGATGAACCTACGAACTGGTCATGCTCCAACTAGTCTGCGTCTTAAGTCGTTTCGCTTCCGCTATCATGACCCGCCTGCTGATGGTAACATCTGCGCTGTCTTGCTATCAGGATGACTGTGAATCTCCTCTTCGTGCCCACACTTCGTTTGCCGCTTGATGTTCGCATCGTCAAATTTCCATTTGGAATTTCACAAAAGACAGTCAACACATGGACTGTCAATGTGGCAAGCACCTTGCCTTGCCGCAGTTTCGGCGGATGGCCCGGAGAGGCCAAAAAGACGGATCCCCATTCAGTGTCAGAAAGTTTGTGGCTGTCTCGCCTTCTCGGGCTCGGCATTCGTGGGTGCAAACTGGATCAGCACGCCTCAAAAACACGATCTGAGACGGCCAATCGACGGCCCCAAAAGGCCTCAAGGCGGCTCCGCGACGGCAAGACGAGACCGTCAATACGGCGAGGAGGGTCCCAAGAGGGCTCGAAAGAGCCCAAAGGCGGCCCAAGAGGACCCCCAAACAAAATCCCTAGACAGCTCCACAGGAGCCCAGGGCAACCCCGGGACGGCCCAAATCAGCTCCAAAAGTAAAGGTGAAAGATGTGACAGTTGTCGGAGTCCTTCATATGTCTCGTCAAGCCCACCATCTGCAGTAGCAGCCTTATACTCATCACTATCATCATTATTGCCGCTCTGATCATCACCAACATCATCAGCACGATCATCATCATCATCAACTGTACAATCATCATCATCATCAGCATCAGCATCATCATCATCGCCATCATCAATATCATCATCATCATCAGCAGCATCATCATCATCAGCATCATCACCAACATCATCATCATCAACAATATCACCGACATCATTATCATAATCGTCATCATCATCAGCATCATCACCATTTTAAGCGTCACCATCATCATCACTATGGTCCTCGTAAGCATCATCATCACCATCACCATCATCAGGATCATCATGAGCATCATCATCATCATCATCATCATCATCATCATCATCATCATAATCACCATCATCAACATCCTTATCATCATCATCCTAATCATCACCGGCACCATCATCATCATAATCGTCAGCATCATCAGCATGATCACCAGTTTGAATATTAACAACACCATCACCACCATCACCCTCGTAATCATCATCATCACTGGCAGCATCATCATCAACAGCATCACCATAGTCATCATCATCACCATCGTCATCATCATAAGCATCATCATCAGCAGCATCATCATCATTTTCATCCTCAACCTCTTCAGCATCATCATGATCATCATCATGACCATCATCATGATCATCATCATCAGCATCATCATCATCATCATCATCATCATCATTATCGTGGTCGCCCTCGTTGTCGTCGTCTCACACCGTTTGAATAGCGCCTCTTTCTCCTCGGCCTCGTCACCTTCGTCGCTCTGGAGGCACCCCGAAGCTTCAGAGGCCCCCCTGGATCTCTGGCAATGCTGGGCAATGCCGCACATTGATTGGCACTGCTTGGTGTTGTTTCCCATTGCTTTGCGCTGCCACGGGGGAATGGACCTTGTTAGCCTTGTTAGCATTTCTGGCAATCCGAACCAGGCGTGGCAGGAGGAGAAGAGAGGGGCGAGAACATGAAAAACCGAGGAGCAAGCGACGGAGGAAGAAGAGGAGGGAGCGATGTAGTCCCATGCTTTGCGATGCGCAGGCTGAGGAGGAGGATGGCGTAATGAATTCCCATGCGGACGGCCCCCTAGAGCCCATGGCTTGGCGTTCCTCGGCATTGCGTGGCATTGCCGAGGAACCTTCGTAGCCTGGCATTGATGTGCATTTCTTGGCATTGCTTGGAGGCATACGGCGACCAGGCCCAAGCGTGCCACCTGTCCCCATAGGCTGGGCACCCAGACTCGTGAGCGTCACGTGTTCTTGGCAATGCAGTGCATTGCTTTGCTTGACATTGAACGGCATTGTCTTTGCATGGTTTGGTGTTGCATTGCGCTGATTGGGGGTGACAACAAAAGACTAGACAAAGAAAGACCGAGGAACCTGAGAAACGCAACGCAGAACCAAGAACAAAGAACCCGAGGAGCGCAGCAAGGAACCAAGATCAATGATGCCTCTGACAATCCTAGTTCTCTGGTAACGTATCGTTCTCTCCAGCCTCTGGTTGCCCAAGACGCCACAACAGACCTCCACGATGTCCCCATGAGGCCTTCGAGATTACCCCAGAACGGTCCAGTGTGCCCTTTTGTAAGAGTGCCCCACGACGGTCCAAAACACCTCCAACATCGCCAAAAAGCGCTGTGCGATCGGAATATCTCAACCCTACTCCTTGGCTTGATTTTGCGCTTCGCATGTTCTTCTGCGCGTGTTCCCTTCCTCAGTTGTTTGTGTCTCTCTCTCTCTCTCTCTCGCCGTCCCTCTCTCTATCTCCTTTTGTCCACATACGCTGTTCACGGTTGCTGCCATATGAACTGCGCACAATATTGTCTGATAATTCCTCTCTGCTCTCTCTGCTCCACTCTGCTCTGCAATCCCGGGTACGCACTATGTGCCCTATACTCTCTCTTTCTCATCGCGGATGCAAAGACCCGGAAGCCATGCAGTCTCAAATATCAACTCTCCACTCTCTATGGTCAACTCGGCTCACAACTCTCTGACTCTTTGACTTAAAATGACGAGGCACTTGGCCACAACCAAGACCTTCCAAACCCCAGATCCTGACATTGCCTGGAATCGCTTAGCTTGAAGCCTGGGAACTCTCGGGAACCGGGACACTGACAGAAACGCTGGAACCGAAAAGCAGGAAACCTCGGAACCCTCGGGAACCAGGTCGCCTGACGGAATGTGCGCCGAAACTTTGCCTACTCTTCCAGCATCCGCCAGGACCCCAACAGTGCATTGATTAGGAAATTTAGTGTGCGGATGGCCTAATCGCGCGCTGAAATTCAGACATCGCGCCTGCAACGTATGTCACCGCTTTTGGACCAGGAATGCGAGCAGGATCTAGTTTCCACATGCACAGCGAAATTACGAGGCGGCTAGTATCGCCGAGAGTCGCATCAAACTGCGTAGACTTGTTGAATTAGACTTCGGACATCGATTGCCACGACGCTGGTCGACGCCTTCGTTATCCTAATGTCAACGGACTGTGTTCGGAGAAGGGCGGTCTTTACGTGACCCTTGCCTTCCCCTAACTTCCTTCCTTCCCGCCATCTGGTTCCGTCCGCCACTTCCCCATCCTTGCGGGGTGGAAATGTATCCATCACCACGGCTGGTGAAAGGTACTCCGAAGCCCCGGCAGGTGGCGCATGTGGATACACTTAGCCCCCCCAGGGCACGAACATGTCCACATCCACCATCCACCGCCCCCCGATGTGAGATCCCCGCACATCGATCCCCCAAGCGGTGGTGATGGATAAAATCCGCCGACCCTGCGGGTGTGAGACGTCTTTCCGACTGAGTAGTCGTCGTCGTCGTCGTCGTCGTCGTCGTCGTCGTCGTCGTCGTCGTCGTCGTCGTCGCCGTCATCGCTCCCGGCCTTTCCCGGGCCCTCCTCCTCAAGCGATCCAGCCAAACGTCAATCGAACAACGTCGTGATCGATTCGAAGGGAAGCGTCTTCTGTTTGGTCACTTCCTTGCTGGGGGGGGTCGTGCGGGGGGGGGTCCCAGGGGTGGTCCCAGGGGTCGTGACCTCCCCCTGGGGGTCCCCCCTGTGGTCCAGTGGGACAGAGGGTGGTCTCCCTGCGGACAGGGGAACTCAGGAACCCTCCCTCCGCCTCCCCCCCTGTGGACAAGGGCCCCTCCTCTCCCCCCCCCCTCCCCCAGGAGGCACCTTCCTCGCTCTTATATGCTGTTGCCGGGTGCTGCGCGTTTCGCCACATGCCCCCAAGACGCATCGGATCCGCTCCGCGGCGGCTCCAAGTGACAACGGAGGTTCCCAAGAAGTCCCCCAAGAAGCCCCCAAAAAGAGCCCAAGAGGCTCCCAAGAGAGCCGCAAGAAGGGCTTCGTCGTCATCGTCGCCGCCGCCGCCACTGTCGTCGTCGTCCCTCTTCAAGGTCGCCGGCACCGGCGGCCAGGCCTTCCCAATGCTTGGCTCGGACCCTTAGTTCTTGGCTCGGACCCAAAATACTTGGCTCGGCTGAGACATCGGCGAACCCTTCTCTTTCCCTCCTCCTCCCCTCCCCCTCCCTTCTCCCATCTCCTCCTCCTCCTCCTCCTCCTCCTCCTCTTCCTCCTGCGCGCCCTCCTCCTCCTCCTCCTCCTCCTCCTCCTCCTCCTCATTATCATTATCCTCCTCCTCCTCTTCTTCTTCTTCTTGCTCCTCCTCCTCCTCCTCCTCCTCCTCCTCCTCTCCTCCTCCTCCTCTCTCCTCCTCCTCTCCTCCTCTCCTCCTCCTCCTCCTCCTCCTCCTCCTCCCTCCTCCTCCTCCTCCTCCTTCCTCCTCCTCCTCCTCCTCCTCCTCCTCCTCCTCCTCCTCCCCCCTCCTACTCGTTGCTCCTCGCTGCTCCTACGCGTTGCTCCTCGCTCCTCCTCCACCTCCTCCTTCTCCTCATCGTTACTCCTCGCTGCTCAGCGCTCCTCGCGGCTCCTGCTCCCCGCGAGCGCGCCCGCGCGTTGCGCGCTCGGAGCTGGGACCGCCTCGCAGAGCATCGGCGTCGGCTTCTGCGGGGCGAGGGCAGCGGGAGGAAGGCGGCCCAGAGATCAGAGGCTCCGAGGTTTGAGGTGTTTGGGCGTTGTCGTCGGCTCTCTGCAGTGTTCCTGCCTTGGGATGCCTTCCAGTGGCTGCGCCTCGCCCAGAGCGGTTTTTTGGGTGACCGCATGGTCCCGCACGGCCGCCGGAGAGCCGAGTTATGGCCCCAAAGCCAATGGGCAACGGAGAGGCACAACCAGAGATGCGAGGCTCCGAAAAACTCGGAGCGGCGACGTTTGGCAATTTCCGGCCTCCCTGGCCCTCAACTGGCCCCAGAGCAATGAGAAAAACAGCTCGGCAAGACCAACTGGCCCTGGGGAACTGGCCCCCACCCCCCTGCGAACATCTGTGTGCCACTTCTGGGCCAGTCCTGAGCTGCTGAGTGCGGGCGCGAGAACTTCGCAGCCGCACCCGTGTCCGTCTGGGCGCGAGACACGCACAGAAACACGCGGGCGCGCTGGAAAGAGCGACCCTCCTCCTCCTCCTCCTCCCCTCCTCCTCCTCCTCCTCCTCCTCCTCCTCCTCCTCCTCCTCCTCCTCCTAAGCCCGTGCGACGGTCTCGGCCTCCGCCCTGCACTTCCAGCGCGGGCGCTGAGAAGTCCGCAGGCGCGCTTGCCAAGTCCACGAGCGGCCCTCGGGAGAGAACGTCGGGACCTGGGAAGCATTGGAACGCTTGACGTCTGGGTGGGCACCGCGGCAGAGAGAAAAAGGGCGCCTGGCTCCTCCTCCCTCCTCCTCCTTCTCCTCCTCCTCCTCAGCGTTCCGCTTTCCGCTTTCCGCGTTCATCCCGCGCTCCTCCTCCTCCTCCTCCTCCTCCTCCTCCTCCTCATCATCATCATCACTACTGCTCGTCGCCAGTGCTCCTCGCTCCTCCTCGCTCCACCCCCCTCTTCGCTCCTCGCTCCTCCTCGCTCCTCCCCCCTCCCCGTTCCTCGTTCTTCTTCTCCTCTCTGGTGAAGGTGGGGGGGGGAGTGAGGAGGAGCAGGAGGAGGGTGAATACTAGAAGAAGCAAGAGTTGCGGCAGGGGGAAAAGGAGAATGAAGAAGAAAAGAGAAGGGGAGGAGAAGGAGGGAAGACGGAAAGGAAGGAGAAGGGGAAGAAAGTAGGAAGGAGTGAAGAGGATAAGGAGCAGGTATGGAAGAGCATGACGAAGGCTGTGGACTTGAATCTAAACCTCCATGCTCCTGACTGGCGGTAGACCGCCTGGCCCCTTCAGCGCGAACTTCCCTTCACAAAAACAACCCGCCCAATCGCCGACAATTCTGGCCGTGACGCAATGGGCTGAAGCAAAAAAACACGGAGAAATAATGCACGCAGCGGATTGGAATTGTTCACACTTCGTGCATCCCCACTGGAGCCCATCCCAAAACAGGAACTGCTTGCGAAGTCCACAGATTGCCGATAATTGTCGAGTCGGTCAGCATTATATGTGAGCGTTTTGGTGGCCTCTTGAGGCCATCGCGGGGCTATCTTGGGTCTACCGTGAAGGCCTCTTGGGCCCTCTTGCGGCTCCCTTGGGGCCCCCATGGGCAGATCCTGGAGCTCTCTTGGGGCCCTCCTGGCGGCCTTGGAGGCCCTCGGAGGCCATCGATCAAAGAAAGGGTGGTCTCCGATTGGGTCGTCTTGCGGGAGCCCTCAGAATGGCCTCGCGGGGCCATCTTGGGGCGTTCGTGAGACGAGTCTGAGCGCGCTCGAGGCCACGTGCAGGCCCTCTTGGACCCATAAGTGGGCCCCCCTTGGGGGCCACATTGGAGTCATCTCGAACACCTGAAGAGCCCATCGGAAACGAACAGGTGATACGGCAAAAAAGACAAGGTTCCTTGGACAGATGTTTGCCTCTCGGTGGCTTCCCTGGGAGGCCCGGAGGGCACCTGGACCAGCCTGGGGCGGCCTTGAATCATGGTGCAGGGATAGCATGACCTATGTTGAAGTATGTTCCAAGCCGCTCGAGGCGAATCGTTCTGATGCCCCAGCGCTTTAGTTTGCTTTGATTTGCTTATGGCGTAAGAACTGATCTGGATGCTGATGTTCCCTCCCTGTCCACCTCCCTGTCCACCGCAGCCTGACTTGACGCAGCAGCGCTTTCGGCCCCAGCCCCGGATGCGGCGACGCAAGGGGCAGGGCGATGACGACGACGACGACGACGACGACGACGACGACGACGACGACGAGGAAGTCGAGGCCGAGGACGACGGCGACGACCCAGCACACTAGCCAGATCGTCCGGGCAGATCAACCAGGTAGACAAACCAGACCACCAAGGTAGATTAACCAGACCAACCAGACCAGCTAGCAGTTCGGACCAGCGAAGCAAAGACCAGACTACGCAGACCAATCTGCCCGGACCAAGCAGACTAGCCAGACCAGCCAGCCAAATTAGCCAGGTAGACCAACCAGACCAGGCAGACCAGCTAGCCATTCAGACCAACAAAGCCCAGACCAAACTAAGCATACCAACCTGTCTGGACCAAACAGAACAGCTAGACCAACTAGTCGGACCGGCCAGATAGTCCAACCCGACCAGTTTAAGTCTAGTAAGCTGGAGCTTAAGTCCCAAGCTTTAAGCTTGCTCTGTTCAACCTTGGCGTCCCGCCGTGGGCTAGTCTGGTTGGTCTGGCTGGTCTGGTCGAGTCCTCATTTTCGTAGCTTTCGTCGTCTTGGTCGTCATCATTTTTCTCGTCGCACTCGTGATCATACTCGTCGTGCTCATCCGTAGTCTGCGTTCTGTCTGCCTTCTGTTCTTTGTCCTCTCTGCCCGTCGCAACTTTGTTGCCCATTCGGCATAAGTTCCGCCGGATTCCGATTCAATCCGTACCAGACCAGCCAGACACAGGCCAGACCAACCAGACCAACCAGACCAGCCAGACCAGATGTACAAACATCCGCAGCGCAAAACACAACAAAGCAGAAACAACCAGAAATCTTAAGCTAACGCTCCAGCATAGCAGACCAGCCAAACAGAATACACAACTGCAACGCACAAAAAGTGCAAAGCAATGAACATTGCAATACAAAACAAACTGCATTTCGGTCCTTGACCTCCTAACCGTAAGTTTCAGCACTAAGCTCAAACCAGATCAACCATATCAGCCAGACCAGATGCAACCAAACATGAAATGCGCAGACGAATAGCAAAACAACAAAAACTGCATTGCCAAACAGACTATTGTTCTGTGGCCGTAGTGGTTGGCGCTGCCTCCCTCGACCTTCCCTAAACCACTCTCGCCCGAATCCTAAGCCGAGGCTTGAGGACGAAACTCAAACCAGACCAACCACACCAGCGATACCATATGCAAACAACAACTGCACAACAAAACATACTAAGCTATGGGGTTGACACTAAGCTCACACCAGATCAGCCGGACCAGCCCGACCAGATGTATCAACAACAGCACTGCACCAGACACTCGCAAAGTAACAACAACTGCACAGCAAAACACAGCTGTGTTCGGTAGTCGTAGTGGTTGGCGCTGTCTCCCTGGAACTCCCCCTAGACCATTCTCGCCCGAATCCTAAGCTCAGGCTTCAGGACAACGATCAAGACAGACCAACCACATCAGCCAGACCAGATGCAAAACAGGCTGCCATGCAAAACAAACGGCGAAGCAAACAAAAAACAGCAATACGAACAAAACTGTGTTTTGTGGTCGTAGTAGTTGGTGCTGCCTCCCTGGAACTCCCATCTCGCCCGAACAAATCCCACAGCCAGACCAGATGCAAAACACATTGCAAGCCAAAAACAGCTGCAAGCAAGCATGGTAATGCAAAGACAGCTGTTTTTCGGTGGTCGTAGTGGTTGACGCTGCCTCCCTGGACCTCCCCTAGACCACTCCCGCTCGAATCCTAAGCTAAGGCTTCAGGACTAATATGAAGCCACTCCAACCAGAAACGCCAGACCAGATCTGAAGTTTTAAGCTCAAGCTTAGCTTAAGGCTGAAGCTTCAGGCTTGCTCTTTGGAACCTTGGCGCCCCGCCGTGCGCTACACGGCTAAGAGCTTGATTGGGTTTTACTGTGTGGTCTTGGAGGGCATCTTGGGCTTTCTAGGGCCCTCTTGGAGCCATCTGAGTCAAACGTGGACGCTCTGGCGACTCGCGCCCCCCCCCCCCCTCCAGGTCCTGGGGCCAGGTGCGCCACGCGCAATGGGTGCCCCACATTGGGCCATATGTCGACCGCCCCACCACCAGTGTCAAAAACCGAAGCAAAATGACGGCGGGATTGCGCGCGTTGTGCATCGTGCGTGGGTGTGCACCCGCAATCAATTTACATCGGCTTATGACGAAGATGTGTAGCCTGCACGCAGCAGGCAATACGCCGCCACTCCCCGCCGCCCCTGCCTAACACAAATGCAAATCGATCGTGGGGCGTTCGCGCATGATCCACATGCTGGTGCAAGCGGCACTTTGCATCTACTTTTGACAAGGGTGACATGACTGGGGGTGCCCGCATTGTCCCAGTTTGTCGCCGCTCGGGTGGGGGAAGGGGTGCACACTAATGAAGAACACTGAAGACTCCTCCCAGAGAGAGGACGAAGGGAGCTGGAAGAGGAGGCTCCCTGAACCACCTGTCGCGGTAAATGGCTGGTGGGATCATTGTGTGAAGGAGGGAAAACTGAGAAACGAGCAACGCACAGAAAGACAGCAGATAGATTCGACCTGGAAGCGAACTGCTCCCGAAGTGCGTGGCAACAACCACGCGCCCTGAATGAAAGATCATGACATTCTGCTGCACGCACACCTTGGCACACATGGAGCGCCGTACGCACTTGTGCATCAACGTCGGCCGTGAGAGCCACCGCAACCACCCACGGCATCCGCGTGGCAAAGCGGTGCTGCATCTTGAGCGATGGTGGCTTCGCAAGTGAAACAGACCATCCAACCATTGGATGGCATGTCAGTCAAAGCCTGGAAAGCTCTGGCTGGCCCGAACTTGGAACGACCGAACTCTTCACTGAAGTCACGACTCTTTCCACTACGACATCGATGACATTCCATCGGCCCCTCGAAACGGCATTAAGCCTCCATGTTTCTCCATTCTTCATAACGCACGCATGCACGCCAGCCTTCTACATGTGCATCAATGGTTCGGACAACCTTGATCACTTCTGGGCACGAGATACATGAAATACCCGACGTCGTTCCAGCGGGGAACTCCCGGTGAAAACTCCATGAGGCTCAGATAGTTACTCCGCGGCCTCCTCGGATAGTCGCTCAGCTAGGTAATGGTCAACCACAATACGTCTCGCATTCGCCACTGACAGCTTGAACGGCGATATTGTTACCAGGCCTCTATGCCAACGTAGGGGATCTCCGAGCCAAGAAGCCCGCACGAGGCTCAAAGAGTTCACCTTTCTGCAATTTCTTCTTCTCCGAGGGGTGCTAACCCCTGTAGGTCTTCAGGCCCCCCCATACAGAGAAAAGCAATCGTCGTTTTCACGCCATCCTTGACGGACTTGGGCCCCGACAGAAGTGGAAAGCTGGTATTTCTCCGCAGCGCCCGCCGCGCAACAACGACGACGACGGCGACCACGACTACGACTGCGACAACGATGCGAACACGGCTACGGCTACGACTACGAGTAGTTAGCGACCACGACTACGAGTACAACTAATTACGCTTACGACTGCGACTACGAGAACTCGCGAATCAAAATTATGCACATATCTATTGCAATCCTCATGAGAAGATGCTTGGATTTCCTCGCGCTTGTAAGGCAGCCCAAGATGGATTATCCACTGGGGGAGAGACCCCCCCAACAAAAACAAATATCCAGCCTGCGCAGAAGTAGAAGATAAACAATTTTACCGCCGCATTGACGACGAAGACGACGACGGGCAGGGGCGAGCTCCTTCCCCGCCGAGAGAGAAGGGGGGGGGGATGCGCAAAACTAGAGACCTCCTGAAACATGTTTGTTTACTCCAGATTTCGTAATAAAGGGAGGGGGGTCTCATTTCGGGGGGGGGTCTCTTCCAGGCTATCTTGCAGGGCCTGGGGGGTCTGGGGACGATGTTTTGGAGGGTTCTCCCACGGGGGAGGTCTGAAATGGCTCGTCTTAGAGGGTCCAGACCCCCTCCCTTTTATTACGACATCTGGAGTACGTTCCCAAGTGTTGGACGCCCGCGGCGACACGACTTCGTCGATCTCTTCCCGGCGGGGATGCCCGCCTCCCGCGTCGACTCGGGCCGGGAGCCCGCCGCCCGCCCGTGCGAACCCGAGGAGGCAAGGCCGGGGCGGACGGTGGCCGACTCGAGGCTGCCACAACGGACGGCGAGAGCAGCCCTTGCGTCCTGAGAGGTGGCTGCGGGTGCCGGGTTTTTTCGGGAGCCCACAAAGGACGTACGCGCCCAGCTATGTACATAAACACGGCCCCTCGATTCGCGAGACCGGCCGCGTTATACGAACATTTGTGCAATGCGTGCTCTCGAAACTCGTGTGGATTCATGTACATGTACGTCCTTCTTTCGCTCTTGATTTTTGGCCTCCCTAGAGGTGCACCGTTGAAGACGGCTGCGGAGGAACTGTGTGTTCAGCTCGGCGCCACCCGGCAGCAGGCCTGAGGGAGCGAGAAAGGGAGAGAGAGAGAGAGAGAGAGTGAGGCCGAGCAGTGATCTTCAGTGGAGCTCGACCTCCAGTGGGATGATGTGCACCGCGACCTCTTTGAGCTCAGGGTGCAGGCCCTTCTCAATGGCTATGGCATGTTCGTGTCGTGTCGACCCCAGCAGTGGTTCCTGGCACCGCAGGGATCGTTCAACCTTGAACGATCGGCCGCTTCCGAAAAGTCAGATCGTTCACCATCCCAGCGGCGGGGTCACCGCTGGTCGACACGACGCGAACCTACCGTACGGAGGAAAAGAGCGAGCGAGGAGCCGGCGCTGGAGGCTGTCACATACCCGCAGAGCGGCCGGAGGTGCTCTTGCCGGCCCTGCGGCCCATGGGATTGGCCACGGCCAAGCCCCGTCTGCTCTGGCCTTCGCAGGGGCACGCCCACACTCCCCAGCCATGAGCAGGAGCACGAGCAGGAACAGGACGAGGACGAGGGCGGCGCGGAAGGGCGGGGGAGCAAGGCTGAACCGGGCATTCCCCTCCCGAATAGTGGCAAAGTGCGATCGTGGAAGCCTTGCTGCGCTCGAGGAAGCCCATGTCCTCCCGGATTGTCCGCAACTCCTGGCCGCTCACTTGAGACGACACGATCGGAGGGGGGGTGCTGCATGAGCGAAGAGATTCTGGAGGCGAAAGGGACTTGCGGAATGGCTCTGTCTGGAGGCCATTGTCGACATGATGGGTTCCGGAAATTCTAGATTCAAAAAAAGTGTCATCTCTTGGGGGTGCATGTTTTACTTCCGCTGGCTCCCACCAGCCTTCCGCCAGCTTCCGTCGGCGGAGCTAGCCATTTTTATCTAAAGGCTGCCGCCTCTGCCGCCGACCCGTTTCATTCCACTGGGTTTCGCGCGGCATTTCGATGTGCGCAGAGTGGTTTGGAATTTCTACGGGATCTCCTGGCGGACTTTCCTGTCCCTGTTTTGGTGAGCCTGCGTTTCTTCTGGGTGAATTTGCATCAACTTTGCGAAGTCTCCCATCCGGCTCGAAACAGAATCAGGCGTCAGACCCGGTTCGAAAAGGAGAGCAGGCATGCACGGTGTCTGACCAAGAAGAAGCGGATGTGGTTTAGCTTCAGCAGCCACGGCAATCAGTGTGCGTTGGGCGCAGTTGCAAGCGGGATCGAGGAGGATTGAGGTGGACAGGGCACGCCCGGAGACCTGCTCGAGACCTCTGGGGATCGATCCGTCGTGACAAGCGGCATCGGAAAGGCCCTGGGAGGGGGCGGGGAACCGATTTCCGGCCGATTTGTGGTAGCGGAGGCGGAGTTGAGACACCGGCAGCTGGCCACAAACCGAACGTCGAGTTCCCAAGTTCGAACTTCGAGGATCCAGGTTCGAATGCCTCTTGCCTTCGGGGGCCCCCTGGTCGTCACGGCCTAACGCAATCGGACAGGTGGTGCCTCTGGATCCCGGGAGGGGTCTGGGGACCGATGTTGAGTTGAACTCGAAGTGTCCATCCCCAGACTTCCTCGCGTTGCACAAAAATCCTGACGGGAATGTTTGGCTATGTTCGCCTTCGCGGGGCACTGAACGGTCCCTCGGACCTTCAAAAAACGTTTCAGGATGAAGCCCCGACCGTTGAGAGGGTGTCCGGACCTCTGGTGGCAGTTGTTTTGAGAAGGGGGAGAAGCGAAACACTGCGCGGAGGCGCGGAAACACGGCACCACGAAGGCAGAAACACGGGAGCGCGCGGGCTTGCAAAACCGAGAACGACTTCTCTGGGCGCACGTGGAGCAGTCGCGTGTCAGCCAAGAATCGCAAGCGCGCTGCGTGCGCGCCGGAACCGGCTCCCCGGGGGCATTGGACATGTACTGGGTGCAAAGCGGCGTTCCCGAAGGAAGACTTCCGCTGCTGGATTTCTGGGAGGAGCGCCCAGAAGCCGAACGAGAAACAGCGATGTAATCTGTGTTTCACCAGTGAGCGCGAGGCTGAGAAGCGCATTGGTGAGGCAAACGCCGTTGCGTTGGCGAAGGTGAGCCGCGTGGGCTGAATGGGCATCGGTTTGGCGCGCTAGGAGGTTACGCGAGTGGAAAGCCCATGGTGGGCGCAGAACGCGCGGGGGGCAGAATGTCGGAACGGGGTTGGGGCGGTGTCCCAAAAACGCATCTCCAGGGCGTTGGCGGGGAGACTAGGACCAAGTCGGACCCGGGCGAGGATTTGCAGGGTGCCGGGTCCCAAGAACACAGTTCTAGGGGGTCTTGGGGGCAAGAGCGTCGGCGGTGGGCCTGGAACGGGGTGAGATCCGGGCGAGAGTTGCAGGAAGCGTGGTCTTAAGAACACAGCTCCCGCGGCGCGTGGGCCAGGGTGTCGGCTGGGGGTCTAGAACGGGGTCGCATCTGGGCGAGAAATGGGAGAGCGCGGGGGCGGAAGAACTCTGCTCCCGGTTGCGAGGGTGTCACCCGGGGGGTCAAGAACGGGGTTGCCTCCTGGCAAGAGTGCAGTGCGCGGAGCCCCCAGAACAACGCTCCTGGGCGCCAAGGTGTTGGCGGGGGGTCTATAACGGGGTTGGATTCGGGCGAGAAATTGCGGGGTGCGTGGTCCCAAAACAGAGTTCCCAGAGGTCAGGGTGTCGGCGGGGGGCTAAAGACAGTGTCAGATCCGAGTGAGGACGTGTGAAATGGGAGATAAGAACACAGGTCCTGGCGGCCAAGGGTGTCGGCGCGGGGTGTAGAACGGGGTCGGATCCGGGCGATAAAATGCAGGATGCGAGGTTTCAAAAACACAGCTCCCGGAAGCCTGGGTGTTGGCGGGGCGTCTAAAACGGAGCCGGATCCAGGCGAGAAATTGCAGGGGGCGGGGCCCCAAGAACAGAGCTCCCGGAGGCCAGGGTGTCGGCGGGGGGTCCAGAACGGGGTCGGATCCGGGCGAGAAAGTGTAAGGTGCGAGGTCCCAAGAACAGAGATCTCGGGGGCCAGGGTGTCGGCGGAAGGTCTAAAGCGGGGTCGGATCCGGGAGAGCACGTGTAGGGTGCGAGGTCCCGAGAACACAGCTCCCGGAGGGCAAGGTGTCGGCGGGGGGTCCAGAACGGGGTCGGATCCGGGCGAGAACGTGTAGGGTGCGAGGTCCCAAGAACAGAGATCTCGGGGGCCAGGGTGTCGGCGGACGGTCTAAAGCGGGGTGGGATCCGGGCGAGAACGTGTAGGGTGCGAGGTCCAGGAACGGGGAGGCCAGGGCGTCGGCGAGGGGTCTCGAACGGGGTCGGATTTGGCGGCAGGGTCGGTCCCGGGCTAGAACTTGTCGGGAAGGGGGGGTCCCAAGAACAGAACTCCCAGGACGGTGCGGGGGTCCGACCAGGTGGGCGGCAGGGTCGTTCCGGCTAGAACTTGTCGGGTGGGGGGGTCCAAGAACAAATTCCCAGGACGGTGCGGGGGCCGACCAGGTGGGCGGCAGAGAACTGTCGGTGGGGGGGTCCCAAGAACAGAACTCCCAGGACGGTGCGGGGGTCCGACCAGGTGGGCGGCAGGGTCGGTCCCGGGCTTAGAACTTGTCGGGTGGGGGGGGTCCCAAGAACAGAACTCCCAGGACGGTGCGGGGGTCCGACCAGGTGGGCGGCAGGGTCGGTTCCGGGCTAGAACTTGTCGGGAAGGGGGGGGTCCCAAGAACAGAACTCCCAGGACAGGGGGGTGGTCGGCTCCCAGGGTCGGTCCCAGGCGGCAGGGTCGGTTCGGAGAATTGTCGGGTGGGGGGGTCCCAAGAAAGAGACTCCCAGGACGGTGCGGGGGTCCGACCAGGTCGGCGAGAAATTGTCGGTCCCAGAACGGAGCTCCCAGGCGGGGGTCCGACCAGCAGGGTCGGTCCGGGCTAGAAATTGTCGGGTGGGGGGGGTCCAAGAACAGATTCCCAGGACGTGCGGGGGTCCGACCAGGTGGGCGGCAGGGTCTGTTCCGGGCTAGAACTTGTCGGGGGGGGCGGTCCCAAGAACAGAATCCCAGGACGGGGCGGGGGTCCGACCAGGTGGGCGGCAGGTCGGTCCCGGGCTAGAACTTGTGGGTGGGGGGGGTCCGCAAGAACAGAGCTCCCAGGGACCGGGGTGTGCCGGACCGAGGTGGGCGGCTAGGTCGGTGTGCGGGGGTCCGACCAGGTGGGCGGCAGGGTCGTTCCGGCTAGACTTGTCGGGTGGGGGGGTCCCAAGAAGAACTCCCAGGACGGTGCGGGGTCCGACCAGGTGGCGGCAGGGTCGGTCCCGGGCCGAGAACTTGTCGGGTGGGGGGGTCCCAAGAACAGAGGGTGCGTGACCAGGTGGGTCGGTTCCGGGCTAGAACAAGAGCCTCCCAGGACGGTGCGGGGGTCCGACCAGGTGGGCGGCAGGGTCGGTCCCGGGCCAGAACTTGTCGGGTGGGGGGGTCCCAGAGAAGGACGGTGCGGGGGTCCAAGAACCAGCTGGCGGGGGTCCGACCAGGTGGGCGGCAGGGTCGGTCCCGGCCAGAACTTGTCGGGTGGGGGGGGTCCCAAGAACAGAACTCCCAGGACGGTGCGGGGGTCCGACCAGGTGGGCGGCAGGGTCGGTTCCGGGCTAGAACTTGTCGGGTGGGGGGGTCCCAAGAACAGAGCTCCCAGGACGGTGCGGGGGTCCGACCAGGTGGGCGGCAGGGTCGGTCCCGGGCCAGAACTTGTCGGGTGGGGGGGTCCCAAAAACAGAGCTCCCAGGACGGTGCGGGGGTCCGACCAGGTGGGCGGCAGGGTCGGTCCCGGGCCAGAACTTGTCGGGTGGGGGGGGTCCCAAGAACAGGGTAGGCGGCGCAAGCACGCACGTTCCCTCACACGCCTCTGGGGTCGGCGGACTTCCGCCGACCCTCCGCCGCCCTCCGCCAAAGAAGTGATGTCAACTCCTTCGATCCTCGAAGGCAAGGCCCCTGCCTGAACGCCTCACGTGAGCTGCATCCCTGCGCTTCTGCAGCTTCGTTGGCTCTCCCCTGGGCGAGAGTCCTCGACGCCTGCGCAATATTATCAGCGCCTCCGAAGCATGTGCAAGACAGAGGCGAGCAACTGCTCCTGGCGTGCGTTTGTGTGCCCCGCGTGCGCTCTAGGGCTGGATAGCTGCCTGGACCGGTTTCCCCCGGGGCCGTAGGCGACCCGAGGAGGGGAGGGCGAGGAGGGGGAGGAGGAGGAGGAAGAGGAGGAAGAGGAGGAGGAGGAGGAGGAGGAGGAAGAGGAGGAGGAGGAGGAGGAGGAGGAGGAGGAGGAGGAGGAGGAGGAGGGGGGGGGGAGGGGGAAGGGGAGGGGGAGGAGGAGGAGGAGGAGGAGGAGGAGGAGGAGGCGAAGGACAGAGGAGGAGGAAGGGTCGCCTAAGCCCTTCGGAGAAGCCGTCCATGTGCAGGACAGAGGCGAGCAAATGCTCCTGGCCTGCATTTGTGTGCCCCGCGTGCGCTCTAGGGCGGGATAGCTGCCGTCGAAGAGACCGCTCTTACGAAAAACCCCAAGCGCCCCACGATTGCTGCAGCCCGCTGCAAGAAAGAAGAGGCGCCTGTGCTAGGCTCGCTCCTGTACCGTCGCCAGCTGCGGGCGCAGCCAGCGTTGCGGCGATCATCCCTGTGCGGGGGGGGTGCTCATCCATAGCCAGCGCCTGGGGGATCGATCTCTGGGGACCCCAGCAAGCGGTGGATCCAATTGCCCCCCCCCCCCGGGCCCGAATGCAATCCACCAAAAGGGCGCCGAATATGCCACCAGGATGCCACAAAAAGAGCCTCCAGACGGGGAGGCAGAGAGAAAGAACGGGCAAGCCAGCGACATCTCGCGCTCTGAAGGTAAGTGCGCTTTCCGTCCCCGTGCCAAGCACGTCCAATTGCCCCCCCCCCCCGGGCCCGAATACAATCCACATCCGCCGCCCGAGCGGCCGTGGGGCGGCGAGCCTGGCGGCGAGCCGCGTTTGGACTTTCCCCTCCCCGCGCGCTGGGACCTCCCCCCTCCCCGCCTCCCGCCTTTGCGCCACTGGGCTTCGCCAAGTGCGGCCCCGGGGCCCGAAGCCTGGCGAAGACGCGCGGCGTGGAGCAGTAGCGACGCCCAGGTCTCAGGGAGTAGCGGGGCGATCGAGGCCATGAGCTGGGTGAGAGTGGAGACAGGCTCGCCGGGAGCGGCCTGGAAGGCCCCCTAAGGAGGCCCGCGGACGAGGGCGATATGCCCAAGACTCGCCATCGTTCCCACGTCCATGGCCCCGTGCACTGTTCGGTTTCGCGCGCGCATTTGTTCACAAGGTGCTCCAACATGCAACTCGACAGGAGCGCGTTTCTTTACTGTCAGCGATAACGGGTGTTGGTGAGCGATAGTGGGAGTTCTGCGGGGGGGGAGCGGGCCGGGGGGGCATAACCCTGCGCGGGCGATATTACACCCCCAAATATAATAAACGGTTCCCGCGGGGATAATAAAGGATTTTCCCGGGGAGGGTCAGTTCACTACGATGATGATGAATATGATGATGATGAAGAGGAAGATGAAAAAGGGGGAGGAGGAGGAAGAGGAGGAGGAGGAGGAGGAGGAGGAGGAGGAGGAGATTCAACCAAGCGCGCGACGCAAGGCTGACTCGAGAGATCTCGAGGCTCGTGGATACTTGCCCGCAGAGGCGCACGACGCAAGGCTGACTAGAGCGATCTCGAGACTCGCGGCTAAGTAGGCGCCTAGATTTTTGTCAGCGCGACAGAGGTCCTTGGCCGATCTGGCCAAGAAACCCCTCTTGCGCTGGACTTCGAACAACTCCCCCATGCAAGCACGGCATCCTTTGGGGCCGTCCTTGCGCGGGAGGCACTTGGTGCAAAGCTGGGCGGAGGCGCTAGCCTCCTCGTGGGTGGCGGACTTCGGCTCGGCCGCCGTGGGGCCCATGCAGGGGCTGGCCTTGGCCTTGGCCATCGCCAAGTCGTTGTCGCTGGCCTCCTTGAGTTTACTGGTGAACTCGTTGCCTCGAGCGACCATGGTGTGGAGGGCTGCTGGCATTTGGCGGCCCTCGCCCCGGATCTCGCGCAGGGCGCGCTCGATCCAGCGACTCGTCCACAGGCCGCAGCTCCAACCGTCTACTTGGCGCCGTTTGTTGCTCGTTGCTGGGCAGTGCTCGCCAGGGCCAATGGCGCCGAGCCTGCGCGGGGTCCTCGCGGCGGCCTTGGGGGGCCACGCGCGAAACCCACCCGCGATTCCAGAGGAGGGCGGAGTGCACTTCGCTCGGCAGCTCCCGAGCAAAGTGAACCCCACCTTCCCCCCTCAGAAATCGCGGGGTGTAGGCGTGATTTCGCATGTGACCCTTTTGGGCCTGCTTGGCGTTCTCGGGCGGCAGCTTCAGGGCGTCGCGGCATTCCACTTCGAAGCCGCCCCCGTCGATCCTCGAGACCTGGCGGGAATTGCAACAAGTGGCCCCTGCCGAGGGCGCCCCCAGGATTCGCCCCAAACCGGAGCGAAACGCTGGGGGCACCCTGGGGGGGGGGGAGCAACCGCCGACCTTGAGGTGCTGCGTGTAATGTGCGGGCGCCTCGGAGTGCACGCAGACCAGCACGTGCTGGGCCTTGGCGACCCTCTCTGCCCTGCGCTTTTGCTCCTCGGGCTGCTGGGCGGCGGGCGCTTCCTCGCCCTGGCCCTCTCGAGCCCAGGCGACGGCCGCCGTGGGCTCGACCGCCAGAACTTTGTCGGGGACGCCCGCGCGCTCCTCGATCTCGCCCAGCAGCGCGTGCACCGTGCCCAGCTCGAGGGCGTCGCCCTTCACGATCTGCTCGCAGCTCATGATCGCGAGCTCCTTGGCGAGCTCGGTGCGGCGACCCAATCTTGTCTGGCGCCAGTCGAGCTTCTGCGGCCCGGGGAACTTGCAATCCCTCTCGCTCGTGACCTGCGGCGTTCGGGATTCACAAGAGCTCGTTAGCTTCCGCCTGCTTCCGCTTCGCGTTGCTTCCGCCTGCTGCCGCTTTCATCTCTTTTCCAGTCTGCCAACTTCCGCCTGCTTCCGCCGCCCCAGGCAGAAGCAGCCAGAAGCTAACGCGTGCCTGTGACCCTGCCAGCCTCGCTGCTGTCGATCTGGAAGATCGACGCCCTCTCGACCTCGAGGACGCGCAGGCGGTGCCCGTCCTCAGCGCCCAAGACTCGCCAGACGTCCTGCACTCTGCCGGACCTGCCTCGCAGCTGCCCCCCTCGGAGACGCGCGCCGCCTTGCCGTGCCAGGGGGGCTCCTCGCAAGCCTCGAGGCCGTTCTTCTGCTTGGCCTTGTCCTTCTCCGTGGCGTTATTATCCGCTTGCTTCTTCTGCTTGCGCCTCTTGGGGAAGCTCGCGCGCGCCTTCGGCGGCCTGCCTGCGAGCTTCGCCTGGGCCGCGCCTCTGCTGAGCTGCTCGAGCGAGGTCTCGCCGCCAGTCTTGGCCTTCTCGCGCTGCCACTTGCGAGCGCGCTTGCCCAGGAACTGGCCCGCGAAATTGGACGCCCACCTGTTCTCGCGTTTAACTGTCCGTTTCACCTAGATCCTGTTCTCGACGGCGTGCGGGGACTTGATATCCTTGATCCGCTCCTCTGGCGGTGTGAGCGCGTCCTTCTGCTCGTCGGTGAGCTCGAGGTCCAGCTCTCGGAGCTCCAGGAGGCAGGGGTTCTCGTCCTGCTCGTAGTCCCTCGGCAAGTCGTCGTTGTGGACGCAGTCGACGACGAGGGCGCTCCACTCGGGCGCGGGCGGCGCGCCCTCGGGCCAACTCTGGGCGCCCTCGAAGCGCCCCTTCGCCAGGCTATCCTCGATGCTGCGGTCGGGCTCGATGCAGTCGCTCCACGGCTCCATGCCCGTGACGACCTTGAGCTCGCCTTGCTCTGTCGGCCGGACCGCGAGCATCTGGTTGGCTTGCAGCCCTTGGAGTGGCACCGCGCCCGCGTTCTGCTCGCGAGAATGGGCGTGGGCCTCGGAAGCGCAGTAGGGGCACTCGTAGGGCCCCAATTGCGTCAGGGACTTGTACTCCTTCTGGGGCTCGGCCATGGTCTTCTGGTTCCAGTCTGGCTCCATGGCCCAGCGCGCGTCGGCCTTGACCTCTCGGATATTGGCCCTGAGCTGGCTGTGCTCGCGGGGGGCGGGCCCCTGCAAGAAGCTCGTGCCGTCGGGGGCCATGGGCGCGTAGATGACATTCTTGAGCCACGCCCGCAGCGCCACTGCCTCGGTCCACTGGCTCGAGGCTCTGCTCTGGCCGTGCTCCTGCTCGATGAAATCGATGGTCCAGCTTGCCGCCGGCTCGTCCGCCCAGACCCTCGGCTGTCCCCACGCGTCGATGGCCTCGAACGCCCTCGCGCGGTCCCCTCGGAGAACTCGAGTAGAGCGTTGCGCCGGCCCTTGAGCAATGCTCCCAGGGGCTCGCCTGCTCGGAAGCGCCCCGTCTCGCCATCGCCCCGCTCGTAGGTGGCGTCGCGCCGCCAGGCGCCCTCCCCGAGGTTCACGTCGCTGACTCGGCCGTGCCTTGCGCAGGGGACAAGGAGGGCGCTGCGCTTCTTGGCGGACTGCGGCCCCCTGCTCGGGTCGAACCAATTCTCGGCCGCGGAGATGTTGATGAGGGTGATCCTGTACTTGTCTCCTGCGCTCGAGTAGGCCTGCTCCACTTGCGCCTTGTGTTCGGGGTGCCCTGCCAAGTGCTCGGCGTTCTCCGCTTCGAAGGCTGCCGCGTCGTGGTCTCTGCCCGTCTCGCGGTACTCCTCGCGGAGGTTCTCGCTGCGTTTCTTGGCGCCCGCGGCGCGCACCTTTCGGGCGCCCGAAATGGGCGCGGAAAGAATGGGCGCAGCGCCCCGCAACGAATGTTGCCCCGATCCAACAGCGGCCGCCGTTGGGAAGGCGGCCTTCAGTCTCGAAAGGACCCAGGCCGAGGAGACACCGACAGCGAACCCTGTTCAAAATGATCAGGAACTGCTGTTGGGCACTGTTCCCTTTCTTTCCGCACCCATTTCGCCCGCGCCGAGACCTCGTTCTCGAGGGCGCACATGCGACCCTCGCCCCGGAGCTCGAGCCAGAGAGCGGCGGCGTCGACGACGACCACGCTCGCGCTGGCCCTGCGCGGACCACGACGGCGCTGACGACTACTACAACTACTACTACTACTACTACTACTACTACTATTACTACTACTCCTGCTACTACTAGTACTACTACAACTACTAGCAAGTATACTAGTTACCAGTCGTAGCACCCGGTAATAAGACCTGGTAGTAGTGCCTGGTAGTTGTAGTACGTGGTAATATTAGTAATAGTAGTAGTACCTGGCAGTAGTAGTAATACCTGATAGTAGTAGTTACTAGTCGCAGCACCTGAGAGTAGTAGTAGTTGTTGTAGTAGATGTAGTAGTAGTCGTATTAGTAGTAGTAGTAGTAGTAGTAGTAGTAGTAGCAGTAGTAGTAGTAGTAGTTAGTAGCAGTAGTTGTAGTAGTAGCAGCAATAGTAGTTACTAGAAGTAGTGCTAGTACTAAGAGTAACTAGCACTGGAGTCGTTGTCGCCGGCCTTCCTTTCGTTGCCGCGGGCGCGCGTCGTGCGTTTGGCGGCGCTCGCCTTGGATCTCGCGCAAGGCGCGCTCGATCCAGCGACTCGTCCCGTCCCCAGTTGTAGTAGTAGTAGTAGTAGTAGTAGTAGTAGTAGTAGTAGTAGTAGTAGTAGTACGAGTGGTAGTCGTAGAAGTAGCAGTAGTAGTAGTAGTAGTAGTAGTAGTAGTAGTAGTAGTAGTAGTACTAGTAGTGGTAGTAGTAGTAGTAGTAGTAGTCGTAGTAGTAGTAGTAGTAGTAGTAGTAGTAGTAGTAGTAGTACGAGTAGTAGTACGAGTAGTAGTAGTAGTAGTAGTAGTAGTAGTAGTAGTAGTAGTAGTAGTAGTAGCAGTTAATAATAGTCCTCGTACTGGGCAGTACTAGTAAGTAGTTCCAACGACCACTACTAGTATTAGTTAGTACTATCACGACTACGGCCAACTACTACTAATGCAACTAGTGCCGCCGTGGCCCAGGTGAGCTTGGCCTTTTCCTTGCCGGGGGTCTGCTCCCTCTGGTCGGACAGGCGCCGGCCCTTGCGCCCGCTCGCGTTTATCCTCCAGAGGACGAACTCGTCCACCCACTGCATGTCCTTCTTGGTCGTCTGGTTTAATCTGGAAGGTACTCAGGCGCTTGGTCACCCTCTTGAGGATCTCGGCGCCGTGGCTCTCGTGGCCCATCTTCAGCAGGTGGGGCTGCTTGTCATGCTCGAAGGCCTGCTCGCGGCGCAGCCGCGTCAGAAGGGTCTGCTTCCTGACCTCGCGGCCGTGCTCGCGCGCCCGCTTGGGCCAGCACTCGAGGCGGTGCATGAGGCCCACGAGCGGGCGCTTGGCTGTGACTTGACCAGGGATTTCGCGGGGCAGCCTGGCGCCGCGGCTCCCGCTGCGCCTCTGCTGGTTCGCTCGGGCGCGCCCGCGGCTCTGGGGGCCGTTCATGCCGAACCTCGCCGTGGCAACCTTCTTCTCGAGGGCAGCTCGAGGGCCCTGCCATCGGGTAACCGCCTCGTGGCCCCAGTGCCACTTGTGCTCCAGCTCGGCTCTCGCTCGGCGCGGCAGGGAGGCGAACTTCGTCGCGTTGTGCTCGTCCGCGCGCTCGCTCCAGTCGAGGAAGATCTGGAGCTTGGACTGCGCTGTTGGGTCTCGTCGCAGCGTGGGCGCAGCTCGGGGTTTGTGCGTTTCCCTGTGCTCCGCGCTCGTGCCGTGGGGTCTGCCGCCATTGCCGAAGCCTCGCTTCGCGCCTCGGCCGAAGTCGCGCGGGGCGAGGGGCTTGCCCTCGGCGCTCGCAAGCTCTCGGCGCGCGGCCGCGGCCCCGGGCCGCCCCTGCATTGGGGGGAGGGGGGGGGGGGGCTCGTAATATTACAATCGGCCCGCGTAGTAAGGATGGGCGGCAAAGATACAAGGTCTCCGCAAGGCCCAGACATGGGCCGAAGTGGCAAGAATGCAAGGGTACAGCAAGACTGCTCATCCCTACCACGCGGCTCGCTTATAATATTATGAATTGGAGCACGGGCGAGAAGAGAGGAATAATAATGGTGGGAGACGGAAGGGGGGAGAGGATGGCCCCAGGATTGATTTTGCAAAATATAGAATGGATTCGGGGCCTTCGGCTCTTTATTTGTAATACAACTTATGTTTTCAATCAATTTCAGAGGCGCGTGGAAAGGCCCGCGATGGGGCCCCGCGGGCGATAAAACACCTCGCGCATAAAAAAAGCCCGCCCCGGAAGGGGGGGGGGGGGCGGAAAAGGGGAAAACGCGCCCAAAGGAAGAGAAGCAGAAGGCAAGGACTAAGGAAGATAAGGCGCATCATTTTTGAAGCTGCTGCCAGTCAGCGCGAAGCGATAGCAATTTCGATCCGAAACATAAAAGAAGAGGAAAATAAGAAACAGAAAGACGAGACAAGCTACAGAAAGATGAGGAAGAGGAATCCTGCTCGGCCGTCTCAGCCTCGAACCTCGCGGCCTCGAGTTGCCTGTGGGGGAGGTTCTCAGCTTCTGGTGCGAGCTCGGGGCCGCGGGCGGCGAGGTCTGCATGCCCCAGAGGCTCGACGAGCTCGTCTGCTTCGTCGGCGCGACCATCGGAGTCTCGCTGCAAAGCTGCAGTAGCTCGAAACAGAAAACCTCGAGCCAACGTGGCTACGGAAGGTTGTTAGTTAGCTTGTCGTTGGTGCTCCTTGGGGTTCGCTTGTTGTTCTTGCTTGGTTTGATGATGTTGTGGTTTGCTGTTGCGTCGGTTGATGGCGTCGTTGTTGTGATTGCTGTTGCTTCTGCTGTTGTTGGTGGTGATGTTGTTGTGCTGGTTGCTGCTGCAGCTGTTTGCAAAACCGATGCTGTTGTTTGCGCGGGTTGCGTTGCTTGCGTGTGCTTGTGTTATTTGTGTAGGTGGTTTTGTTTTTTGAAGCACCTGTCTCTTTTCTTTTCTGGCGCCCTCGAGGCCGGGGGTCACCCCGCTCAGAGTTTCCAACGCCTCGTCCTCGCTCGGCCCGGAGGCACCTCGCTCAGAGCCCCCGCCGGCTCGCGAGGCGCCCCAGGGCTGAGTCAGGACTCGGGGCCGAGGCCTGCGAGGCATCGCGCTGCCTCGTCGTTGCGGGCTTGCAGAGGCGCCTGCGCATCTCCTCAGGGCCGAGCTTGACCACCAGCTTCATGTTCTCGAGCTTTGGGGGGCCCTTCTTGTCCCCCGGCTCGACCTTCACGTCGTCCGGCTTGACCTCGAACGTGGCCTTCTGGTCGTCAAGCTTCTTGTCCCCGAGGCTCTTGTCCTCAGGTTTGCTGGCGTCCCCCCCCAGCGCGGTGGGTTCCGTCTCCCTCGTCCACTCGTCGCCCTTCGCCCACTCGCCGACGCTCTCGTCGTCCGACCGCCCAGCGACTGGCCGCCGACCGTCGCTGTCCGACTCGGCCATGGGGTGCTGCGTCTCGGCCATTGTGTGCTGCGTCCTCAGCTGGCTTGAAATGCTTGCGCCTAAATGGGCCACGATTGTTTGTTGCTCGTGTTGTTTGTCTTGCTGCTGTTCTTGTGTGTCTTGTTGCGTCTGCTCTTCTTGTTTGTATTGCTGCTGTTTGCGAGCGTGCGAGTGTGCAGCTGTTGTTAGTTATCCCTGCGGTTTGTCCTGGTGCTGCTCTGCCCTGCCGTTGCTGCTGTCTTGCTGGTTGCTGTCGTGGCTGCTGTTGTTTGCGTGTGTCTTCTGGTGTGTGTGAGTGTGTGTGAGTGTGTGAGTGGTGTGTGTGTGTGCGTGTGACTGTGTGTGTGTGTGTGTGTGTGTGTGTGTGTGTGTGTGTGTGTGCGTGTGCGTGGGTGTGCGTGCGTGCGCGTGCGCGCGCGCGCGTGCGCGTGCGCGCGCGCTGGTGCGTCTGCGCGCGCGCGTGCGCGCGCGGCCGCTGGGCTCTGAGGCCCAACCCTCGACCCTCGGATCGGGGGCCAGAGGTCCTGGAGCCTCAGCTTGGCGATCCTCGGATCTAGGATCCGAGGTGCTCGCAGATGCCCAAGATCAAAATCTCCGATCCTCGATCCGAGGATGGAGGATCGAGCCTGCTCGGTGGCAGCGTGGGCCAGAGGGCGACCAGAGGGGCACTAGGCTCGGCCCTCGAGCCTCGGATGTCGAACCCGTTATCATCCAGTCCAAGCTTGGCGACCCTCGGATCTAGGATCCGAGGTGCTCGCAGATGCTCAAGACCAAGATCTCGGATCCTCGATCTGAGGATGGGGGGTCGCGCCTGCTCGGCGGCAGCGCGGGCTCGAGGACGGCGAGAGGGGCGATCCACCGCCGCCGATGCTCGTCTTCCAACCTCGCATGTCGAAACCGAGATCTTCCAGTCCAAGCTTGGCGACCCTCGAATCTAGGATCCGAAGTGATCGCAAATGCTCAAGACCACATTCTCGGATCCTCGATCCGAGGATGGCGGGTCGAGCCTGCTCGGTGACAGCGCGGGCTCGAGGACGGCGGCAAGTGCGCTCTACTATCGCCCGCGCTCGGCCCCCGAGCCTCGGGCGTCGAACCCGCGATCTTGGAGTCCGAGCTTGGCGACCCTCGGGTCTAGGGCCCGAGGTGCTCGAAGATGCTCGGACTCAGGACCTCGGGCCCTCGATCCGAGGATGAAGGATCGAGCGCGCTCGGCGGCAGCGCGGCGATCGAGGGTCGCCGAGGCTCGACGCTCGACCCGCGGATCGCGAACCCGAGATCTTCGAGCCTAGGCTTGGCGACCCCCCTCGAAACGGCGCCCTCGCAACGAAAAAATGGGGCGCTCGGCTCGGGGAGTTCGCGCGCCCAGGCGTCCGCGAGCATGCGCGGGGCGGGCTCTGACTCGGCCTTCGTGTCGCGCTTGTTCATGGCGAGCTTGTCGTACTCGGCCTGGGTCGGCGCAAGCTTGTCGAAGTGCAGCTTGATGCGGTTCTCGAGGAGCATCTGCTCGCGCTGCTGCTGCTGCTTGACGGTTTTCGAGTAGCCCCGCTTGGCGCGCTTGTCTTGGTAGGCCTGCTCGCTCAGCTCGCAGCTCATGTCGGCGGTCTTCTTGGTGGGCCAGCACCGCTTGACAATTGCTTGAGCGGCGGCCTTGGCGACCCCGTCGGACGCGATCGAGACCGCGGAGGTCTCGTTGCACCGCTTCAGGTACTCTCGGGCCCTGCTTGGAACCATGGCGAGGAGCATCTCGGAATTCTCGGCGGGTCCCTCGCCCAAGTGCTCGACGGGCTCGTGCTCTTTGCTGAGCGGCAACACTAGCTCGTGAGGGTGGGGAAGCTCGGCGGGGACCTGGGGGTGCATGGCCGACGCGCTCGGCATGAGAGCCGTGGGTCAGCTTCTCGACGCTCTCGGAGCCGAACTCCATGTCTCTTCTTGGCGAGTTCCTGCAGCTTGGCCCTGAAGCTCGGCATGAGCCAGGCGAGGTCATCGGGCGGCTCTCCGTGGTCCTCGAAGATGTCGCACACGTGCTCGTCCTTCTCGACGTAGGTACTGTAGAACACCGCCATGTCCAGCTCGATGCGCCTCTTGTCCTTCCCATTGAGGACGCGGCCGCGCTCGATGTTCTTGCAGGGCCCGCCTTGGCACGCCATCTCGAGCACGGCTTGTCGGGCGCTGCTTGACCACAAGGCGTTCTCGGCCTTGAAGTAGCAGCTCGTCATCCTCGCTGCATCCGTGCCTTGCGCGCTCGACTGGCACTGGCGCATCTCGGCGATGGAAGCCTTCTCGGCGATGCATGACAGCTTTTCGAGGATCTTCTCGTTCTGGCGTTTGAGAATCTCGTTCGAGCTCGGGCTCGGGGTCGCCACGTTTTTCAGCGCCTCGACGTGCACGCTCGCCGCCGCGGCGCGCTCGGCGGGCTGGGCCATCGCCAGGGCTCGCGACGCAGTAGGGGCAACGATGTGGGGGGATCGGCATTGGGAGGGGCGGACATCGACCTGGAATCGGCGATACATCGCCGATGCATAGGCATGCCTGTCCCCCCCTGTCGCTGCCCCTGGGGCGAAGAGGCTCGGCGCCTCGAAGAGGCTCGAAAGCTTAGAGTCTCGGAGACTCGGGGAAGGTTGGGCCTGGGCAGCTGCGGGGGCAGAGGAGGAGGAGGAAAAGGAAGAGGAGGAGGAAGAAGGGCTACAAACCGTGTGAAGGGTGCGCTAAAAAAGTAATTCACCGAGCTAACTAACTCTAATGTTATGCCTGCTCGAAAAAACGCATACACTATCAAAATCCAGATGGCCCCGCCGCACGTTCCTGACTCGGGAACGGCTAAGAAAATGAAAATCCCTTGGCCTTGCCGCACTTTCGTAACGTGGGCAAACCGAACTGGTGATAATCCCAGTCCTGCCACGCCCTCGTGGTTGCGGAAGCTGGAGTGGTGAGACCACCATGGCCATGCTCAGCGTTTTCGATGCTGTTGCTAATCGACATGATATGATAGCAATTTCGATCCCCGCAACTCTTCCGTGGATTATAAAGTTCGGCCTCCGCGCCTTCCTCCACAGGTTAATCCCTGTGGCCGGAGATAAAACAAAAACACTCGGGGCGTTAACGGGGGTACTTTATTATCGCCAACACTCGGTTAATGTAACGCCTCCCCCCCGCCGTGCGCTCGGTGCGCACGGCGGCAGTGCCCGGAGCGCATGGGAAGGGAGGGGCGTTACGTTATAAGGGTGGGGAGGGGTTGCAATGCCCAGGATTCCCCAAGCAATACAAAGAAACACGCTCCAGCTCTCGCCGAGGAAGAGACACATGCCCGAGCGACGCCAAGGGCAGAGGAGCGGATCCTGCTCCGCGTCCCGCATCAGCTTCCGCACGGACTCCCGGCCTCCTCGCCGTGCGCAGCACGATGCAGAGAGGATGGCGCGTCCAGCAAGCGGCAAAAGTGGGCACAACAAGGTCGCGAGGTTGCCGAGCAGAAGCGCACGCTCGGAACAATTAGCGAGACGGCCTTCTCATTGTGAGCGTTTTCTTATTCGGCGTTTCGACATCGGGCGGGAAGGGGGGGGGGTCTGGCTCCAGACCTCTGCTTCGTGCGACTGTTTGCGACAGTGCGTCCTATGGGGGAGGGACTCCACCTGCTCGAAACAGGTGCCAAAAACAACCAAGATCTCTCCAGAGGGGGAGGGGGGCGTGCGAGGGCCCGCGCCGATCGGCAAAACAAGGAATAAAAAACGCTCACCATAGCAAGGGCGCACCGTTACCAAGCAGAAGCGTGCCCTCGGAACAATTCGCGCGACGGCCCGCTCCAACCGCCATCGTTTCAGCGCCTCGATGTTCGAACGGCTCTGCCATTGCTGCCCCTCTTCCAGCAAGCAAGCAGGTCAAGAACGTCATCCTCCGTTTCCCCTTTGCGGGGGCCGTCGGGCTGCGAAGGTGAGGCTTCAGTAACTGAGCAGCTCAATTCCCAGCCATTCAACAGGGCAGCTCGCAACGTTGCGACATCCAGAACAACATCGGACCAGGACAAAACGGTGATCTCTGAGGCCTGGCGGTTCTGGCGGATGTATCCGGCGCAGCGGCCGCGCCAGAGGGCCCCAGAGCGCTCTCAGAGCGTTCAGGAACGCTCTCGGGCGACGTATCCCGGCATTGGCCCCGCCCGAACTTGGCAGCCGATATGTCCCAGTCATCCGTTCTCAGAACACCGAGCGGTTCAGTTTTTCTCCGGGCAAACGCAAGGGGCAGCTCGGTGCGCGTCAAGCAAGCCCTCCGTCGAGGTCAAGAACACTGAGGAACGCGCTGGCCTCCCTCAGTGAAAGCTCCCACAGTTCCCCGACCTGGCACGGTCCTTCCTCCA
>CAUYUJ010003669.1:1324749-1359749 GCA_963575745.1 Prorocentrum cordatum
CAGGAGCCTAAGCGCAGGTGTGTTGATGGGGCAGTCGCAACTATGTCTGTGTATGTCACCCCCTTGCCCCCCCACCGATCTACCCCCCCAGCCTCCGCCCATCCCTCTGTCCTGACCTGTCCGTACCTCGGAGGTGGACGTCGACGCGGAAATCGGATCAGACGGAGTATGCGAGGCCGGGGGGTCCGCATGCCCTGCCCATGCCTCCGAAATAGATGCCGACGCGGAAAACGGAGCAGATGGAGCATACGAGGTCGGAGGGGGCGGCTGGTGTGCACGACCTGTCTGTATCTCAGGACGTGGACGTCTCGACGCGGAGCTCGGAGAAGACGGAGCATACGAGAGGTCGGAGGGATGGCTGGTGCGCATGCCCCGCCTGTGCCTCCGAGGCTGATCTCGACGCGGGAGACGGAGGCGATGGAGTGGTGGGTGCGCCTCGTGGATGGAGTATACGAGGTAGTCGATGGAGTATACGAGGTAGTCGATGGAGTATACGGAAACGGAGTCGATGGAGTATACGGAAACGGAGTCGATGGAGTATACGAGGTAGTCGATGGAGTATACGTGGTCGGAGCATACGAGGTCGGAGGGGTGGTGGGTGCGCCTGCCTAACCTCTGGTGGATGTGCGGGGGTGAGGGGTGGCAGTGCCTCTGGTCGGCGTCGGGTGCGTGGGCACCTCGTGCGGCTTCGCACAGTGGCGTGGGTGGCGATCGCCAGTGGTCAGGAGCGAAGTTGGGTGACGTAGAGTCGTTGAGTTTGTCGAGGTAATGGTGGGCGAGGTCGTTGGCCGCGATGATTTCCCTCTGAGTTGTTTCGGCCGTGTTGTAGCTGACCGGTGGGTATCCTGCCATTGTGGCAAGGGTGTCGAGCTTGTCCAGAATGTCGTGGTGGTGGGATCGGTAGTGGGTGACGGCGTCGACGATCAAGGCCTGATTGCCTGTTTGCTGATTCGCATGCTGATGGATTGAGCGATGGCTCGACGTGCCCAAAGTTCGTTGTTGCTTTTGTTGAAATACACGTGGAGCATCGTAACCTCGTCGCCGTCGTTGACACGGATGGTGCCGTGGGCAAGGGAGTCTTCGAGCTTGGTGCAGTATGGGTAACGTATGGTGGTGCCCATAGGAAAGGTGAATGTGTCTGGGTTTACCTTATCCTGGGTGATCGTTGTAACTGGGAACCAGCCGGTGGGTTTCTGGAGCTCAACCTGTATGGGGGGTGGGTGCTTGGCGGTCGGGCTGGGCGTCGTGGCATTGAGCGTCGGGTCGGTCGAGCTGGATGGAGTGGTGAGCCTGTGCTGTTCGCCTGCTGTGGTTGTTTCCAGCTCGGTGCTCGTAATGTCGAAGTCGGTCTTATCTTTTGCATGTGCAATGCTGCCTTCTTTGATGGTCGGCATGATAGGTGGGGCTTTGTATATTGCGGTCTTGGGGTCTGGGTTGGGCAAATTCTGAGAAAGGATGTCGCGGGCTGGGTTGGATGTCACGGGCGAGGGGGGTGCTGCTGGAGTTGTGCTTGCCATACTAATACCACCGCTGTTGGTAGCAGTGGCCATGCGGGTCTCTTTGGATGTGTTGTGGATTGCAGGAGTCGATGCTGGTTGCGCTGTCTGAGCCGTTTTGTCTCGTGGTGTCGGTAAGCGCTGCGGGAAGATCTCGATGTGGACCTCGCGCTCAAAGATGCCGTGGTCGTTGTACACTGCGAGGATGAGTTTTGGGCTGCGTATCTGCTCCGTACGGTGGAGAATGTGGCATGCGCGTGGGGGGTGCATGCCTGCCTCGCGCATCGGTGCGGAGACGAGCAAGTTGTCTCCGAAGACGGTGAAATGCCTGTTGGCTAAGTGGCCTAAGGGAATGGATACAAAAAGCGGCGGCGCCTGTGGCTCGGGCCATTGCGGACCATGCGGGCAAGAACGCAACGCACAACGGACACAAGCAAGCGGAGGGGAGGAATAACTAGCAAGGAAATGGAAACAAAACGGCGGCGCCCTGGGCTCGCGCGAAAACAAAGAAACTCCTCCCATCAACACCGCTGACCTTTTGCTGGCCCCTTGCTTCATCTCAGCTGCACCGCGATACTCGCGACTGCATGTGGTTGTGTCCTTCGATCGGATATGTTTCAGCCTCCGGGGGCCCTCAAGGGGCACCATTATCGTCAACAAAAGCACTTCGGATGATAAAAAAAACCCTAGGGGAGACCTGCGGGGGTCCGCGTATCGGAAAAATCAGAGCGCCAGATGTCTGGGGAGGAGCGGGGGGGTAATGAGGAGGACAATGAGGAGGGGGATGATGAGGAGGGGGCCGGAGGGGCAATAGGAGGTAGAGGGGGCGAGAGAAGGAGGAACAGCTGGAGAAAAACGGAGACCCCCTCCTCCTCCTCCTCCTCCTCCTCCTCCTCCTCCTCCTTCTCTTCCTCCTCCTCCTCCTCTTCCTCCTCCTCCTCCTCCTCCTCCTCCCGTTCCCTCCACCCCGCGTGCGCGCCTCTGGTCGGTGGCCCTGGCGATGGTCCTCGCCCGCGTGGGGATTGTCGTAGTCGTGAAAAGACAAGAAGGAGGAAGAGGAGGAGGGGAGGAGGAGGAGGAGCCCTGCGGCCCTAGGTCGCGCCAAAAGCGGCGCGCTCGTGGTTCCCAGTTCCCTTGAATCTGCGGATCGAAGATCGAGGATTTTGGACGCTTTGGCCCCTCTGGAGCGGAGACCTGCAGGGAATCGGCTGCAGCGGCCTCACGAATAGAGCGGCATCTTTTCAAATCCAGCTCCAAACCAGCTGCGGTGGGTGGAGACTTCATGCTGAGTGGTCATGGCCATCACAGGGAACCAACGATACACAACGTCCCCGGCCTGTGCGCGCGCAACTACCAGAACAACATGTGGGACTGTTGTCGCTCACAGCGCGGTGCCCTACGGCTGGACCTAAGACATAATCACCTCCTTCAAGAGCATGAGACTCTCCGGCCTAACTGAAGAGCATTCGAGGGCACCCTCCTCCAGGATGCACGCGAACATCCAAGAGACACGAAGAACATGAGGGTACCCTCCCAGAACCGACCTCGATCTTTTACCTCGGTCCTACCGCTCCCGATTCGTTGGTCACGGATGCCTAGTTCGGCCACCGACAACTTCGTGCGATGGACCGCGCACGACCTTCACACAAAGATGTCCGTGGTGTGCGCTACGCTTTGACAGGGCAGCACTGTGATCGCCGCTCTGCGCTCGGGGGGCTCCACCTCGAACTCCACGAGCTTGCCGCCGACAAGTCTGCCACGGACGACTGTGCGGCGCGGCGCGGCCAACTTGAAGTCCACATCCCACTCGCAGGGCCACGCCGGGAACAGCAGGGCGCTGCCTGTGTCGAGGCCATCGTCGCCTGGCGACAGGAGCATGAGCTGCAGGGCGGTGTTCATGTTCGCGAAGTGGTCCTCTGAAGGCTCGTAGTCCTGGTAATGCCCGGCAAAGGCTGGGAACCGGTAACCCACTGCTGGCTTCACGAGCGCACGCTCCAGCGTCAAGCGTGCCGCCTTGCTCGTGCGGCCCAGCAGAGCGGCATTCAGGAGCCCCTGCGTCCAACCGACGTTGAGATCAGCATTACGGCAGGTCCTGCGCGTCGACTCCTCCAGGCAGTAGATCGATGGACCTATGTCACGCTGGCGAGGCCCTGAGAGCTTCGAGCGGGCCAGCGTGAAGTAGCGAAACGGGTGCGTTGAATAGAGCTCTGGCGTCTCACAATTGAACTCGTTCTTGGCCTTCGGGTAGGTCTCATACGGAGAGACTACAATCACGCCATCCTCCTCGATCATCGGGACCGGAGGCAGCGCCGCGCGCAGTGCCTGCCATCGTGCCCTCTGCGCCTCGGTAGAGAGCTCTGCTGGCAGCTCAAGGGCCCGCTCGGTCAGCACGTGTAAGGCGGCCACTGTGGGGTGGTCGTTCGTCGGGCAGTTCTCGGGAGTCGCTGGCTCTATCGGGCACTGGTATGTCTCTAGCCCTTGAGTCGGGAAGATCTTCAATGACTTGGTCTGCATGACATCTCCGTAGTGCCTGCTGAAGAAGTCCAGAGTGCCGGCCAGCAGCGGCATGTAGCGCCGCATGCTGCTTGCATCCAGCGCGCTCGCGTAGAAATCCAGCAGCATGGCGCACAACTCCGTGAGCCCAGCGTCGCCTCCGAAATCGTACTTCAGAAATCTGGATTCCTCGTAGCCGAAGTTGAGCTCGTCGGGATGGCGCTGGGCTGCCGGTGTGCCATAGTCGCACGGATCGTAGGCCCCGAACAACGTCGACGTCTCTGTCGTGTAGATGCCGGTATGATTGAAGGCCGCCTGCGTGCGGATGTTCATGAAGTCGATCATCTGAAGATAGTACTCGAAGATGTTGCGCAGCAGATCGAAATCACCGGAAGCTAACATGTTCCAGTACGCCAGGCGCGTGTTCTGCCACCAGTTCGAGCTGCCCCACTTTCGAAAGTCGGGGCCTCCAATCTCAGACATTGGGGGCAACTGCGCCGTGAAAAGCATCCCGTTAAACTTGATGGGAACCCATGTGCCTGCTTGGATGGCCTGAAGGTAGCGGGTCTGTGCATAGCGCTCAGTGAGCGTTTGGAGGCTGGCGTTGCCGTTGCCCGACACCCAGATGTGCGACTGATTCCAGAAGCGTCTCCAGTAATCCTGGTGCGGCCCCCATGCCTGAGCAAATGATGCAACGTGTCTGCCGTGCAGCGCGACGATGTCCTCTTGCCACAAGACTGAGCTGGCCGTCTGCTCTGACAGGGTGGTGATCACGACCTCGAGGGAGTTGAGCGCCTCGCTCGTGTGCAGAACACCGCTCGCTCCCCCATGCTTTGTCAAGCCGTCGCCGGAGACGACGAGCCCAAATTGGAGGTGCCGCCAGTGATCCGAGCCCTGGAGCCGGCCCGCGAAGGCACCCAAGCCCTGCTGCTCCAGGGTGGCGTTGAACGCGGCCGCTTTGTTCAGCAAAGCAACGTCGCTGTCATCATTGCGGTGTGACAGGCCGATGACGTGGGCACCAGCTGGCTGCACCCACTCGTCGGCAGCGGACGTCGGGCTGCTGCAGCGGCCGTTGTATGTGAACCGGGTGTTGGGGCGCAGGGACTGGACGCTGACGCGGGTGCTCATCTTCCCGTCACCGCTGCCTCGCACGCTCACCACTACTCGATTGGTCAGAGCATCCACCCAGGATGTTACGGTGCCCACCGCTGTAGAAATCTCAACCGTGCCGTTCTCAAGCATCAAGGCCTGCCTGAACTCTCTGACGCCGAGCGGCGGATCTGTCTCGATGCTGACGACGCCCAGGGACATCAGGGACTGGTCCGATGCCATCGCAGTCGCCATGCTGACCCAAACGTGCACGCCCTCGCGCAAGCCGAAGTCGGGCGTGGCGTTGAACGCCTCTTGCCGTCGCTCGGGCGTCCATTCCTTGTACATTTTTTCATGTCGTGCGTTTTTGTTTCGCAAGATGGTCCAGGATGCTCCTCGGTAGTCCACGCGAAGAAAAATGCACACGTCCGAGCGATGCCAAGGCCTTAGTCACTGGGAAAACCAGGGCCGCCGTCTCGCCATTGCCGATCGGCATGCCCCCGCTGATGATCGGCTGCTTCGCCCGGTTCTCGCCTGGCTCGGCAGTGGGGCTGTCAAAGACGACGTTCCTCCAGTCAGCGACCGCCACACCGAGCACAAAGCTGCAAAGCAGGAGTAATCGCATCACGCTTCTGGCTGCGATTTGCCCTGGTTGAAATGATTGAAATGGTGATTGAAATGGTTTAAAGAAGCTGCTTGATCCCAAACTGGGTACGGCTTCTGTCCACCGTGTTGTCGAAACCAGTTCGGTTTATGACGTCGACTCTATATATCGAGGAGGACATTGCGATCCGAATGGCAGTCCTGCTGCTACCGAAGAGAACCAATCCGCCGACCCCTTGGGGTCATCGGCGTGTGAGATGCTTCCCCCTCCCCAAACTCCTCCCCCCGGGGCCCGGTGCGGTCGGTTTGGAGAGGGGGGGGGGGTCCGGCTGGCCACGGCCGAACGCGTCACGGGCCTCACGACGGGCCATGATGGCCCAAAGAGGCCTACAAGATGGTCCAAGAGGGCCCCGAGTCGCCGATGGATCATTCCAAAACGCCTAACGGCCCAAGAGGCCCCCGAAACGCCCCAAGAGGCGCCCCAAGAGGGCCCCCAGAAGCAAAAATCGTCCCATTCCCTTGGGGAACCGTGTGATTTTTGCCAATTCGCCTCTGGGGCTTTCACAACGTCCAAGATGGCGCAAAAGGACTCCAATATCGTCCCACGCCTACAAAAACTAATGACAAATCAAGAGGACTCGAAAGAGCGCAGCGCCCCCAGGAGCCAAAATCATTGATTTTTCGTTGGTTTTCGAAGCGTTTTCGCGTTCTCGCCTGTTTCGACTCTCAAAGGACCATGACGGCCCAAGCAGCCTCTAAGAAGATTCCAAGACGGCCAAAGAGGCCCACAAAGGGGCCTCAGGATTGCTCACGAGGGCCCCGAGACGGCCAGAAGAGGCCCCCAAGACGGTCCAAGGGGCCCCTAAGAGGACTCCAAGAAAGCCCTCAGGCGGCCGCGAAAGGCCTCCAAGATGGGCTCCGAAGGGGCCAGACGGCAAAAGAGCGCCCCAAGCCGGCGCAAGACGTCAACAAGAAGCCTCGAGAGGTCCCAAAGCGGCCCCAAAGACGCTCCAAAAAAAACCCCACGAGGCTTTCAAGAGGCTCCCACGAGCCCTCCATGAGGTCGCCCAGAAGCCCTGGGGATTGCAGGACGGAGCGGCACGCACGCGCGGCAGCCGAGCAGGTCACGCCAACCAACGCCCACACCTTCCACAGTTGAGAACTTTTCCACGGCGGCGATTACCAGTCTGGATCGGCTGCGCGGCGCCTACTCTGCCAGCCAGCAAGCGGGGCAGAGCAAAACTGCTTTGTCACGCTGGGAGCTGTGCGCCGTTCTCGCATAAACACTGCCGGGTTCCGCGCGCATTCTAAAACCCGGCGCAAAGGCCAATGACGGCCCAAATAGCTTCCAAAATGGTCCCAAGACGGCCCACGAAGCCCTCAAAAGGCCTCCATGACGGACCAAACGGGCCCTAAGACGGCCCAATTCAAGAGGACCCCAAGAAAGCCCCAAAACGGCCGCGAGAAGCCACCAGACCAGACTCCGAGTGGGCCATGCGCCGCAAGAGCGTCCCAAGACGGCCCAAGACGCCCCAAAGAAACCCAGTGCAGAAGAGGCCCAATAAGCCCCCAAGACACCTCCAAGAGGCCACAAAGAAGCTCCCAAGAGGCCCTGCAATGACTGGACTTTACGTGCTCCGGACGTGCGCCCCGCGAAGCGAGAGGAATCATAGCTCTTGCTCCCACCGCCGACGCCGCCGCCTCCTGCTCCTGCCATCCTCCTCCCCATCCACCTCATCTTCCTGTGCTCACCACTGCCACATTGTCCTCCTCCTCCTTTTCCTCCTCCTCCTCCTCCTCCTCCTCCTCCTCCTCCTCCTCCTCCTCCTCCTCCTGCCGAATTGCTTATCCACCCGCGGGTAACGTCTTGTTGATCCATTCGAAATAGCCTTTCGTCACTCCCCTCGCCCCTCTCAGGTGTCCGCCGACGCTTGGGGGCGGCATGAGCAGTAGAGCGCGGCCCCATGACCTGCGGATGCAACGCGCAAGGCCGAAAAAAAACTCCACGGGCCAAAACGATATTTCCCAACCCTCCTGCGTTGGGTACTCGTTTTGAATAGAGCACTGCGGTCTCCGTTCTCCTCCTCCCGCCCCCCCCCTCTCTTCACTTCTCCTCTCCTCTTTTGCTTGCCTTCTCCTCCTCTCTTCGCTCCTCCTCTTCTCTTCTCTTGCCTTTCACGTCATCCCTGGCGGGCTGCGATCTGCGGAACTGTCACCACTTTCGAAGGCTGCTGGTGGGTCCAGCGGAGTGAGGCACCACGGGGACTCAGATTAGACCTCGCCATCCCTGGGGGGGGGGCTGCGATCTGTGAAACTGTCGCCACTTTCGAGGGCTGCTGGTGGGTCCAGCGGAGTGAGGCACCACGGGGACTCAGATTAGACCTCGCCATCTCTGGGGGGGGGGGCTGCGATCTGTGAAACTGTCACCACTTTCGAGGGCTGCTGGTGGGTCCAGCGGAGTGAGGCACCACGGGGACTCAGATTAGACCTCGCCATCTCTGGGGGGCTGCGATCTGTGAAACTGTCGCCACTTTCGAGGGCTGCTGGTGGGTCCAGCGGAGTGAGGCACCACGGGGACTCAGATTAGACCTCGCCATCTCTGGGGGGCTGCGATCTGTGAAACTGTCGCCACTTTCGAGGGCTGCTGGTGGGTCCAGCGGAGTGAGGCACCACGGGGACTCAGATTAGACCTCGCCATCCCTGTGTGAAACTGTCGCCACTTTCGAGGCTGCTGGTGGGTCCAGCGGAGTGAGGCACCACGGGGACTCAGATTAGACCTCGCCACCCCTGGGCGGCTGCGATCTGTGAAACTGTCGCCACTTTCGAGGGCTGCTGGTGGGTGGCCAGCGGAGTGAGGCACCACGGGGACTCAGATTCTGACCACGAGCAATGCTCGCGTGCCCTTGCTCTGCGGTTCGTGCCACGTGGCGCTGCGACTCGAGCTGGCGGTCGTCCTTCGGACCCGCAGAAACATCTGCTGAGCTCGATGAGCTAGGGGAACTACAGGAAAGAAGTGCAGGAAACGGAGGCCGGTCATGCACTCGCCGATACCTCGTTGCTCTGTCATCGTCTTTGCTGTTGCATGATCCTTATCTGGCCTGCCGGCGCCGCGGCTCGAGCTGGCGGTCGCCCTTCGGGCCCGCGGGAACATCTTCTGAGACAAGTGGACGCCGCCGCCTTACTTGCAGGCAGCGCATTGCATTCGCGGACAGCAGCATGGCAGACCGCAGTGAGATCCTCAGTCGCGTGGTGTTGCCAAGCCTGGTGGAGACGCGCGTGATCGACCTGAAGTCCCAATCGCGCGTGCACTGTACCTGCGTGGCGTTCAGGCACGCGCGTGATGCTGCTCGCTCCGCGTTCAACCAGTACGTCGCCAGTGCAACTTTGGACGATGGACAACCGATTGATGATACGCGACCCCGGCCTTGAGTTTCTTTCCCGCGGGCCGCCCGCAGACCTGGCGGCGCGCCTGCGAGCGTTCAGCTCCCGCGCTGAAATGCGCGGGAAGGAGGCGGAGAAGCTAGCGGGCGAGCTACGCCTCGCTCGTTCCTTGCACTCTAAACAAGTTTTATCATGTGGAACTCTGCGACGACATGGCGCAGGCAGCGCTGCGGGTTTAGCTCGCACTTGAAAAACGCGGCAGTCTTCTGTCTCCTCCCGCCACTTTCATCGTCGTCCTATTCCCCGCCTCACCTTCTCCATGCATGCTGCTGCTTCCGCGATGGCCTTTCGCCCCCCCCGCCCTCCATTCCATCCCTCTCCTACCCCTCGTTCCCGTACCCGTTCTTCTTCGATCCTGGGGCCTCAAGCCTCGTTCTTTCGATCGTCGTCCTGTGAATCGTGCAACGCATGCGCATCCCATGTAGCTTGCACAGCAAATCGCCGCGTCTACACTGTCGCTGTTCCTGCTAATGTTGGCATACTCCTCTTGCCATTTGATGCACGTGGGCTGGTACGTCGCAGGGTAATTTTGGCCTGTGGAGTTTTTGTGTTGGCCTTGCGCGTGTGGGTTTTGGCCTTGCGCGTCGATTGGCTTGGGCCTGCGCGTCGGTTGCTTTGGCGCTGGTCCCAGAATCTCAGTGCTCATCTTGATTGCCCGCCCTGTTTCACTACATGTGTCTCTTCGTCTCTTTTCCCGGCACAGGGGGGCAGCAGGCCTGGGAGGCCAGGGACGAACCACGTAGAAAAAAAAAGGTCGGAGCTCAACACCACAGCTGTGCAAGAGGTGAAAAGGGCCCTGGGCCAGGGGTGAGGACCTCGGGAAGACTCGGGGCCACAGAAGTGAGCGTGACCACAAACATACACGGGCCTGGGATGGCCCAGGGCCCAGGGAGGGCCTGGGCGAAGCCTGGTGGGCGGACGAGCGGGCACGAAACTAAAAAGGGGCCCGATGCCAGGGGGACAGCCCCGGGGAGAGTCGGGCGAAGAGAACTATGCACATGCACCGACCCTGGGAAGGCCCATCCTTGATCCAAGATCGGTGCATATACATTCCTGGCCAAGGTAGGAGGGCGTATGCACCGATCCTGGGCTCAGGATGGGCCTGGCCAGAATCGGTGTATGTGCATAGTTCTCTTTCCTCTAGGAGAGGGGCCAGGGGGAGGGCCCAGGGGAGGACTGGGGCAGAGCCAGGTTGGTGGGTGGCCACTGTGGGCGATCTTTGGGGGCTGCAGGCGCAGCAACACGAGGGCAGCCGGGAGGCGGAACAGCCGCGCCATGACCTCATTCGGCTCCGACATCCGCACCCTGTGGTAGGCAGCTCTGGTGGAAGTGCGGGCCCCGCCCCCCCCCCCCCAGCTCCCTCCGAGAACAGCAGGAGGAATGGAAGCGACCCGCCTTGCACCTGGAGTGCCCCAAGCGCGGCACATGTGGATGCGGAAAGGGAACTTGAAAAAGGATCCGCCCTGGGATCAACCAGCATGTCCGAACAAGGCAAGCCGCAATCAGACCATCCGGATCCGCTCCAAGCCCCGACCCCCGACCAGCCGCTACGACCTCAATCCTCCCCGACTCCCAGCGGACCAGGGCGCACTGATCAGCCGGAGACGGCGGGGCAATGGCCTAGGCAGCTGGGTCTGGACGAAAAGGTGCTAAGGCCAAGGGGCTTTCTGCGTAGGATCCCCCCGGACAGGGAGGCCTGGCAGCACTCGGATGCCTCAGGAAACAATCCTCGCGTGGCCCTGCGCATCTCTGGACGCAAAGGTGGCATCCAATACGGCTAAAATGGTCCAATGTGTGACTACTTTCGTGGGGCAGCCTGCAACGGTCGAATTGCGTGACGTGGAGGCGCGGGGTATGACTTGGTTTAGCCAGGAAGCGAAAGGTCACCCTCCAAGTCCTGCCACTGTTGACCTTTCTCGCAAGCGCTCAGCCCAGCACGATAGCTGATGAAAATGGGATCCATCTTCGTCTCGAACATCTCGCTGAGCAGCGACAGGGCCTGCTGCTACTGCTGACCTCTCCACAAGCACTGATCCAAGCATTGTAGATGATGGTATCGGGATCAAGTTTCGTCTCGACTATCCAGCTGAGCAGGGACAGGGCCCGCTGCCACTGCTGACCTTTCCCGCATGGGCTGATCCAAGCGTTGTAGCTGATGGCAGCGGGCTTCAGCTTCGTCTCGACCATCTCGCTGAGCAGCGACAGGGCCCGCTGCCACTGCTGGCCTTTCTCGCAAGCGCTTATCCAAGCACGGTAGCTGATGACAGTGGGCTCCAGCTTTGTCTTGACCATCTCGCCGAGCAGCGACAGGGCCTGCTGCGGCGTCCGACCTTTCTCGCACGCGCTGATCCCAGCGTTGCGGATGATGGTATCGGGCTCCAGCTTCGTCTCGACCACGACGCTGAGCAGCGACAGGGCCCGCTGCTACTGCTGACCCTTCTTGCAAGCGCTCATCCCGACTATGTCGATGAGGGCATCCGGCACAAACTTCGTTTCGACCATGCGGCTGCGCAGCGACAGGGCTCTCTGCCGCTGCTGACTTTTCTCGCCAACGCTCCTCCCAGCACGGTACTCCAGATTTCGTAATAAAAGGGAGGGGGTCTGGACCCTCCAAGACAAGCCATTTCAGGACCCCCCCCCTGGTGGGAGAACCCTCCAAAACATCGTCCCCAGACCCCCCCAGGCCCTCCAAGATAGCTTGGAAAAGACCCCCCCCGAAATGAGACCCCCCTCCCTTTATTACGAAATCTGGAGTACCAATACTGTGGATGATGGTAGCGGGCGCCAGCTTCGTCTCGACCATGTTGGGCTGGCAAAGCGGCAAGACTTGCCGCGGGCCGCTTGACTGATGGCTCTGATTGCGCTAGTACCCGGCCGCTGGAGGCACCCACGGTACGCGGCGCGCCATCGGAATCCACACGCGCGCGGTCCACTGACAGTGGATATCTGACGACGGCGGAGAAATCAGCCGCAATACAGGCCAAACGGATACGATATGGTTAAGAGGATCAATGCCAAGGACAAAACTTATCACAATTGGCCAACACGTCGCACGACCTAAGTCCCTGGCTCCAAACTTCGACGATACACGCAAAGCCACGAGTTGCACATCTAGGATCAATACGCTCGCCTCGTCAAATTCCGCACGGCGCCTCTGCTCTGCTAAGTGCCGTAATTGTGTCGCAAGCTGGGTTGAAGTATGATCCCACTGCTGCAGAGCGGATGTAGCCTCGTGGTACAACAGTGGACGCCACCTCTGCAACTCCGTGAGAAACAACTCGTGATGACCGTTACGCAGTAGCGCCCTGCGCAGCGCCAATCCTGGCCCAGGATCTGCAGTAGATCGCGGTGCTGCTGGAGGCAAACTAGGCAGTGAGATGCTGTCAGAATTTTATGTTGTGGTGTTCGCCGAGAAACTTCAAACAACCTCCGTAAGATTTCGAACTACCGCCTCCTGGCCCTCGACAGGATCCCCTCGATAGCATTGTGGACAACTTTCGCCAACCAACTTCCACATCTCTGAATTCCCATTTCCCCTCCAACGGGGCCATGGCACGCCCCACACCTCGCTCCAAGACGCCCACGACGGCTCCAAAACGTGTCTTGACATATTCCCGCCGTATGTAAACGTGGGTTCTCGTCCGTTTCCACGGGCGCGCACGGACAATACTGAGAATGTCAACCGCAAACATCACCATGACCGGTGCGGGCGGTGCCGCGATGGTACGGGGGCCCGGGGAAATCCTTGGCGAGCCCGCGGCACACTGTCCAAGAGGGCCCCGACACCCCCCCATATCGTTCCAAGACGCCCACGACAGCTCCAAAATGTATTTTGACAGATACTCGCTGTGTGCAAGCGTGGGTTCTCACCCATTTCCCAATGCGTACACGGCGAACACTGATAATGAGGTCCAAAAAGAATTTCAAACAACCTCCGTAGGGCTCCGAAGTGCCGCCTCCTGGGCCTCGAGAGGCCCCACTCCACAGCATCGTGAAGAGCCCTCGCCAACAAATGTTCCACATCTCTGAACACCCTGTCCCACCCAAAGCGGGCCCCGACATGCCCCGCATCTCGTTCCAGGATGCCCACGACGGCTCCACAAGCGTTTTTGACATATGCCTGCCGTCTGTGAAGGTGGGTCCTCGTCCGTTTGCCCATGCGTGCACGGCGAACACTGGAAAAGTCAACCGCTGAAATCACATTGACGGTGCGGGCGGCGCCGCGATTGCAGGGGGGCCGGGGAAATCCTTCGCGAGCGCGCGGCACACTGTCCAACAGGTCCCGACACGCCCCATACCTCGCTCCAAAACGCCCACGGCGGCTCCCAAATGCACTTTGCCAGATACCCGCTCTGTAGACGCGGGTTTCACCCATTTCCCCGTGCGTCCACGGCGAACACTGACAATGAGGTCCAAAAAGAAGTCCACACAACTTCCGTACGGCTCCGAACTGCCGCCCCCTGGCCCTCTGGAAGACCCCCTCGTCAGCATCGTGAAGAGCCCTCGCCAACAAATGCTCCACATTTCTGAACACCCTGCCCCACCCCAAGCGAGCCCCGACACGCCCCGCATCTCGTTCCAAGACGCCCACGACGGCTCAAAAAGTATTTCGACATATGCCCGTCGTCAGCGAAGGTGGGGGCCCGTCCGTTTCCCGAAGCGTGCACGGCGAACACTGAGAAAGTCAACCGCGGAAATCACTATTGGCGATGCGGGCGGTGCCTCGATTGCACGGGGGCCCGAGCGGAAATCCTTCGCGAGCGCGCGGTACACTGTCCAAAGGGCCCTGGCACGCTCCATACCTCGCTCCAAGACGCCACGACGGCTCCCAAAACTACGTTGCCGGATACCGGGTCTGTGTAAACGTGGTGTCCCACCCATTTCCCCATGCGTGCACGGCGAACACTGCTAATGAGGTCCAAAAGGAATTTCAAGCAACCTCCGAAAACTCCGAACTGCCGCCCCTTGGCCCACGAGAAGCCCCTCTCGACAGCGTCGTGAACAACCCTCGCCAACAAATGCTCCACATCTCTGAACACCCTGTCCCACCCCAAGCAGGCCCCGACACGCCCCGCATTTCGCTCCAAGACGCCCACGACGGCTCAAAAAGTATGTTGACAAAGGCCCGCCGTCTGTGAAGGTGGGTTTTCGTCCGTTTGCCCATGCGTGCACGGCGAACACTGAGAACGCCAACCGCAGAAATCACTATTGGCGGTGCGGGCAGCGCCGCGATTGCCGGGGGCCCAAGCGGAAATCTTTCGCGAGCACGCGGCACACTGTCCAGGAGGCCCCGGCACGCCCCACATTTCGCTCCAAGACGCCCACGACGGCTCCAAAATGTACTTTGACAGATACCCGCTCTCTGTAAACGTGGGTTCTCGCCATGTTCCCCATGCGCGCACGGCGAACACTGAGAAGGTCAGTCGCAGAAATCACTACTGACGGTGCGGGCGGCGCCGCGGTTGCGGGTGGGCCCGGGGCACTCCTTCGCGAGCACGCGGTACACTGTCCAAGAGGCCCCGACACGCCCCACATCTCGCTCCAAGCTTTAAGACGGCCCCTAAAGCCCCGAAAACACTCGACGAAAACCCCACTGAACTTCCCAAGAGGCTTCCAGGGGCCAACTCCGTCATCGTCACACGGGTTGAAAACGTGTTCTGTGTTCTTACTTGTTCTGCTATCAAACGCTTCTTTCAGCCCCGGGCAATGCCACGACCGCGCCACGACGGTCCCAACGTGCCACCGCATAGGTGCCCAAGAAGCACTCAGGAGAACCACGCCACAACCGCTGGTCACACAAGGAGTCTTTGGGGTGCCGTAAGCCTAACCATCTGAAACGCGAAGGCCAACTCCAAGAAAGTCTAAAGCAGTACCGCTAACATCTCGAAACTCCGTCACCGAGACGTCCGACATGATCAGAGAGCAAGTCCAAAGGAGCAGGAGGGAGACGAGCGCAACTCTAAAGGAGCAGGAGGGAGAAGGGTGAGTGGGATGTGGAAAGGGCGCGTTGAACGACCATGGGGAAAGAATACCGCCTCCTCGCCCCGCCCCCCCCCCCCCCACCAACAGCTGCAGAAAACCGGTCTCTGGCCTCCTCCTGGCGGGGTCCATGCTAGCCAGTAGCCACATGTTCGAAACGCGTCTTGCCGTGGCGACGGGGGGGCCTCGAACGCTCAAAGCCGAGGGGACCGCCGAGAAGAACGAGGAGGAGCAGAAAAATGCGAACAACCCACGACAACTTAACAGCCCGCGTGCCACAGGCGATTGCTCAACAAGAATCGGACGCAACTTTCTGGATAGGCAACCGTGAAACATTTCTGGATTAGATGGTTTTTACCCCAACCGTGGACAGCCGTACCGCCACCGCATCGGGTCGAGTGCTGGGCGTCCGCCATGAAAGACGACGTCAGTGTCGCCTGCCTCGCGGCAGGCACTGGGCCGACACCTCTGCTGGCCTCTGGCGATGCCAAGCGGGGGGAGGATACCCGTCTGCCGACCTTCCGACGCGTTGGCGTCGGGCTTGGCTCGAGCCCGGTGAGGATATCTGTGCTACCATTTGTGGGCCCCCTCTCGGGGACCAGGCAAAATGGTGGCGCGGGGAGAGCTCAGGGCCCTGTGGCTAGCAGCATAGTGCACCGCAAGCGTTGTGCGTGGATGGCGTCTGGCGGCCAAGATCAGGACTTCTGGACTCGTCTTGGCCAGATGCTGGCTGGCACGTCGCGCAGCATCACCGCGCTTGTCGCGAGTTCCCACCTGACGGGGGAGGATGTGGTGCGGCAGCTGGATGGTCGTGGGTACTCACGTTGTTGATGATGTTGCTGCCTTGGAGGGCCAGGAGGCCAGTCTTCAGACCCCCCGTTCGCCAGCAGAATCTGCTTCAGGAGCCGCGCGCGCGACTCGTCCGATTGAGGATTCTCCGTGCGACACGCGACTCGATGGCTGCCGAACAGGCGGATGAGCCGGAAAAGCCATCATCATCACCATCATCACCATCACCACCATCATCATCACCATCACCATCATCATCACCATCACCATCACCATCACCATCACCATCACCATCACCATCACCATCACCATCACCATCGCCATCATCATCATCATCATCATCATCATCATCATCATCATCATCATCATCATCATCATCATCATCATCATCATCATCATCACCATCACTATCACCATCATCATCATCATCATCATCACCATCATCATCATTATCATCATCATCATCAGCATCGTCAGCAGCAGCAGCAGCAGCACCATCATCATCATCATCATCATCATCATCATCATCATCAGCATCGTCAGCATCAGCATCATCATCATCATCCATCGTGGTTCCTCCTTCTGCTGCCGCGCTTTCACTTTTCTCCACCTCGCACTGCACAAATGACAAGGGGCGAGGGTGTTGAAGGTGTGAAGGCTCGGCCTCAAAAGCCAATATGGTCCGGAGGAGGCTTGCCCCATGTTTTGACCCCATCCATCATAATGGAGTCATATGGTCTACGCCACCCCGAGACCTGCCGCACATGGCACAGGGAATCGTGGATGCATCTCATGGCATGCAGTATCATGGTGCCCTGAAGCTCTGGCACCGTCGTGACTGCGGTTTCTCGGGGCCAATCAACTCATTTGGGCAGGTCTGCAAGCTTAGACCCACATCCTCAGGAGCTGAGTACATAGAACTTATCTCTCGATGGCTCTGGACAAAGGTCCTGAGAAAAGCTGTGCAAGCATCCCGACGCAAACATACGTCATTCATGATGCTCGTATAGTTTACCCTGTCGTTGCACATAGGCATTGGCATAGCCACACGGCCATACTTATACTCGTACTCCTCAACTCACATTCGATAGCTCGAAAATTCTGCAAGCCAACTTCTCCTTCCCCTCCTTTTCCTCCTGCGGGTGGTCCCGAGCAGCTTCTGCGCGCCAATGGGAGTGATGCTGTTGTGGCTGAGGTGCAGCTCGTGCATGCGATTCGTCAGGAGGAACCCTGGTGACGCAGCAGAGAGGCGGCTCCGGAGACCACAAGGGGAGTAGAAGAAGCGCAAACTGCATGAACATATGGTGCTGGAGACTCGCGCGGATTTCCTGGATCGGCGCTGGACCTCCTCCTTGACGCACGGAGCGCGTACTTGGCGGCGCCAGCGCCGCCAGAGGGGCCCAGCGTCGACTTCTGTAACAAGTATGTTTACGTATTGCATTCTTCTTCGAGGAATGGGATGCCCCCCTCCTCTTCCAGCTGCAACGCTGGCAAAGAAGGCCTCACACTTCCTCCTGCCATTCCTCATCCTCGTCCTCCTTCCCCTGCTCCTCGTCCTCTTTCTCCTGAACCTCCTCGCACTTCTCCAGCCCGTCCGCCGCCTCCTAGTCCTCCTCACCTTTCTCGCCCTCGCCCTAAGAGTCACAGATCTTTTAGACGTCCCTCCACCCTGCCTGTGAGCTCTCTTGCGCTCCGACGTGGAGGCTGCCGAAAACTCGTGTCTCTGCTGGCAGCGAAGAGGAGGACCAGGACGAAGGCGAGGCGAATGAAATAAAAGGACGAGAAGGATGCGGGGTGAGTGCGGAGGAGAGGAGGGATGAGCAAGAAGGGAGGAAAGAGGATACAGAGGATGAATAATAATAGGTAATCGTATTGTTAACTGATAGCCGAGGGAACGCGCTAAATAATGAAAGGGTGGGTTTCAGCACCTCTTCGCGCCACCGCAACCGCGCCTGGGCAACCACAGTTTGCTGTAATCAATGTGGAAGGACCGACGCAAGAAACCCTGAGGACGCCATTCGCACCAAACGCCACGCTGTGCACGGTACATTGCGCAGGGATCCGATGGAGACACGGTCGGGAGCTCTTGCTTAGCCATCCGCCGCGGCGGCCCTGGCGACACACTTTGCCCTGCAAGCGGACAGCATGTCGCTCCGCTCCGCGAGGTGGAAGACTCGGGAGTGCCCTGGGCATTGAAGCCTAGAGGCTCGCATAGCGTGTCGCGCCGAACCGGGTGCAGCACCGGCTGGTCGCCCTGGCCGCTCCGCAGTGGAACCTGCCGCGTGAGCGCTCGCCTCCTCCCCCCTGCCCAGGCCTTTACTCCACTCTGGCTGCTGGACAATCAGCGATGCCGCTTTCCAGCCTGCCCGAGCGCGCGTGCGGACTGCTTCTGTCGCGCTGCGACGCAGAAAAAAATAAAACAAAAATGCCGAAGCGTGGTGGGCCAGCACCAGCGGAGCGACGTGCTAAACCAGATCGCCGCAGCAGCGGCAGGGGGGCGGATCTGTCACAGGCCCCCAGAAGAGCCCAGGATCGGATGGACACAAGTCGGTCGAAGAAGTAGTTAGGCAAAACATGAGGTAGGAAGGCGGATCAAGTAGATTGGTTTCAGGCCCAGGCAGCCCCAACATCGAATCGATAAGCCGGATCGGGTCGACCGGAGCATCGAATCGGCAGAAATCGGCAAAAGCCGGCAGCCAAATCGAAATCGGCTGAAGTCGGCAGGTCCGAGCCGGATCGAGTCGGAAACCGGACCGCGTCAAGCCGGATCGGAATCGAAATCGGACCCCCCCCCTGGGGGGGGTTTGGGTTTTTGGAACCCCATCCTGGGGGGGGGGGGGGGGGTTGGAACCCCCCCTGGTGGGGGGGGGGGTTGGACCCCCCCCCTGGGGGAGTTTGCGTTTTTGGACTTCCCCCTGGGGCGGGTTTGGGGTCCCCCCTGGGGGGGGGGTTGGGGTCCCGGAGCTTTTGGACCCCCCCCCTGGGGGGGATCTGGGGTCCCAGAACTTTTGGAAAACCCACCCCTGGGAGGGGTTTGGGGTCCCGGGGCTTTTGGAAAACCCCCCCTGGGGGGTTTGGGTCCCGGGACTTTTGGAAGACCCTCCCCTGGGGGGGGGGGTCCCGGGGCTTTTGGACCCCCCCCCGTGGGGGGGGGATTGGTGTCTCGGGGCTTTTGGAACCCCCCCCCTGGGGTTTTTGGACTCCCCCCTCCTCCTCCTCCTCCCCTTGGGGGCCAGAGCCGGAGCGAAGCCGGATCGGCAAAAGCCGGCAGGAATCGGCTGACGTATCGAATCGGCAAAAGCCGGATCGGGCGAACTCGAAATCGAAATCGCGAATCGGAATCCCGGAATCGAGTCGGTTCGAAATCGGAATCGCGGAATTCGATTCGAATCGAACCGGCGGAATCGGAATGACCCCTGCAGGCCCCCCCCCAGGGAAATACAACACACAGCAAGCACATATCGATTCTTGAAGTTGGAAGGCGCTTGAAGTAGATTTGGATCCGGGGATCCAAGAAAACCTACTTTTAACGACCGGCGGGTACGTCGAATCGGATCGGCGGAAATCAGTAGATCAGTTGGGAGAAGTCGCATCGGCGGACATCGGCAGGCTAGTAAGGCCTCCGCCGAGAAACCGCAACCCAACTCGTACTCCGAAATCGATTCGAATCGGAATCGGTCGAAATTGACTCGAATCGAGTCGGGGGCATCCATGTGAGCCCTGCGACCCCCAATCGCGCCTGCGATGTGGCCCGCGCCCTCGTCACCCACGTGGTTCTTGAACAGCTTCACCTCTCTCCAGGCGGCGGTGCCGATGCCCCGACTCGGCGATGAGCCCCAGGGAGGAAGGGAGAGGGGGCATGCCTTCTCCCGAGGAGGCCGTGGGACCTCTCAGAAGCCCCCGCGCCTTCTGAGAAGCCGCTTGGGCTTCGGCCGCTTCGGCCAAGGCGCAAGCTCGACCAACCCCTTTGAGCTGCCGTCGCAGACTGCTCCGCAGATCCGCACACATTGGGGGAGCAGAGCGGCGGCCGAGGGAGCGGGGAGCGGCACTGCGGCCAGAGCCGAGGCGATGTGGAGATCAGAGCAGCATGGTCACCAGCCGCGCGCACACCCTGCAAGGCGAGGAGGGGCAAGGCGGAAGAATGAAGACAATTGGCGGAGAGGACCGATTCCCCGAGAGCAGCATTCCACGAACATTTCTGGGATCGGCGATGGGCCCCCCCAGCGGCGCCTCTGGCGCCGCCCCTGGCGCGCTCCGCGCGCCAGGGAGGGGGGTCCAGCTTCGGCCCAGGAAATCCACGCTGAACTCCGACAATGTATGCTCATGTCGCTTCCTTCCTCGAAACATGGACACCAGCCGCGCGCAGACCGTGCAAAGCGAGGCATAATCATTAGGAAAAATGACGATCATGGAGAGGACGAATCCCTCGACGTGTATCCCGCGTGTGATAAGATACGTCTCCCACTACGGCCCCTCGCCTTTACACAATTGGTCCTGACCATGTGCTGAACCTCCTCCTCTCATCCTCCTACTCTTCCTCTTTCTCTTCGTTATTCTCATCCTCCTCCTTCTCTTCCTCCTCCCTCTCCTTGCGCTTGTCACGAGGTGCCTTCTCTTCCGCCCCGCTCTACTAACCCTTGCTGGGGGATGCACCTATCCAACCGCTGGCCTATGCATACACGTATGTGTATATACATATGTGTATGTATAAGCTATGTGTACACACCTAAAAATACACAAGCAAACAAAGATCCGTAATGAGACAGGGGGAGGCCAAAATGGGCGTGGGGCGAAAGTCTACGAACCGGGACCGCGCAGCTGGATGGGGTGGGCGTGGTCCTCTTCGAAGAGCCATGCCAAGGCCCCTGGAGGCCTCAGCGGATCGCTGGGCGCACCCATGACACCAATGGGACTGGGCGGAAGCGCCCTCTGGCGGCCTCCACCAACTTAACATTTACAGGGATGGAGGGGTAGCTTTCCCACAATAGAGATATATCCACATACGACCTTTGCCAGACTCATCCTACCTCTTTGGGTCGACTTCTGGCTAGAAGGATGGAGGGTGGGTCGTTCACGAAATAGGTTCTCGCCTGACAGGCAGCCACACACCAGGCAGGGGCTCGCCTTCAAGAGGGACTTACGTATGGTGCGGGGACTTGGGGCGGGGGGCATCGTTCATGTACTCTGAGTTTGCTCTGATCCTCGTCGTCCTCCTCCTCCTCATTCTTCCTTCCTCTTGACTCTTGCCATCCACCTCGTCCAGGGAACGGAGTCCGCGAAGGTCGGACACGGCGGCACGAACAATTCAACGAGCGGAGCGAAATCTAAGGGGCAGGGTCCAAAGCACCAGCCATCCGAATAGACGCGCTGGGCTCTGGGCCACGCTCCTCCTCCTCCTCCTCCTCCTCCTCCTCCTCCTCCTCCTCCTCCTCCCAGTCTCCCTTTCCCAGCCTCCTCATCGTTCTCTGTCTTCCTCTTCTTCGAACTCCCAACCACTCATCCTTCTCCCTCCTCATCCTCCAGGTGTCAGGGCTGGCTGCTGCGCCTCCGACGGGGAAGAGAACGCACAATCCACGGCCAACGCATGACGGCATGGATAAGGACAAATCAAGGCATCCGACCCGCTAGCGGAAGACAGTCTTGCGGACAAGACGATGGATGACGAACAAGAGAAGGAGGAACACATGATCAGGAAGAAGGGGATGGCGAGCGGGAGATGAAGAGAGGGAAAACATATGATGATTCTGGAGGATGCGGTGTTGCAGCGAGAGGATTCCACCATGCGGCTTGAAATGAAGAGAAAGATGATGGCGAACACTCAGGAGGAGGCGCATGGAGAGGATGTGCGAGACTCGTTATGGTGAAGTACTCTCCAATGGCACTCCCCGCCCAATGACTAACTGCAGCCCGACTGAAAATTGCGCATATTGGTAGACAGCCCATGCAGGACAAGCCAACGATGAAAGTCCCGCCCGCCCTTTAGAGCGTGAGTGAGTTAGAGAGTGTCCTTGTTCCTACCTCCTGTGGGGGAATGGAACGTGGTATCCCCCCCTTCTTTGAGCGAGCTCCTCCAAGATGGCCCCAAGTTGGCTCCCAAGGGTGCCCCAAGACGGCCCCAAGAGGGCCTCAAGCGGCGCCCATGAGGTCCGAAGTGCTGCCATGAAGCACCCCAGACGCTCCTCACAGAGCCCCAAGAGGCTCTCCTGAGGCCCCCCAACACCCTCCACGAGGCCTCGGACCGCCATGAAGCCCCCAAGACACCCCAACAGGATCCCATCACATTCTCAAGAGACATCCGAAGGGACTTCGAGGGGCATCCAAGAAACCTCTGGCCTTTCTGCTCGAGCTACTCCTCCCCCTCCTCCTCCTCCTCCTCCTCCTCCTCCTCCTCCTCCTCCTCCTCCTCTTCATGTTCCTCCTCCTCCCCCTCCTCTTCCTCCTCCTCCTCTTCCTCATCCGCCTGTTTCTCCTCTTCTATCCTCCCTCCTCCCCCTCTCCTGCCCCTTCTTCCACTCTCCCCCACTTGGGACATGGCGGCTTCCCACGCCCTCTATTCAACTGCACGCTCATCCACATCCCTGATCAAGGCAACTCGCCTGGGCATCGTTTCTGGATGGGTTGGTGGGGTTACGTTTTGGTTTGCAGGCGCACGAAGCGGGTCGGACGCCGAGCAAGCTAGGGCGGGCCGCGCTCCGCAGCTAAAGGAAGACAAAGAGGCGAGCAGCGTCTGGCTCACAACAGGACGGGGCTCAACGCTGCCAAAATGGTGCGGATGGCACCACAAAGCGGCACCGGGGTCACGTCCACTGAGATGTCAATAAGGATGATGGTGCTTCCCCAGGTAAGCAAGTCGATGCAGGTCAGTGGAAGGCGACCCCACTGCGACCTCACTGCGACCACGGAGAGAACGCCACACTTACCAAGAACGGCGGTGACAAGAAGGGCGAGAGAAACCCTCGTTCAATTCCTCAGGTATGCATGTCGAACTCGGCGTCAATGAATCCTTCGGTCAGACAGACATAGAGAAGCGACCTAGCAACCCCGTAGGAGCGGCTGGTGGGGTTACGCGAAGCGTCTAGAATAGGCCAACATGCATCATCCGGACATAGAAATGAAGGATGCGGATACGGTGTCCATCGCCACTCCCCGACACTGGCGACGACTGACAGCCCGCTTCACCTGAATGGCCAGTTAAACAAGCCTGCCACATGTACGAACAACGCGCAAGCTGCAGAGAGCAAACTGCTGAGCTGAGCCCACCTGATACACAGGCATACTCAACTGGTCCAGCAGCGACGCCAAAGCCGCGCAGCCCCGATTACCTTTGAGGGAGCCCAACAACGTTGAAACCAAACGGCGCCTCCTCCTCCTCCTCCTTGCAGCGCAAGCTGTGCTGAACTTGATGTTCCTGCCTACGCAAGCGGAGCACGTATTGCTAGAATGAGTGAATACACGATGCCAGGATCTTGTAAAACTACCCACAGGTGCCGACTCGCGCATCTACAAACACTGCCTAGAGCTATTGTTAGCAAAGGGTAAGATGACATCAAAGGGCCATGCTTTGGACATGCAGATCATCAGGCATGGCTAGTGCCTGGCAGTTCCGATCACTCGCTAAATTGCCAAAGCTGGTAACTAGTTCTTACAGATGCACGTACTTTAGCATATGCCAGAACCATGCGAGCACTTCGCGCGCTTCGGTTCTAGTGCGCCCCGGGTCTCGACATCAACACAGCAGCGCATGTGTCCACATGCCAGGGCCAACATCACCAAGCGTAGATTCGCAAAATTCATGGAGGGACGGGACCATCGTGCAGATGCACACTTGGGGCAAGTAACTGCCCCCTGTCCCAAAGCCTCTGGTGACCTCAGCAAGCACGAGCCTCCCATGGATCTGGACCCACAGTACTTGAGTATGCCTCTACTACATGCATCCAATAGCTCAGTAGGGGTGCTGTCTGCATGGGTTGTGTCGCTGTTTTGCGCGTCGCGTCACAGGCCCCCACCGCTCCCGGCGTTCACCTCGTGTTTGCTCCACCCTTGCGGCACACAATCGGTGAACGCCCGTGCGCTGGGCGACCGTTTAGGTTGCCACAAGTAGAGGAAAGAGAACTATGCACATACACCGATTCTGGCCAGGCCCATCCTGAGCCCAGGATCGGTGCATACGCCCTCCTACCTTGGCCAGGAAGGTATATGCACCGATCCTGGGTCAAGGATGGGCCTTGCCAGGATCGGTGCATGTGCATAGTTCTCTTCGCCCGAACAAGTGACTGTTTGCCCGGCGCCTGCTCCTGCCGCAAGCTTGCCGTCGCCGTCCTTGGTGCCGGACTAGAGTATGAGACGGCTCGGTAGCGCAACGGTATGGACGCTTGTGCGGTCGATGGATCGACAGGGGTGGCAGGATTTGTATTCGCCAACGCGTGCCCCTGAGCAATGGCCACTGTGGCCCGAAGGTGGCCGCAACAAAGTGTGGCCATTGGGGGGGCCTTCTGTCAAGGAGCCATGCGCGTTTGGACTGCAATCCTGCTTCGCAGTCGTGATGCGCATGTGTTTCACAAGCGTGGAGCTAAGTTGGGTGGCCTTGGTGTTGCTGTTTGTTACGCGTAGGCCCTTGCCCGTGTTGAGCCGCCGCGCCCACGCCCCACCCCCTGTAGGCGGGGCGCCGCCTGTCTCATCATCGTCGTGTCGTCGCCTCTCTCTTATAAGGACCTGGCCTCTTGTAGGGACCAATCAGAACCATAATCCGAACCCTCGTCGCCTTCATCCCCATCCTCGGCCCATCATCCGCGTCGTCGTCGTCGTTGCTTCTTCCTCCTCTCCCCCCCCGTGCTCCTCACTCGCGCCCTCTTTAGGGTTGCGTTCTTCCTCCCATCCACTTGAGTCTCACAGCTCATTTGCAACGCAAGATCTGGCCGAAAAAACTCAATCGAATCGCGTCTGCGTCGTCTTCACATTCCATGAGGCAGGTTGCGCTGGCGGGAGCTGTCGGGGCTGGACACGGCGGCCGCGCAGAAGGCGGCATCGTGTGCAGTGGAGGCTCATGTGGTATAGAATGAATCGCTTATGTATTTGTACGTGGTTGGGGCATGGAATGGGCCAACTTTGTCCACGATGTTGAGCGCGCGATGGTGCGATTGCTTCGTCTGGTCACTCACGGCTCGTTGCTTATTATATCCGGTGTCATCCACTGACACCCTGACGCTCTTCGATGTGACCTCGCGCGAGAAGGCAACGTGCAGTTGGCCATGTGAAAACGCAGGGGTGGGAAGGTGCACGCCGACCCTGCCAGGCAAAGGTTGAACTTACTATTCTTGATGGTTCTGGCCCAAGCAGGTCGACATAACACCAAAGGCAGATTGGTGCCCCCGCTGCTGTCGCAACAGATGCGTGGTATCAGTTCCGATTCCCCGCGGAGCGGGCCGGTGACAGTGCGGACGAGCAACAAAAAAATGTCATGAGCGTTTCTACGACCAGCCTGGTGCAATTGCAGAAGCCTCTGCGCGGTGCGAGATTCCGCAATAGAACGACCGGGGATCCATTGCGAATGCGCAGGTCGCAGGGGGGCATGTCTCCAACTGTAACGCGTGGAGAAACTCATCCGAATAGAACTCAACCCCGATGCATTCCAACGCCACGGAATCGATGCTCAATGATCGCATCTCCGTGTCCGGACCAAGGGGTGCTTTTTTGGCGTCGTTAAAAGCGTCCGCTGCCTAGTTGGTTGGTGTCGCGACAGCTCGGTCCGAGTAGAATGTCGCCCACCTCGCAGGCTGTACTGTCTCGAGTCTGCCGTAGACCCACTTCATCAGATCTGCGGCGGTAGTGTCGGGGCCCAGAATCAAGTGCGGCGGGTCCTCCACAACAGCTGGTTGCAGTTTTTATCAACCAATGGCGTAACTGGGTCGGGGCAACTGCCCATCACCTACGTTTACGCAGAAAGAAACGTAACTAATCAACATCAAAGCGTGCTCGCGTGTTCGTTTTCTTGCTTCACGCTTGAGCGCTTGGAGCGGAGAGGCCAAACCATGAAAATATCACGTTGAGCCGCGATCGGCGTCGGCTCCTGGGGAGGAGGAAAGAGGAACAGGAGGAGGACGACATCAGAACACAAGGAGCAACGCTCAAGCCAACATGAAATAGGCGAACCGCTGCGCGCCACCAAGGCTCGAAGAGACTGACGGGCGTCAGCCTAAAAACCGAGGATAAGCCGGAACGGTCAAACTTAAGATTAAGATCCTGCCTGCCGCAGTTGCCAGCTGGATCGGACAAATCGCGCCCCCCCCCCCTGCTCAGAGAAGCAACTAGCGGACACCACTGGGAGGAGGAGGAGGAAGCAGAGGAGGAGAGGGAGGAAAGACGGGGAGGAGACTACTGTGCCGAACGATGATTCCGCACAAACGGAACCAACACGTCGTGAGACAGGTGATGTTGCACTCATGGTCGAAGCAGCTGCCATGCCCGAGAGCGTTCAGCGCCGCGGCGACCCCATCTGCTAAGCAACCGTCGCACGTCCATGCCCTGCGCGGAGTCCGTCGCAGCGTGTCGCCGGTAGTTGGTAGCGCGCTAGACTGCGTACACAGCCAGTGCTGTTCTGACTCTGTCGTCGTTGCAGGTATATGTGTCCATCAGAAAGGAAGAAAATCTGGAAGGCTCAGAAGGAAAGCCCAAACCTGACGGTCTTACCGCACGGATACATTCCTCACACCACTGAACAAACCGAATAATAGACTGTCCTCGCCGCGTTCGCAGCCGAGCAAGCAGCTACCGAAAGCGCTCTGGGTGGAAATGTCTGCATGGCGCATGCGGCGGCGAGTGGTCCATCCATTGGCGACAGTACGGATATATGCTGCGGCCACGCGAGGCGGGCACCATCTGTGCACTAGCCCAGAATTTGTGCGGATCCTCGCCGCATTGTCAGCTGCATTGCCTTTGAAATTCCACCTTGAGACCTTGTGCTGAAGCCGCTGATCACGGTCACCGCACTTGGCCCTGATCAGAGAAGCGGCTACCGCTTGAAACTTCAAACGCTTCTGCCGGCCGCGAGCAGCAGCAATGACATGTCGGACGGCAGACTGGGTGATGCCCATCCTCCCAAGTTGGACATCCACCCCGGGCTAAGGTGGCAAATAACGACTCCTGATGCCAACTCCCGAATTGGGCGCCCGAGTTATCCGGGATAACTCGGGTCCGGGGTAACTCGGGTTTGGATTCCCGAAAAGCGAACCCGAGTTATCCCTGACCCGAGTTACCCCTGATGATTCGGGGCTCTTGGACGCCCGATTCATCCGGGGTAACTCGGGTCCGGGGTAACTCGGGTCTGGATCCCCGAAAAGCGAACCCGAGCTATCCCTGACCCGAGTTACCCCTGATGATTCGGGGCTCTGACCGGAGGGCTCCTGCAGCACGGCGTCGTCCGAGGCAGCGCGCTCCGCCAACGAGGAGGAGGAGGAGGAGGAGGAGGAGGGGGAGGAGGAGCAGGAGGAGGAGGAGGAGGAGGAGGAGGAGGAGGAGGAGGAGCAGAAGGAGGAGGAGGGGGAGGAGGAGCAGAAGGAGGAGGAGGAGGAGGAGGAGGAGGAGGAGAAGGGATAATTAGGAGGAGGAGGAGGCAATCGAAGGCAATGCCCATGCTCCCGGGCCCACCGCGCCGGAGAAGACGGGGCGGGGCCGGGAGGAGGGATCGGGCCGGGCGAAAAGGGGGGGGATAGCAAAGGAGGAAGAGGCAGAGGGAGGAGGGAGGAGGAGGCAGAGGGAGGAGGGAGGAGGAGGAGGAGGAGGAGGAGGAGGAGGAGGAGGAGGAGGAGGAGGTGGAGGATCGGCGAAACGATCGGGCCGGGCGAAAGGGGGGGATAGCAAAGGGGGGGGGTTCAAAATCAGCTCACGCAGCTGATTTTCCCAGCGCCTCCCGGCGCCAGGAGGCGCCCACGTATCGAGGAACGGGCCCAGCGGCGGGGCCGAAACCAGCCGCGTGCAGCAGATTTCGAACCCCCCCTTTCCCTATTCCCCCCTCTCGTTCGGCCCGACAGGAGGAGGATTGGACGTAGACCAACGACCAAGCAAATTCTTCGACAAAGCGATGGCAGATGGTCTGCCAAACGAAACACAACGACCCTGCGTCAGCCGGGCGGGGCGACGTGAGGCGGGCGGGGGGGGGCAAGGGCCAGCACCTGCCCGCGAGCTCTCCACAAGTCCGCCGACCCTGTCGGCGTGTGTGCGAGGGCTGCTCCGTTCGAGTCGTCGTCGCCGTCATTCGTGAATCGTCGTCTCTGTCGTTCTCCTCTTTCCTTGGGCAGCTCTTTCCCTGTACCCGTCGCCGCCCCCCTCCTTGCCAGGCCCCTCCTCCGTAGGCGCGCCCGCCATGGCGAAAATACGTCGTAATAGACTCGAAGGGAAGCCCCTTCTCTTTGATCCCTTCCCGCCGGGAAGGGGGGGGGGGTCCCGGGTCCAGTCCAGAGAGGGGGGGGGGCGGGGGTTCCAGGGGGGGTTCCGGGGGGGGGGGGGGATCCTGGGTCAAATACGCCTCCCCCCCCGGGTGTCATGGAGCCCAAGAAGCCCAAGACGAGCCAAGACTGCCCCAAGAGAGCCCCCCCCCCTCCCTCGGTCCTCCTCTTCCTCCTCCTCCTCGTCTCCCCCCCTCACGAAGAGCACCAGGACAGCTCCGAGAGGGTGCCCAGGCGGAGGACCGAACCTGATATCTGGAGCCCTCGGCCCACAGAAGCTCCCGGGAGGCCCCTAAAGGGTCCTCCTGCTCTTCATCCACCTCCTCCTCCTCCTCCTCCTCGTCCTCGTGGTCGTCATCTTCAGGGTTCTTCAGGGTCGGCGGCACGCACCGTAAGGCCTTCTCAATCTTCCCCGCTCGCGCATGCTTGCGGGGGCAGGCCGTGAGTACGTCCAAAAAGACTCGGAGAGGTGGAGGACAACGATAAGAGCGGGATAAGGATGGGATCTGCGGCTGCATCCACAATCCAGACGCAGATCCTGTTCTCTCAAGGTTCAAAGACAAGCAAGAAATGGTGGCTCATTGTTAGCACCGCTGGCGTGACCTATGCAATTCTCGGCAAAGTCGAAGGACAGATCTTGAGGCGGTCTGCGCAACACTCGTCGCAAATTCGCCTCCCGCTCCAGTCTGGTACAAACAGGCCCGCCCATCCTAAGTACAGTTCTGCAAGGGGACCGACATGCATGCACAAGAAGCTGAGCCCGAATATACATAACGTGTCTCGAAACGGAGCCTGGAACACGCACGTTGCAAAAACCGATTCGATCTCGGCTGCGCCAAGGCCTGCGACTGATGAGTACACAACGAGCTTTTCAGAGCGAGTATCCCGTCAAGACAAATCCACGGCAGTCCACGCAAGGTATGTATGGCAACACCATGCACTTGGTGTTGCTAGCCATGCTATCCTTCTCGTACTGATCGTCCAGCTCGGGTGTGCTTCCATGCCAGAAAACTTCCTTCGCATAGTAAGCCAACGCGCTGGTGCTGCTGATCTGCACGGTTCGACTCTCACCTCACACACAAACGAACACTATTTTACCACCATGCACAGCGACCTCGACACGACCACTGCAGAAAATCCACCAGCCCTCTGGGCGTGGGTAGTTTGGAGCGTTTCCTCTTCCATCTCCTCTTCCCCTTCGGGGAGGGGTTTACTCCTCCCCCTACCCCCTGCCCTGTACCTGGGTGGGGTGGGGGGCCGCGGCCCATCGGAGCGTCCAGGACGACCTCGGTGAATCACTGATTTTACTGAATATTTGGACCCATTGGCACAGTTTGGCCCCCATCGGTTTGGTCCCCCCCCCTCTTTGATCGATCTCCTCCAAGATGGCTTCAAGATGGCCCCCGAGGCCCCCAAGGCGGCCCAAAGAGGGCCGCAAGAGGCGCCCAGGAGCCCCCCAAGAGGCCCCCAAGAGGTCCCCAGGAGGCTCCCAGGAGACCCCCAAGGGGCCCCTAAGAGGCTCCCCTGAAAGACCAAAGGCGCTCGAAGAGGCCCCTGGGACAGCCAAGGGGCCCCCGAGACGCCCCAAGAGGACCCCAAATGAGGTCTCAAGAGACATCCGAAGGGACTAAGGGAAGCATCCAAGCGGCCTCTTGCCTTTCTGTTCGCTCTCCTCCCCTTCCTCATCGGCATAGTTCTCCTCCTCCTCCTCCTCCTCCTCCTCCTCTTCTCACCTCCCCCTCCACCTATTACTCCTCCTGCTCGCCCTCTTCCTCCTCCTCCTCCTCCTCCTCCTCCTCCTCCTCCTCCTCCTCCTCCTACTCTCCCCCGCCCGTTTGTTCCTACCCCTTCCTCCCCCCTCCTCCCCCGCCCCCTCGCCCCTCCTCCTCCTCATCATCCTCCTGCTCCTCCTCCGATCGTCCTGCCCACCAGCCCTTGATTCCATAGCATTCTTCACCACGTCCCTGATCAGGGCAATTCGTCTGGGCATCCTTCCTGGATGGGCTGGTGGGGTCACGCGAAGAGTCCAGAAAGATAGCCTTCGTTTGCGAACGATCATCATTTTGCGCGTTTGTAACCCAATGATGGCCTCCTCGGTCGCCCCTACTGCTCTGAAGGATGCGTTGGTACCATGTCCCGGGTGGCACGCGACCCAGTAACCTCGCGAGCGCATAACCCTTCCTGTAAATTGCGTTCCGTTCCCAGGTTTCCAAGACGTCACCAGTTTAAACGCTCTGTCGATGCGGGCCTCAAGGGACCCCTGGTGACATCTCTGGAAGGCCATTATCTTCCATGCGTGGTTCACTTCAAGGGCGCGCGCAGACTGCAACGACCACCGGCAACGACCACCGCACAGGCGCAGCTCTTCGGCGTGTCTGCTGCCCTTCCCGCGCCCCACCTTGGCCCAGTCGCAGAACACGGCGAAGGGCTCGTCTGTCATCCTCGGGGCGTGAGGAGAGCAGACGCCAGGGACGCGCGCGCACGCAATCGCGACTGCTCCGGCCGTGGCCCTCGGACCCCCCTGGACCGAGCAACGCAACTGCTGAGCATCCCGAGCGGGGCTGCCCACGATCTGGCCTCGCGGCTCCTCGACTGTAGTCAGGCAGCCCCTGGACCAGCTCAGGAGGGAGGATCATGTCGAATCGATCGCTCATAGGGGCATGTACTTCGACGGTCACCACATCAGGGCCGAAGGACCCCCTGCAATTGCGAGTCCCCGTTCACATCCGCCACCGTGCCGTAGGCACTGAGTAGGCAACCGCATGTGAGCCCTACCTTTGTACGAAATATATTTATATATGTGTATATATATATATATGTAAAACAACAAAAAAACAAACAAAACAAAAAACACAAAAAAACGACTCGTGTTCAGAATTTTGAGGATGCCTGCGGGAAGTGAGCCCCAGTGGGGATTTCCGATACCTCAGCGTCGCGGCCCCGACCTGGTCCCACGAGGGCTCCAGGAGGCCCCAGCGAGGCATCCCTAAGCACAAGAGAGGCGGCCAGGACAACTCCGGACCACAGCTCAAGCACGGTGGCGGGATGCCCCGACGGTCACCAGATACTGCGAACGCCTGGCCCGGAAATCGGCAACTGTCACCTGTAACCCCAGCGCACACACTGCAAGTCAGAGTCGGGAGGGAGAACACAACATCAATGTCACGCTGCCGCTGTCAGCCCGTCAGTGTGTTACTTCTAAGTTTGTGCCAGGCGACCAGGTTTTTCTTCAGCGGTAACAGGCTGATGGGTTCCCCACGGCTGCGTGTCACTGATGCGCTTGCTCCCCGAAAGACGATCCCTATGGGGCCACGGGCAGTGATGGGAAGATTCGCAAACATGGGCGGGGTGGCGAATGTGGACTCCGCCGACAAGGCCTTCGGTGGAGCTCCCTACAGGCAAGCCACGAAACGCTGTACTGGGTGGCGTGGGGCGCATGTGATCACAACCATTTGGTTTTTCGGTGGAGCTCCCTATGGGGCCATGCAACGCCATACTGGGTGGCGCGGGACGCATGTAATCGCAACCACTGGGGGGTCTTCGGTGGAGCTCCCTATGGGGCCACGAAGCGCCGTACTGGGTGGCGCGGGACGCATGTGATCACAACCGTTGGGGCCTTCGGTGGAGATCCCTATGGGACAACGGCACGTCGTACTGGGTGGCGCGGGACGCATGTGATCACAGCCACTGGGGCCTTCGGTGGAGCTTCCTATGATGCCACGAAACGCCGTACTGGGTGGCGCGAGACGCATGTGATCACAGCCGCTGGGGCATTCGGCGGCGCCCCACATGGGGCCACGAAGCTCCGTACTGGGTGGCGCGGGACGCATGTGGTCACAGCCACTGGGGGCTTCGGTGGGGCTCCCCATGTGGCCACGAAGCGCCGCACTGGGTGACGCGGGACGCATGTGATCACAACCATTTGGTTTTTCGGTGGGGCTCCCTATGGGGTCATGCAACGCCGTACTGGGTGGCGCGGGACGCATGTTATCACAACCACTGGGGCTTTTCGGTAGGGCTCCCTCTGGGGCCACGAAACGCAGTACTGGGTGGCGCGGGGCGCATGTGATCACAACCAGTGGGGTCTCCAGTGGAGATCCCTATGGGGCAACCTCACGTCGTACTGGGTGGCGAGGGACGCATGTGAACACAGCCACTGAGGGCCTTCGGTGGAGCTCTCCATGGGGCCACGAAGCGCCGTACTGTGTGGCGCGAGGCGCTTGTGATCACAACCGCTGGGGCCTTCGGTGGAGCCCCAAATGGGGCCACGAAACGCCGTACCCGGTGGCGCGGGACGCATGTGATCACAGCCACTGGGGCCTTCGGTGGAGCCCCCCATGTGGCCACGAAGCGCCGTACTGGGTGGCGCGGGACGCATGTGATCAGATCTGCTGGGGCCTTCGGTGGGGCCCCCTACGGGGCCACGAAGCGCCGTACTGGGTGGCGCGGGACGCATGTGACCACAGCCATTGGAGCCTTCGGTGGGGCTCCCTATGGGGCCACGAAGAGTCGTAATGGGTGGCGCGGGTCGCATATGATCACAACCATTTGGTTTTTCGGTGGAGCTCCCTATGGGGCCATGCAACGCCGTACTGGGTGGCGCGAGACGCATGTGATCACAGCCGCTGGGGCCTTCGGTGGGGCCCCAAATGGGGCCACGAAGCGCCGTACTGGGTGGCGCGGGACGCATGTGATCACAACCATTGGGGCCTTCGGTGGAGATCCCTATGGGACAACGAAACACCGTACTGGGTGGCGCGGGACGAATGTGATCACAACCACTAGGGCTTTTCGGTGGAGCTTCCTATGGGGCCGTGCAACGCCGTACTGGGTGGCGCGGGGCGCATGTGATCACAGCCACTGGGGCCTTGGGTGGACCCCAAATGGGGCCACGAAGCGCCGTACCGGGTGGCGCGGGACGCATGTGATCACAGCCACTGGGGCATTCGGTGGAACTCCCAATGTGGCCACGAAGCACAGTACTGGGTGGCGCGGGACGCATGTGATCAGATCTGCTGGAGCCTTCGGTGGAGCTCCCTACGGGGCCACGGAGCGCCGTACTGGGTGGCGCGGGACGCATGTGACCACAGCCATTGGAGCCTCCGGTGGAGTTCCCTATGGTGCCACGAAACGCCGTACTGGGTGGCGCGGGACGCATGTGATCACAACCACTGGGGCCGTCGGTGGAGCTCCCCATGTGGCCACGAAGCGCCGTACTGGGTGGTGCGGGTCGCATGTGATCATTTCTGCTGGGGCCATCGGTGGAATTCCCTATGGGGCCACGAAGCACCGTACTGGGTGGCGCGGGACGCATGTGATCACGGCCACTGGGCTTTTCTGTGGAGCTCCCCATGGGGCCATGAAACGCCGTGATGGGTGGCGCGGGGCGCATGTGATCACAACCACTGGGACCTGCGGTGGCGCTCCTTATGGGGCCCTGCAACGCGATACTGGGTGGCGCGGGACGCATGTTATCATAGCCACTGAGGGCCTTCGGAGGAGATCCAAATGGGGCCACGAAACGCCGTACTGGCTGGCGCGGGACGCATGTGATCACAACCACTAGGGCCCCCAAATGGGGCCACGAAGCACCGTACTGGGTGGCGCGGGACGCATGTGATCACAGCCACTGGGGCCTTCGGTGGAGCTCCCTACGGGGCCACGAAGCGCCGTACTGGGTGGCGCGGGACGCATGTGATCACAGCCACTGGGGCCGTCGGTGTTCCCTATGGTGCCACGAAACGCCGTACTGGCTGGCGCGGGACGCATGTGATCAAAGCCACTGGGGCCTTCGGTGGAGCTCCCTATGATGCCACGGAGCGACGTACTGGGTGGCGCAGGACGCATGTGATCACAACCACTTGGGCTTTTCGGTGGAGCTCCCTATGGGGCCATGCAACGCCGTACTGGGTGGCGCGGGGCGCATGTGATCACAGCCACTGGAGCCTTCGGTGGAGTTCCCCATGGGGCCACGGAACGCCGTACTGGGTGGCGCGGGACGCATGTGATCATGGCCAGTGGGGTCTTCGGTGGAGCTTCCTATGATGCCACGAGGCGCCGTACTGGCTGGCGCAAGCCGCATGTGATCACAACCACTGGGGCCTTCGGTGGAGCTCTCTATGGGGCCACGAAGCGCTGTACTGGGTGGCGCGGGACGCATGTGATCACAACCATTGGGGCTTTCGGTGGAGCTCCCTATGTGGCCACGAAACGCCGTACTGGGCGGCGCGGGACGCATGCGATCACAACCGCTGGGGCCTGCGGTGGAGCTCACTATCTATGGGGCCCTGCAACGCCGTACTGGGTGGCGCGGACGCATGTGATCACAGCCACTGGGACCTTCGGTTGAGGTCCCTATCGTGCCACGTTGTGCCGTACTGGGTGCGCTGAAATGGTGGACATGCAGATGGCAGACGCAAGGTTGGGAGGAGGAGGGGACGAGAAAGGAGGAGACGTGGGGCGCTGTCTCTTCAAATGAGGACCCAACACCACCGGATGGTTGGGGAACAAACTAAAGGGCGGTTGCATGGAGGGGAGGAGAAGGCGCTGCGCAGCCCAACACCGTGCTGGCGCAGATTAGACACTCTACACCCAGAGACCCTGGGCCCGAAGAGTCTTTTCATCCTTCACCACTCGTTGAACAAGAGGCCTCTCGTCGTCCTGAGCGCGC
>CAUYUJ010003669.1:1364749-1404416 GCA_963575745.1 Prorocentrum cordatum
CAGGCGGGGGGCGGGGGCGAGCAATCGGAAGGATGCGGGAGGGGCGAGGCGGAGCACAGCGAGAAGGCCGTGCCTCCCCTCGCCTCTACCTCCCTCCCTCCCTCCCCGTGTTTTCCTCTCTCTCTCTCTCTCTCTTCCCCTCGCTCAACATGAACCCAGACCTCAGGACGGTCCTCCATCAGGCCAAGGGAGCCCCCCCGCAGTGATCCCCACGATAGAGCTGAAGTCTTTCCAGAGCGCCATCATCCAGGGGCTGATCAAAGCAGGAGGCATCAGGCCGACAGGAGCGAACCCAGGACCGAGCTAGAGAGAGCGGTGGAGCGCCAGCTGAGTAATTTCCAGAGGGCGTGATGCAGCTAGCGAGCACCCTCGCCAGATACCCTCGGAAGCTCGCCAACCTCTACAGGATGCACGACAACGGTGTGGAAAGGGTCGGGCAGATCATTTGAGCAGTAGAATTCGTTCGGCGTCACACGTCCCAGGCACTTAGATATAACTGTACGAGTGGCCAACAAGTTGTTTCGAGCATGACGATGCCATTACACACATGATGAGAGAGGACATCCTACATTTTTGAATTGGTAGCCTTCTCTATCGATCTGCAGCTCGACGCGCCCAGTACTTACTGAGACGATCAGTGACATGCCTGCCATGGCCTCCACCAGCCCTGCGGGAACCCAATCTTCGACGGGACCTATTGCTACGGGAGCCCAGACTACGGCTCCAGCATCGAATGCTCCAGCGGCACAGACGCTACCGATCCGCTCTAAGGCGGCGCCGTCTAGGAGGAGAGCAGCCGCTCCTGACAATGTGAATATCGAGAGAGCGCAGCAGTGTCACATCTCGACGGGCAATGCCTTGCGCCAACACCACTCTACGTTTATCGGTGAGTGCAGTCGTGTGGCGAGTCAGCTCGAAATCTTGAGAGCCCAGAGAGAGCAATCGAATAACCCAGTCCGAGGCGACCCTGAGCTCGACGCAATGCGTATTACCACCATTCGGAACATAGACGGCCAGATCAGTTTCATGAATGATGGGTGCGAGCGCCTGCAAGTGTGTCTCCGCATCAACGACGAGGCGCCGATGAGCGTGTATCACTTCGACTGGGACATCACACAGCAGCCAAGCAGCAGTGAGCGGGAGGCGGGGCAGTAGGTAGAGGGTCTCAGCTAGTTAGGCTGAGCGTCGTCCCTCCTCCCCCCCCCTCCTCCAGAGAAGCTTGCTGCTGCTGCTGCTGCTGCTGCTGCCTCTCCCTCCGAATGCCCCCCCCCCCCCGCCCGCGTGGATCTCGGCTGGCCGACGTGCTGGCCCGCGGCTGCGAGCACGCGGTCCTGCAGCCAAGGGCCGCCCTGGGACCCGCGGGGGGGGGCAGGGACGGCCACCTCCTCCCCATCTTCCTCCTCCTCGTCCGCCTCTCGTTTCGATCGAACTCGCTAGACGCCCCCACACCCGTCGCGGGGCTCGCCTCCCGAAGGGGTAGCCTCGCCCCTCCCAGTAGCTGGTGCACTGGTGCACTCAATGCTCGGGCGCCCCTGCCGAAGCGGCCTCATCCTCAGCGAGGCGCTGAGACGAGCGCCGTGGGCTGCATGGCGAGGGATCGAGAAGCGTTCCCCCTCTAGTTTCCACTTCTTTCCCGGGGGCCGCAGGTGTCGCAAGTGGATCGGGCATGGCCCCCAAAGGCTCCACCACCACCACCGCCACCACCACCACCTCCTCTCCCCCCATGTTCTTACCTATGCGACCAACCATCGGCTGATATGGAGGTTGGGGGGGAAAGAACCAACGTCTCACTCCGTCTATATCACGCCCGAACTCACAATCGATCACACTCGATCGATATCACTCGGTCGACATCACTCGACCGATCTCGCGTTGGATCTCCCAGTCGCTCACATTATCGATCCCAGTGTATTGATCTCAAGATGGATATCCTTGTCGTTTTCACCATGTATCTCAATATCGATCTGACGATCAAGACCGCGAAATGTATCACTCGATCGATCTGACTAACGATATCACAATCCATGTGACTATCGATGCAACTATCGACCTCTCTGCCAACATCACTTCCGATCCCACTATCGACATCAATATCGTTCGCCCTGTCGATCTCAACATGGATCTCGATCACACGTCTGACCTCAATATTGATGTCGCCGCACACCATCTCAAACTCGATCTCGCGGTCGATCATACTACCGATCTCGTACTTAATCAACATTGAATATCTCAACCGCTCGCGCTACCGATCTCAGTATCGATTTCAATATGGATATCACGATCACTTTCACCATCAACCTCATTACCGATATGGCCAGCAAACTCACCATCGATCTCAATCTACCGAACTCACGATCGATACCACAATCGATATCAATATCGACCTCACCATCGATCCAAATAGCGATCCCCTCATCGATCTCAAAATCGGTCTCACTATCGCTCGCACTCTCAATAATGAAAGGAAACTATGTTCTACCTTTTCTTGGAACAACGAATTCTGAGGCGGACTCCTCCTCCTCCTCCTCCTCCTCCTCCTCCTCCTCCTCCTCCTCCTCCTCCTCCTCCTCCTCCTCCTCTTCCTCCTCTTAATTATTCTTCCTCGCGCCCTGGATCGCCACCTCCTTTTCCTCCTCCTCCTCCTCCTCCTCCTCCTCCTTTTCCTCCTCCTCCTCCTCCTCCTCCTCCTCCTCCTCCTCCTCCTCCTCCTCCGAGTAAAACAATTGTTTCGCGGGCCCCCTCGCCCCCGCAATAGCGGGGGAGCAGGGCAGGCAGACGGGCGGCTGACGATTCGGGGTTGCCTGGAAGGCCAGGGGGGGGGGGGCACGGGATGGCGATCCAGGGCGCGGGGGCCAGGGGGGTGGCGATCCAGGGCGCGAGGAAGAATAATTAAGAGGAGGAAGAGGAGGAGGGGGAGGAGGAGGAGGAGGAGGAGGAGGAGGAGGAGGAGGAGGAGGAGGAGGAGGAGGAGGAGGAGGAGGAGGAGGGGAGGAGGAGGAGGAGGAGGAGGAGGAGGAAGAGAGGAGGGGAGGAGGAGGAAAAGGAGGAGGAGGAGGAGCGCTTACGTGCCACGTCGTGCTCTGCCATGTTACGCTTTGATATTCAACGCCGTGCTATGCAATGTTATGTTCGGGGCCGCTGTGCGATGCCATGCTTTGCGTTGCAAAGATTTGTGATGCAATTCTTCACTACGCCACGCCACGCCATGCTGTGACATACTACGCTTTGCGGTGTTTTCAACGCCATGCCACGCCGTGCTCTACAATGCATCGCGTACCCTTTCGGGATCATTGCCCTGTTCGACATCCGACTGTGCGGATAGAGAGGGGATCGACGCCATGGTAAGGGATGGGAGGGAGGGTCGGCTGTCATATATGACGCGAGCGCACCTAGCTTGTCCTCCCCCCTCCTCCTCTTCTTCCTCCTCCTCCTCCTCATCCTCATCCCCCACCTCCCGATCGCCGCGGCCGTCCGCAAGGACGACCGGCGGCCGTCCGCAAGGACGAGGGTGATCAAGCGCCTCTTCGAAAACCCCTTCCCTCAACTACTCCCTAATTGCCCCGTCCCCCCTCCGCAATCCTCCCCCCGCGGCCGCGGGTGATCAAGCGAGCAAAGGAGGACGAATAGAAAATCAGTTCCCCCAAAGGGGCAAAAGCAAACGCCGGGGGGCAGACGATTAAAAAAACAGTTTCCCACGGCTGAATTCTATTAGTCCGCCCCACTACATCATTTTGGGGGGTCCGGGGGGGGGATTTTTTTAATCGTTTCCCTGCATGATCGATCTCACTATCGATTCCACGAACTAGATCTCACTACGGGGCACTGGCGAGACACCGACGGGACACCGACCGGACACCGACAGGACACCGACGAGCAACCGACGGGACACCGCTCGGCGGCGCGCCTGGGGGGGAAGTGGAGGGAAAGGGCGCGCCTTCCGAAGGCCGGAGGCCATCTGAGTCTTCTGAGAAGACCTGCCCCGTTTGACTTCCCCCTGGTCGGGGAGACGTAAGACCCGGGTACGGGGGACTCGGAAATCCCCGTCGAGGTCGTCAAAAAAATGACGAGGCCGAGCCTGCACTTTGACGAGGCCTCCCGCTGCAGACATCCCACGAAACTCCTCCTCGTCAAACCCGAGGCGCGGTCGTCAAAAAACGATGGCGAACCCGAGTCCTGGCAAACCCGGGTCTTACGCTTCCCCGACCCTGGGGCTCGCCGCCGATAAGCAGCGGGACATCCCGGTCGCCGCATCCCAACCCCAGGGGCGGGGGCGGACTTATTGGCCCAGCGGCGCCCTGGCCAGGGAAGGGTATATTCCTCTCGCCCGCCCACGCAGCTTCGCCTCGCCAGCACGCAAGACACGAGCACGAGACCGAAACCGATTTCCAGGTGGCGAGCTCTCCTTCTCACTTCGGTCTGACCCCCTCGCCTCCGACTTTACCTCTCTCGCTCCTCCTCCTCCTCTCCTCCTCCTTCTCCACCCAGATCGGCCCGCTTCTGCTGCTACCCCTCATGCCCGAACTGGTGTGGTGCGTCCCTGGCCCCACGTCCTCTGCTTCGCCAGCGAGATCTCGACGTGCCCGTCCATTCGCTGCATCACACAGCGCCGGTAGAAGTCGTCTAGCTGCTGGTCTGGCGTCTGGCGGAGGATGGCGATACGGATGGCAGTGAGAGGGGGATGACAGGGAGGAAGACTCTAGTCCATATGCGCCCGGGCACAATTTCTCGACGTCGACGTTGTCCGCGAGGGCTCGCAGGGTATTTTTCCTACCTGCTGCACGAGTTCCGCCCGACAAGTTCGGCCGCTCGGGAAACGGGGGAAACCCTGGTATACACCCCAAAGGGGCTATCCGGACGCACCCCATATCGAGGATGGACGCCACCCCCATCGTATATTCCCAGGTTGGGCGCCAAATTTCGGGTTCTTCCGAAGACACTACGACGCCTGTATCGGGGATGGATAGAGACCCCCTTAGTAAAACGTGGGACAGTGAAAACGACCTCGGGCCTAAACCTGGCGGGCGCAAGCCTGGAAAATGACGGCCGCGGCGCCCTCTCGAGAACCGAAAACGGATAATTCACTAATCGACGTGTCAAATCGACGTGTCAGGATGTGGGTTATGTCCACTCCCGGCTGTAAGGGTCGCGGCATCCCCTGTTCAGGGCGAGCGCCGGGAACACGAGGGCTGGGGGGGACCAATTCGGGGGCCCGGATCTGGCCGACACTGCGCCGCGTTGTCCCGAAACGCCGCCCGCAGCAGCCCGAGCAGACTGCAATCGGGCGAAATGTCGACCAGCGCCCAACTGCAAGGGAGGAGGGGGAGGAGAAGGGGGAATGAGTGGGAAGACGAGGAGAAGGGGGAGGAGGGGGAGGGGGAGGAGGAGGAGGAGGAGGAGGAGGAGGAGGAGGAGGAGGAGGAGGAGGAGGAGGAGGAGGAGGAGGGGGAGGAGGAGGAGGGAGACCACACACATCAGCGATACTACAACGTCCCAGGCCCCCCCTCCGCCGAAATCCGCGAGTCGGGGATGTATCCATATCCACCACCTGGAAACCGAAGCCCTGGCACCCCAGCGGGCGGTGGGTAAGGATATTCTTTGGCCACCGGGGGCCCGAATCTATCCATATCCACCGCCTGCCGAGGTCCCCGAAAATTGATGCTCCAGGCGGTGGTCATGTGAAAATTCCCGCCTCGGATCGGTTGTTCTCGACGTCGGCCCTCGGGGGCCGTGTTTCCAGGCCCTGGGACCAGCAGGCGTGGATCCAGGGCGACAAGCTGCCCCCGGAGCAGCGGAGGGGGAGGAGGAGGGGGAGGAGGCGGAGGAGGCGGAGGAGGAGGAAGAGGAGGAAGAGGAGGAGGAGGAGGAGGAGGAGGAGGAGGAGGAGAGGAGGAGGCGGAGGAGGAGGAGGGGGAGGGGGGGGAGGAGGAGGAGGAGGAGGAGGAGGAGGAGGAGGAGGAGGAGGAGGAGAGGAGAAGGAGGAGGAGGAGGAGGAGGAGGAGGAGGAGGAGGAGGAAGGAGGAGGAGGAGGAGAAGAAGGAGGAGGAGGAGGGGAGGAGGAGGGAGGAGGAGGAGGAGGAGGAGGAGGAGAAGGAGGAAGGAAGGAAGGGGAGGGGGAGGAGTGGAGAGGAGGAGGAGGAGGAGGAGGGAGAGGAGGGGAGGAGGGGGAGAGGAGAAGGAGGAGGAGGGAGGAGGAGGAGGAGGAGGAGTAGGACGAGGAGGAGGAGGAGGAGGAGGAGGAAGGAGAGGAGGGGGAGGAGGGGGAGGAGGAGAAGGAGGAGGAGGAGGAGAGAGGGGAGGAGGAGGAAGGAGGAGGAGGAGGGAGGAGGGGGGGGAGGGGAGGAGGAGAGGGGGCGGAGGAGGAGGAGGAGAAGGAGGAGGAGGAAGTGGAGAAGGAGGGACCTCGAGGAGGAGGAGGAAGGGTAAGAGGAGGAGGAGGAGGAGGAGAGGAGGAGGGGGAGGACGAGTAGTAGGAGGTGGAGGAGGAGGAAGAGGAGGAAGAGGAAGAGGAGGAGGAGGAGGAGGAGAAGGAGGAGGGGGAGGAAGAGGACCACACATGTCAGCGATGCCACAGCGTCCCAAGCCCCCCCTCCGCCAAAGTCCCTGCAGGAACGCTTCCTCTCCAACCTCGGGAAGCACACCCCCTCTTGGGAAAGACGAGGGCCCCCTGTGGGCCTGCCGACCCGGCGCGATCTGCGACAAAACGCCCGGGGGAGGATACCATCGGGTGAGGAACCCTAAAGGAACGAGGCTGCTTTGTAAGAAGAGGAAGAAGAAACAAAAACGCCATACGTTTAAATTGACTGTTGCCGCTCCGCGCAGATTTCTTGGATCTGCGCTGGACCCCCCTCCCTGGCGCGCGGAGCGCGCCAGGGGCGGCGCCAGAGGTGCCGCTGGGCGGGGCCCATGTTTATGGCGTTTCCTCTTCCTCGAAATAAGGAACGAGGCCCCCTTTTCCCATAAGTCAAGCTTCGACTTCCCATGGAAAGCCTCAGAAAAACCTGGGGCAAGCTGAAACACAATCCAAGAACACCGAGCCCAACGAAAAGGGCTCCATCTTCAGCGCCCCGACTGTAATCGAGAATCTCTGCAGTCCAGCGGCTCTGGAAAATGTCTCAGGCGCCGCGACCTTCTCAGAACGTTCCGGAAAGCTCTGAGAGCGTGCCGGAAGGCTCCGGAAACGGATGTCTCCTCGTCCCATCCCCGCCCGACGATCCCCAGTTTGAAAAGAGGATCCTCCTCCTCCTCCTCCTCCTGTTCCCCCTATATCCTCCTCCAACTTCAAGCCTGCCGCTCTCTCCCGATCTGTCCCCAGATCTGGCCCCGAGACCGCGGGGATCCAGCCGGGACGTCGGCGAGATCGGAGGCTCGATGATCCTCAGAACGTGTTAGCGCCAACGTGTGTTTGCCCACTGAAGCCCTTCACTACGACGAAGGAGATGTGATGATCGACTGGTTGGGTTGAACGGGATAAACACACATTGCGCTAACACAAGTCCTGAGGATCATCGAGAGGCGTCTGAGGCGCCCGTGGGGGAGGTTCGGAGGAGCGGCAGCAGCACGGGGAGGAGGAGCGGCACCAGCAAGACGTTGTGCTATCGCCCTCGCGGGTTCCTCCATCTTTCGGTGCTCCTTCGCACATCCTGTGCCGCGCAGTCTGCACCAAGATGATGAGTGATACGAGTTCGAGACTGGTGTCGCCTTTGATTCCCAACCCTCCCTTGGTTGGGTTCTCGTTTGGAGTGGAGCAGTAGGATCTCCACCTTCTCCTTCTCCTGCTCCCCCCCCCGCTCTCCTCTCGGCTCTCTCGTCCCGCATCCCTCTTGGGGGCTGCAAAGTGTGAAACTGTCGCTTCTTTCGAGGGCTGCTGGGGGAGCCCGCACAGTGGGGCCCCACGCGGACCCAAACCGGACCTCGCCATTCCTAGGGGCTGCGAAAAGTGAAACTGTCGCCACTTTTGAGGGCTGTTCGGGGAGGCGACACTTCTGAATCGCACCAAAAAGCCCTTCCTGAGACTGCAACATCGCGAAAACACGTGACGGCTGCGTCTTGACAGTGCTGAACCGTGCCAGAACATAACTCCGAGCGCTTCAACCGTCCGAATCCTTGAAACTGCTTGTGACGTTGAAGTGCGACTGCGCACATCGCCAAAGCGAGGCAAGTCTTTCGAGGGAGCAGCGCTCCATGAAGGACACTGCTGCTGGCTGCTGACACGAACGTGCGCGGACCAGAAGCGAGAACCGCACTCGAGGAACGGGCCGCCCTCCATTCGGGGATGGACAGACCCCCCTTTAGTAAAGCGTGGTTTAGTGAAAACGACCTGAGGCCCAAACCTGGCGGGCGCAAGCCTGGAAAATAACGGCCGCGGCGCCCTCTCGAGAACCGAAAACGGACAATTCACTAATCGACGTGTCACTGTTGGGGGTTCTGTCCACCCCCGATCCATCCTTGAAGCAGCTGCGAGCTTCGAGAACAAGTGCGCGCGTCGAGTCAGAGGGCCCCGCCCACATACATATATATATATATATATATAAGAATGACAAATGTGGCACAACGTGATTTGGAGGCGCTCGCGCGCGGACTCACTCCCGATGACTTCGCGACGGGAAAGACTGCGCGGGCCGCGCAGGGGCGGGAACTGCACAGCTTCCGACGACCGCGCGAAGAAGGAGCACGCGCCGGCAGGCTCCCCGCTCCTGCGCGGAACCACCGCCGCAGTCGCCGCCACGCGACTCGGCGGACGCACCATGCGCCGCGCCCGCGCGGAGACGCCACGCCCGAAAGCACTGGCGCACGGCGCCTGGGCGAGGGCGACGCGCCGCCCGCTCGCGAGAGCCCCCCCGAAAAGATTGGCGGGCGAAGCGTGCAAGCCGAGCCGAGGCGAGAGGACCGGTCGAGAGCGACAGTTTCGTCCGCTCGCGCGTCGGCGAAGCCGTGCGCGTGTGCGGAAAGGGGGCGCCACGCCCGAGCGGGAGCTCAACTCTTTTGGAACAATGAGCGCGGCGCCGAGGCGGGAGCGACAGATCGACGTTTCGGCCTTTCGCGCGGGATGCGCGCCCCGTCCCATTCTTGCCGCGCGTTCGGCAGCATGGACGGCAGAACGTCCATGCCGAAAGCGAGCGCGTCGACTTTGCACTGTCCTTGAACTGTGCGATTGAACGTCCAACATTGGCCAGCGATCAGCCGGCCTTGTGGCAACGTAGGAGCGCATACGAATAAAGGAGATGGGTGGATGAAGGGAACGGGGGTCAGAGGTTCCTCCTCCTCCCTCTCCTCCTCTTCTACACACCCTCCTTCTCCGTGCCCCCTTGCTTTCCCACCCTTCCTCCTGCCCCTTAGCCGAAACGGCAGTGGGGTCATCTCCTGGTCCTCATCAGCATCCTTACATCATCATTCCTCCTCTCTGCACCTGCCCGCATGCCCTGACAGCTGAAGGCCACACACTCAGCCACAGAGGTGCAAGCAGAGAACGGCCATGGGGCCTCAGAACTCGCAGACGTTTCCGAAGGTTCCCCCGAAGAGGGCAAGACAGCAGCGACCGCCCCGCTCGAGATTACTCACGTTTCCCCTCCCCTGCCCTCTCTGCCCCCTCCCCTGCCCCTCGCGCCACTTCTCGCCCCGCCTCGCTCCCCTGTGCATCCCTTCCCCTCGCCTGCCCTTTCCCGCACCTCCCCGCCCCTCCCCCTTCCCCCCTCTCCACATCCCAACCCTCCACCCACCACTTGCCTTCTCCTTCCAGCTCCACGCCCAGCCCCACGCCCAGCCCCACGCCCAGCAGCCCCAAGCCCATGCCCAGCCCCACGCCCAGCCCCACGCCCATGCCCAGCCAGACGGCCAGCCAGACGCCCAGCCAGACGCCCAGCCCCACGCCCAACCCCACGCCCAGCCCCAACCCCAAGCCCAGCCCCAAGCCCAGCCCCACGCCCAGCCCCACGCCCAGCCCCAAGCCCAGCTCCAAGCCCATGCCCAGCCCCACGCCCAACCCCACGCCCAGCCCGACACCCATGCCCAGCCAAACGCCCAGCCCCACCCACAACACAACGCCCAGCCACAGCCCCAAGCCCCTCCAGCGCCGGACCCAGCCCATCAAAGAAGGGCTCGCGCCCGCGACCCGGTGTACTGCCGAGTCCCTGGGTGCCCACGTGGCGACGCTACGTCTTCCGCCGGCTGGGGAGACCACCAGAGCATGCGCCCGCACTTAAACGAACACGCTGCAGGGCGGTTCCCTGGGCTCCTGCCAGTCCCGCCCGAGTATGTGCAAGAACACCAGTTGGAGCAGCGCTCGGTGTGCCAGCGGTTCCTGGCAACGCGTTTCGGCGGCATCTGCCCGCGATGCCGCCCTGCCGCGCGAGCGGCCACGGCAGGGGCAGCCGCCGCCCCCGTCGCCGACGACCAAGCGCCCGTCGGGCCCGCTGGTCTTCCCTCCCTTCGGGAAGCTTTCTCCAAGCGTTCCACCACCAACCGCTACGTTCAGAAGGGCACCCAGGACCTCTGGGCGCGGTGTTTGACACAGACGGTGGCCCAGACAGTGAACAGCAACACTGAAGCTGCGTGGACAGAGCTCGCGATGTTGCCAAAATGTGTTCTGCGCCCACACACACACACCCGCGGCGGCCGGGGCAGCAGGGCGGCCAGCGAAGCGCAGACTAAGGCGCTTTGCCAGCGCTGGTTGGACGGTGAGCGGGCCTCTTTGTGGGTCGAGGCCGTAGAGGTTCGCGCCGCCAGAACTGCCTCCGACGACACCAAGAGAGCAGAAAGGTGCGTGCAGCTCGCTGCGGACGTTCACTACTCCAAGAGCTGCTCGGCTCTAACCAGCGAGCCCCCCGTGGAGGTCACCGCCGACGTTGTCACAAAGATGCGCCGGAAACACCCGCGCAGCCACCGAGATGTGGACCTCGCTTACCTCCCGGTGGTACACGCGGCGGCGGCCCTGCAGGTGGACGGGGACGCGGTCTGGACGGAGGTGCGGGCCTTCCCCTGGGGCTCCGCGCCAACACTTCAAAGACGCACTGCTCAACGCGGTCCACAGGGGCGAGGTCACCGACCAGCTCACCGACCAACTCTGGAACCTTGTCAACCTCTGCGCCAGGGTGCAGGTCCCGCCTGCCGTGTCCGAGTACTTCGCGGGCGCCTCTCTGGTGGTCCTGCCGAAGAAGGACGGAGGCCTGCGCCCTGTTGCCGTCGGGGAGGTGCTCCGGCGCGTGTCCCTGCCGCGGGGTTGCCGACGCCGCGCGCGACCGACTGGCTCCCCTCCAGATCGGCGTCGCGGCCCCTGGCGGCACCGAAGCGGCGGTGCACGTCGCGCGCCAGTGGTGGACCCGCCACCTCGGGGACCGAGGGAAGGTGTGAAGCTGGACTTGTCTGGCGCTTTCAACACCCTGGACAGGCAGGCTCTGCTCCGCGCGGTCCACGAAGATTTTCCCGGGCTGGCACCTTGGGCGGACTGGTGCTACTCCCGCCGGTCAACTCTCTTCTTGGGCAAACAGACAGTGCGCTCCGAGTGCGGGGTGCAGCAGGGCGACCCCCTGGGGCCCCTACTGTTCTCCCTAGCACTGCAGCGCGCCGCCGAGGCCGCCCTCCGCGCGTAGCGCCACGGCGCCGGCGGCGCCGTCGATCTGAGTTTCTTCTACTTGGACGACGGCTGCCTCGCGGGCGACGCGCTGGCCGTCGCGCGCCTCCTCCACTTGCTCGTGGCCAACCTTGCCGCGGTGGGCCTCCAGCTGAGCACTGGCCCAGGCAAGTGTGAGGTGGTCCCCACTGGCGGAGACGCCTCCGACGTGTCTCTGGACGGCTTCCCGCTGGGCTTCCGCCTCCGCGCCGACCGCGGCTTCGAGCTGCTCAGCGCGCCAGTGGCAGACGCGGACTTCTGCCCGGAGCACACCAAGCAGCGGGTCGCGAGCGCCACCGCCCTGCTGGAAGCTTTGGGGGGGGCTCGTGCGCTGCACCTCCTGCGCCAATGCGCCTCCTTCTGCAAGCTGGGCTACTCCGCGCGCGTGGTGCGCCGCCTCCCTGCTGGCCATGGACGACGCTGTCTGGACCTGCCTTGAGCAACTAAGCGGCTGCTCGCCCTCCGACGTTTCTTGGCAGCAGGCTCAGCTCAAGCTCAACGAGGGAGGACTTGGCCTGCGCCCTGCCGCGAAGCACGCCGCCGCTGCCTGCATCGCTCCCAAAAAGGAAGACCGACGACCTCTGTCGGCAGCTCTACCCCGGCTACTTCAACGACCCCGACCGCGACGGAGGTAGCCTGGCGGCTGCGGTGCAGGCCCACAGCGCCGTCGTGTTCGACCACGCGCAGCAAGGCAACCAGAAGGCCCTCTCCGACGCGGTGGACAGCGCCTCGCTCGACGGGCACGTGGCGGGCTTCACCCTGGCCGGCAAAGCACACCTCTCGAGATCTCCGGTGCAAGCCCCCAGGCGCCGCCCTGCGAGGCCACCGGCACCGCCTTCCCGCGCGGCCTCATGCATGTCGGCCTGCAGAGGCGGCTGCGAGTCCAGCTCCTGCAGGAGGAATACTTCTGCCCAGCCTGTGGCGAGGTGATGGACGTCTTCTGCGACCACGCCTTGGTCTGCGCCTGCCGCGGCGACCGGACCAAACGCCGCAACGCCCTGCGCAACCAGGCCTTCTTCGACGCCTTGGCCGCAGGCCACGCCAGGGCGGAGTTGGAGCGCCCAGGGCTGCTGCACCCGCGCCCCGACGGGGAGGCCACCCCCGGGGGCGAGCAGGGCGGGTCCCATGTGGGCGACAACGGCCGCCGCCCCGCCGACGTTTACGTGCCACGATGGCGCAACGGCACGGCGGCCGCCTGGGACCGTCCGGGTTGCGCGCCGATCTCCTCGCCGCGTCGGCCGCCTCATCGAGCGCGCCGACGGACAGGTACGAGGATTTCAAAAAGGCTTCACTTGGACACCGCGCGGCTGTGCGCGGAGCAGGGCTTCACCTACCCCCCCCATGGTGGTGGAAGCCCACGGCGGCGGGTGGGACCGCGAGGCGCGCAGGGCCTTCGGGGTCCTGGCCAAGCGAGTGGCTGACGCCACGGGGGAAGAGGCCGCACTTGTAGCAGACCGACACGCACAGCGACTCTCCATCTCCCTGCGCAGAACGCGCGGGCGGTGTTGCGGCGCTTCCACATCCAGTCTAGAGGGGCGGGGGTGGCTGCGGCCCACTTGGCCGCTGCCACATCTGTTTCCACGGCTGACGCCGTGTGAGCCGCCACGCTGGCGCAGCCTAGCGCCCCCCCGCCCTCCCCCCCCCACCGTGACTGGGCAGCGCGGGCGCCCCCCGGGCGCCCCTCCGTGGGTGGCGTGTTGGCGCCCCCCCCACATTGCCGGCCGTCCGTTCCTCGGCGGGGCGGTGGGTGATACCGCAAAGGTTCCCCCCCCACCAAGCCGCAGCGTGCTGGGTTCGGCCGGCACCCCACGCCCTTCCTGACGCCCTTCCAACAACCCTTCCCGACGCCCACAACGATCCCGACGACCACGACGTCCTTCCCGACGCCCACAATGACCCCGACGCCCATCCCGATGCCCACAACGATCCCGACGCCCTTCCCGACGCCCACAACGGTTCCTGACGCCCGACTGTTTCCTGTCGCCGCCGTAGGGTCCGTAATGTCGTCGCGGGCGGCCCGTCCCTCCTGGCCCCTGGCCCGGCCCTTTTGCTGCCCCTCCTCCTCCTTCTCCTCGTCCTCTTCCTCTTCCCCTCCCTGCTCGCTGTCCCGTCCCCGTCCCCGCCCGCCTGCCTGCCTGCCTCGTCCCGCTGGCCCTGGCCTCCCGCCTGCGCGTTCGTCTTCGTTTGCTCGCCCCTCCTCTCCTCCCTCTCCCTGCGTTCCGCCCAAGCCGCCGGCGCAGGGCCAGGGCCCCGGAGGCTCGCCGCAGGACCTGCCGGCAGGGCCGGCGACGCCGCGCCCGAGTTCCGGAGGTCTGCCCCGAGCCTGACTGTTGCGGCCATGCTGCAGGAGGGGCGGGGACGTTTTTGACGATCCCCTGCCGATGGTGTTCTCCTCGCGTGTCTTGGCCTGCTCACTCTGGGCGTGCGCTCGCTCGGCCGCCCTGCTCTTTCCAGGAGGAGCGAGACACAGAGCTTAACGAGCACGGGCTCTCCCCGGGCGCGTTCTGGCCAGGATGCCGAGGTGGGTCCGGCCGTGGCGGCCAGGCCCCCCCCCCTGTGATAGCTCCGAGCGGGGAGCACCACTTCCAGGCGAAGCGAGCCGAGGGGACGCAGCACCCCTGGAGGCTCCGAACGGTGAGAACGAAGGAATGGTAATGGTTTCGGTATGTGTTTCTCCCCTGGGTCCCCCCTCTCGGGGCACAGCCGAGAGGGGGGGGGGGCAGGAGGGTGAGCGGATCAGCTATGCGTAGCTGGCGTCTCGAGCACCTCCCGCGCTGGAGGCGGCCATGTATCGAGGAGCGCGCCCGGGTGTGGAGTCGAAGCCAGCTGCATGCAACGAATTTCGCACCCACCCTCTCCCAACACCTCCCTATTATCTACCCGGGCCCTCCCTTTGGACGCCCGAAATGGGTACGGAATAAAAGGGTGCGATGTCCGACAACAAACGTTGTCCTAAACCAACAACGGCCGCTGTTGCGCAGGCGGCCTTCTTTCTCAAATCGACAGCGTCGAAGGCGATGCCGACAGCGAACCGGGGAACCCTGTTCAAAGTGGGCAGGAACTGCAGTCGGTCTTCGCACCCATTCTTTTCGTATCCATTCCAATCGCACCGATTCCCCAATTCACTCCGACGCCCTGGACCTCGCCCTCCCCTCTCTCCCCAATTCTCCAACGTCCGCGGACTTCGGGCCAAAGAAAGGGGGAGAGATTAAGAGGATGAGGATGAGGATGAGACATGATGATGGCAGTGTGGTGCGACGTGGAGGAGGGGGAGTGAGGAGGAGGGCTATGAGGAGGAAGCGGATGAGTGGAGGCACCCCGAAACCCCGTGTGAGGTGCAGGCCAGAGACCCAAACCTCCGACGCCGTGTTCCTTTTGAAGATGGACACCGGATTGATCGACCCGTTGCCGAGCACGGGCTTTCCATCCTGAACTTGTGTTGACGGTCCCGGGACCTGGCGAGAGGCCCCCTGCAGATGCCTAAATTTGTAAAGAAAACCTTCCGTCGTGATTGTGTTCACGACGCGAGATGGTCTGGGGAGAAGGGGGGGGGCAAGGCAGGCGCGGGCGACGCTGCTGCCGCCGACGCTCGGCTGCCATCCGCACCCCACCCTCAACTCTGGCGACACGACAGAATTACGGTCAGGAGCGTTTGCTTAGCGTGTCGCGGCGGCGGCGGCCCAGGCAACACACTATGCCTTGCGAGTGGACAGCGTGTCGCTCCACTCCGACGGGCGAGAGGCTGGGAGGGGCACGGGACGTTGACCCTTGGGAATGGCGACGGGGATAGCGTGTCGCGCCGAAGCGTGGTGGACCAAAACTGGCGGAGGGACACGCTCCTCAAAGGTTCCCGACAGTGCGGCACCGTGAAAAATCACGACCAGAGCCCCGCGGCATTTTTCGAGAAGCATCGATCTGTGAGGGTCCCGCGGGGCCCGAAATTACGGGAATACGCCCGACTCGAGAACATGTGCGACGCTGGGATCTCAGCTATACACCCCAGCTCCGCCTGCCGCGGCGCCGGTGCCAGCCGTTGCGCTGGCGTCAGCGCGGGGGCCGGCGAGGCGCCTGCGCCGCCATTGGCGTCGGCGTCGGCGTCGGCGTCAGCGTCGGCGGCGGCGTCGGCGTCGTCGCCGGCGTCGTCGGTGTCGCCGACGTCGTCGTCGTCGTCGGCGAGGCGCCTTCCCCAGCCTGCGGCGCGTGGCGCCCAGGCCCCGGCGGTGCTGCCTGGGGCGCGGTGTGCTCTTTCCCGAGGGGTCCTCCCAAAAGCGCCACTCGGTTGTGGTTGTGGTTTTTTGTGGTGCCCAGATCCTCGCAGCCCTCCTCGGCGAAGCGGACCTTCGGCGCGGGGGGTGGCGGGGCGGCGCCGCGTCGGGTGCGTTCCGCGGGCTCCTCTTGGGGGTGCCGAAGCCGTGGTGGCATCGACCGCGTGGTGACCTCGGGAATCCCCTCGACATCCCGGGATATCCTGGCGTTGCGATGTTTCCGCCGCCACGGGCGACTTCGCGCGGCTCTGGCCCCCGGGCCAGAAGAATGACGTGGGAAGATGGGGACCAGGGCTCTGACCGAGATTTTCCACTGTCTTTTCGGGTGACCCAAACGGGGGTCCAGCTGAAAGGGGGTGGTGCAACAGATTTGGGGCAATTGTATTGCAAATGTATTGCGCCGGGGAGACGTGTATTACATTGTGTCAGTGATGTATCGCACGTGACAATCCAGCAGTGCACTTGCGCCCTGGAACGTATGGCACGCCCCAGATGTATTGCAACCCCACGAACCAGTCGCAACACATATGTATATATATATATATATATATATATATATATACACATATATATATATACACATATAAGCATGTATATACCTATATATATATATAAATAAATCAATAAATTAATAAATAAATAAATAAATAAATAAATATATATGTATTGCACCACCCCCTCGTCGCTGGACCCCTCCTGGGTCAGCCCCGGCCAGCTCTGAGGGGCACCGCGCGGCCCGCCACCACACGGCCTAGGGGCCTCGGCGGCCCCAGATGGCCCGAGGCGTCCCCGGAAAGAAGGTGCGGTGACCCCGACTCCCAACTCAACGGCGCGGTGTGGTCACCACACCGTCTGGGTTGGCGGCGGGCGAGGGGGGGAGGCGAGAGGGAGAAGGCCTTCTCAGAAGTAGGCTCGAAGTCCCCAGGCCTCCCGAGAAGCTTCCGAACCTTCTCCGACGAGAGAGCCGACACTTCCCGGAAGGCGCGAGGGCTTCTGAGAAGTTCCGCCGCCTTCTGAGCAGGCCCTCTCGCTTGCCGCCGACTGGGGGCACCCGATCCTCCGCCGGCAGCTCGGGCGTCCCGCAGGCCGCTCGGGCCCACGCGGGTGGCCGTGGCGGCGCCACCCGCGGCGGCGGCGGCGCTGCGGGCTCCTCCGGAGGCGCCGCCGCGAGCACCTCCGCGGGCGCCTCCGCGCACCGCTCTGCCGATCCCCGTGCCCACTGGCACATGGCCTCGAGGCCGCACGGGCCACCGGCGTTTGCCCTCCTGCAGGCTGCAGAGGGAGGGGTCGGTGAGACACCGGACAAGGAAGCATCGGAGAAGGAAATCAGGGTCTGGAAGCCGGAGGAGCCCGTGGATTGACCGCGGAGGATTGACCGCGGAGGTCGCCGCCGCCCTCATCAGCTCCTGGGCACCTCACGTGACCAACGCCCCCACAATGTGTGCTGCTCACTTCGGGCTCCGCGAGGCCATGCGAGGCCCGTCCCCACCTGGGGCTCGGGCTGGGTGAGGCCGAGATGCCGCCCAACACGTGGGACGTGTTGATTCCTTCAGTGCGTGGTCCCCAGAAGCTCCGACCCTTTCCCAAGGGCCAGTCGTTCACCCCGAATCGTTCGGCGACGGTCCGACGCCAGGCGAGGGCCCCCGGAGGCCGACAGATGGCGTCAATAGCCTTCCGTCGTGCTGCTTCCGCGACGCGAGCATGCATGGCCCAACGGGCACGGGGATCGGTGAACCGATGCTGCGCCTCTGCGCAGGCCGCGCCCGCAATGCTAGGGCTCCCAACTTCGCGCTTCGCGCTGCGCGAAGCGCGAATAACTTCGCGCTCTCGCGCCGCCCCCCCAAAGGGAGAAAAGGAGGACGAGGAGGAGGGGGAGAAGGATCGAGGACCGCGAAGCGCGAATAACTTCGCGCCCTCGAGGGAGCCCTTGGCAGTGGGCGCCTCCTCCTCGGGCGCCTCCGCGGGCGGCGCTGGCGGGGGCGGCTGCGAGCGGCGCGGCGCGCGCTTGGCGCGCGGCTCTGCCGGCAGCGCTGCCGCGGGCGCCTCTGGCGGCGCCTCCGGCGGCGACTCCGCGGCCGCCGCCGGCTCCTCTCGGGTCGGGCGAAAGGGGGGGATAGCAAAGGGGGGGGTTTGAGAATCAGCTCACGTAGCTGATTTTCCCGGCGCCTCCCGGCGCCGGAGGCGGCCATGTATCGAGGAATGGGCCCCTCGGTGAGGCCGAAACCAGCTGCATGCAGCAAATTTCGTAACCCCCCCTTTCCCAATCCCCCCCTTTCGCCCGACCCGATCCTCCCCGGAGGAGGCGTCCCACGCGCACGCCGGGGAGCCACAGTCCGTGGAGCGCTCCTCGAGGCACGAGAACGGCATCTTTTTGAACTGGCTCCAGGCTTCTCTCCCTCGCGGCACGCTTGACAGATGTGTCGGCCCTGAGGGCCCACGAGCTATGCACTGTACCATTCCTGGCTCGAAGACCGACGACGCATCAAGAGACGCCAGCGCCGTACGGTGCACACAGGTCGTCCGGAGACGAGGGGCGACGTCCCCCGAACCCGACGACATGATCCCAGAGATCCCAGGCCCCGCAAAAAACTGAGCGGCCGGTTTTGGGCCGTCATCGGCCTCCGCAGAGCAAGGGCTCAGGACGAAAAGCCGGCCCCAAGACAGTGGCCTAGAACCCCCGCGTATCGAACAAAAACTGAAGCGCTGGATGTCAGGGCTTCGGCCCCCACGGGCAAGGTCATCTGGCCTGGGGGTCGCCGCCCCATGGGAAGCTGTCGGGACTGAACAAGAACAGATCGGGAAGTGTCATGGATAGGGGGGGGCTCAGCTTATGTGTAGGGGCCCTGGGACACACAAATAAATACACACAAAAAAATAATTCCCCATATTTTCCCATATTTTCTGGGTTTCTGTCTTCCCGCCAAATTCCCATATTTTCCCATACTGTTCTGGGAGGCGACGATTCATTGTGTCTGTGTGCTTTTTCCCTCCTGACTTATGGAGGAGAGCATTGCTCTTGAGCCAGCGATGCATCATCGACCGATCGGCGACGAGTCCCCGACGGTGATCACGCCAGCTGCTGGGCGGAATGACCTACCGGTGCGAAGCGGGGAAGCATCCACAGCCGCCGCCTGGGAACCGACGCCCTGGGGTGCCCACTGTGCTGGGCCCCCCCAGCAGGCCCCGAAAGTGGCGACAGTTTCACAGATCGCAGCCCCCCAGGGATGGCGAGGTCCCATGTGAGTCCGCCGTGGGTACCCACTGTGCTGCCCCCCCCCCCAGCAGGCTTCGAAAGTGGCGACAGTTTCGCAGGTCGCAGCCCGGGGACCCAGCGGGCGGTGGATGTGGATACCGCATAGACCACCCTTCGGGTGATGAGGAGGCGAGGGGGGGGGACCACCGTCGCACTCGATCGATCTCACTACCGATCTCGCCATCGATCTCATGATCGATCTCATTCGATCAATATCACAATCCATCTGGCTATCGATCTCACACTCGATCCCAGTAACGATCTCACTATCGATATCACAATCGATTTCTCAATAGATCTCACAATCGATCTGGCTATCGATCTCACGGTCGATCTCACATTCGGTCTCACGATCGATCTCACTACCGATATCACTGTCGATCTCATTCGATCGATCTCAGTATCGATCTCACAATCGATATCACATTCGGTCACACTGTCGATCTCACTATCGATATCACAATCGATCTCACAAGCGATCTCACAATCGATCTGACTATCGATCTCACTATCGAACTCACTATCGAAGTCATGATCGACCTCCCGTTCGATCTCACGATCGATCCCACTATCGATATCACAATCAATATCACCATCGATCCCACATTCGGTCTCAGTGTCGACCTCACTATCGAACTCACTATCGATCTCACTATCGATCTCACATTGGGTCTCACTTTCGACCTCACTATCGATATCACAATCGATCTCACAATCGATCTCACATTCGGTCTCACTATCGATCTCACTACCGAACTCACCATCATCACCACCATCATTATCACCATCATCATCATCGTTGTCAACATCATCATCATCATCATCATCATCATCATCGTCATCATCATCATCATCATCATCATCATCATCACCGACAGGACACCGACAGGACACCAGCGGGACACCGCGGGGCCCCGGCCGCCCGGAAGGGAAACATTTGGTCCGGCCGCGCCTCAGCCACACGGGACACAGCGGGACACCGGCGGGACACCGCGGGCCCCCGGCCGCCCGGAAGGGAGACATTTGGTCCGGCCGCGCCTCAGCCACAGGAGACTTTCTCTCGCCCGCCCACGCAGCTTCGCCTCGCCCGCACGCACGGCACGCACGAACACGAAGGCGAAATCGATTTCCCGGTGGGGGGGTCTCTCCGTTCCACTTCGATCCCACCCCCTCACCACCGATATAGTTTTGAACCCCCGGGGCCAAATTATAGACATGCTACCCGAGCGTGGCCAGAGGTGATATTTCTGTGCGAGGCGAGCGGAGGATAGGGACTTCCAGCGAACTCACTGGCAGTGCACTGTTACACCCCACGCAACAAAAAACAGACAAGGACAGTATTTCGAGACAGCCGCACGGCTGGATACCATCAGCAACCATAGCAAACATTAGTTGTGGAGGAGAGGAAGGGGGTGGAGACCTTAAGCGAAATTGTCACGGGCCATATACAAGAAGCCGTGCCTGAATCGACGGCCAAGCTTCAGACGGCACGCGGGTGGAAGACAACCGTGTTTGAAAACGAGAGCATGGCCTCCGAGCGTGACCAGAGATGTTATTTTTGTGTGGGGCGAGCGGGGGGCTAGGGACTTCCAGCGAATTCACCGGCAATGCACTGTTGCACCCAAAACCCAATCATGGCCTCTGGCCGGCATATGCCGCTGACAAAGACAGCTAGCTCATTATGGCAAGCTGGTGTCTACCGGCAGCACGGCGCAACCATGCTGCAATGGCAGGAGTGACTGTTGAGGATAGGCTTCAGCGAGCGCCATCCAGTAACGCGCGCAGGGAACCTTCCCCCTCAAGGCTGATGCGAGGTCTGCCGGTGAAGCTACAGAGATGTTTAGCACTAGAACACTTTCTGCACAAGGCGAGGGGGCAGGACCAGCATTCCACACGAACAGCCTGGTCCGCTTGCGCCAGCGGGCCCCATGAGCACTAGAGTCAAACCCGGCTGAAGTACAACTGGGCAACTGAGACAGGTACTGAAAGACTGGTTCGTGTCACATGAGACTGGTAGCGCGGATCTCGGACACCACGGGCAGTCCACGTTCTGAACATGCGCAAATGATTGTCTGAAGCTGCTCGACACAAACAATGCCGACCGCGGTCTTTTCGCTGGGCTCCGGCAGTCGCGTGGGGATGGCCGTATACGCTGAAAATGCCGCGAGAGAAATTGCGACTGGCCACGGCCCAGGCGCGGCGCGGAGGGGCTGCCCGCGCGCCGCGGACACACCCTGCACCGATCCATCCGAAAAGGATTCTGGCCAGCCGAGGATCGGCGAAATCCACCCAGGGCTCGAGGCGGCAGTCTAGAGAGACGACGCCAGACTTTGAACCATGACGGGTGGACGATCCGACAGACCCCTGCCCTGCAAACAAATCAAGAATGACTTGGGCCCCCTCGGCGGCTTCCTCCACGGGCTAGCACAAAGAGCGCGCGGACTCGCCTCTGCAGAGCTGCGCGGCTCAGGCGGCGGGATCCCTTGAAGGCGTCGCCCGCGGCTGGCCTCGCCAGAGGGCGCCTAGCTGCGGCGGAGGCGGCCCGACACTGAGCACGCCGCTGAGGACCGTGCCCAGGCGCAACCGCGCGTTCTCCCCGAGGGCGCGGACGCTGGGCGGCACCTTCGTCGCCTCGGCGAGGTATCGCGAGGATCGGCTGTGCCTCCGAATGCTTACTGGGCCTGCGATGCGGAGGCGCGCCCGGGCCTGCTCTGGGACGCGCAGGCCTGCGGCGACGTCGTAGCTGGCCGACCCGTGGCGGACGCGGCACAGGTGGGAGCCTCCATTGGGCCGCTCGGCGCACCTCTTGCAAGTCGAGTTGAACTCCGCGGCGTTGAACGTCCAGAGCGACTCGGCTGGAGGCTCGGCGCGAAGCTCGCGGCTCGCGCAGGCAGTGTCTCGCGTTCGCGAGAAATCCTCCGACAGCAGCACGCCCTCGTCGAATACCTGTTCTTTGCTGCACTTCCCGAGCCCCTCCGGGCATAAGAGGAGACCCCAGCATCGGCTGAGGCCCCGAGACAGGGGAAGGGTCAGGCACTGGGGCGCGAGAACCAGCAAGTCGCTGGGAGCGCGCAGGGCGCCGCCCCACGGCAGGCCGCCGCGAGCTCGGCCTCCGAGTCCAGCATCGCCAGGCCCACCGTCGCGTAGAGCCCCTCCCGAGCGTGAGGGCGCCGAGCGCGCCATGGAGCCAGCTTGCGGAACCCCTTCAGGGCCGCCTGCGCGACTGGCAGCTTCCCCGCCAGGTTCAGGTGGGGCCAGTAGTGCTTCGCAGCGGCGATCAGCTTGCTGCCCACGTCGCGCCCGTGGCCCTCGACGCACAGGTCGCCGAGGTACAGGCTCAGCACGTGGTCCAGCGCCGCGGACGTGAGCCAGTGGGTCCGATGCTCCGCCTGCCACTCAAAGAAGCGGCCGTGCCACAAGTCGAAGCGCGCCAGCGAGCCCTTCGTCGCCTTGCGAGCACGCAGGGAAGTCCGTGGATATCCCTGTGTCGGCGTCAGTGTCGACGAGGTCACTTGGCTGGCACGATCCCGAGCTCGGCGACGGCGAAGTCTCTCGGCGGTGGATGCCGTGGTCGATGTCGAGGATGTCTTCCTGGTCGCTGCTAGAGTTGCTGCCCTGCTGGTCGATGTCCTCGGGGCCGGCGCCAAAGGCGCCGCGGCGATCGGCCCAGACCGGCACGTCGGCCCAGGCGCCGCCGAGCCCCGTCGCCGCGCAGCCGGCGGCAGAGCGGAGCCCCTGTTCAGGAACAGCTGCAACAACGGCACGCCAGAGCGACTCCTCGTCATGCTCGAGGCCGGGAAGCGCTACCCTGTCCAGTCCCAGGGCCATGGGCCGAACGAGGCTGCGCGGGCCATCCATGCACCTACGGACTGGAGCCCCATGTAGACGATAGAGTCTGCCGGCGGGGTTGAGCTCTGACGGGGACCACCTGGTAGCGAGCTCAACGTCGGCTATTAGGCGTACTGCGGCGATGTGGCGGAGCACGGCATTTACGGGCGGGATTGAGGACCCCCCCCTGCCTGCGGCCAACACGAGAGACCTCTCGAATCATCGGCGCGAGCAATCGATGGCCCGGCCGACGACGAGATCGGAGTGCGCGCCGAAGCCCATGAGAGAAACCTCGGCCTCCATAAGCAGGATGTCGGCCGCTCGCCCGAAGAGCCCGTGGAAGCATGCCTTCCCGCCCTCTGGTATGTCCATGGCCATGCCCCCCCGGCTGCTCGCAGCCCCCGCTGACGTAGGTGACAGGGGCCCTCGTCGGACCCCGACGGCGAGCTCCCAATAGAGGTGCCCTGCTCTCGGGGCCCGCGAACGGCCCCAAGATGCTGAGCGGGGCCAGGCGGAAGTCGCCGTCGAGCGCGTCGTATGGGAGCTCCTTCTTTCCCAGAGCACATAGAGTTCCTGGCGCGGGCCGGGGGGCGCGGCCCCGGCCTTGGTGCTGGCCAGCGCGCGGCATCTCCATCGCTCTCTCACTTGCAACGTTCTCCGAATCAAGTCGGCGTCCAACTCGCGGCTCACCACTCCGGAGTCGCCGCGGTCACTCACGTTGTCGTCGGAGCGGCCCCCGGAGGCGCCCGTCGCCGCCGCGGCGCCGTCGATGGGCCTCGCGAGGTCCGCGAAGGCGAGGGCAATCAGCGAGGCCCCCAGGCGGAGCTCGCGGCGGGCGGCTGGCCGCGGCTGCCAGGCTCGATCTCCGGCATTCTCCGCGAACGAGTGCGCGGCCGCGAAGACCGAGAGGGGTCCGCGTCGAATGAGGCTCGCCCGAATGAAATGGCCCAGCAGCGGCAGGACTTGGCCCCCTATCGGCACCTTGGCGTCGGAGGCGAAGAGAGGGGCCTGGCGGGCCCGAGACTAGCCCGCTGGCACGGTGGAAGGCCAGGTCCGTGAAAGCCTGCTCACTGCGCGGCTGGAGGACACCAGTGGTCAGCAAGCCGCGCTGCTCTAAACCCTCCTCCATCTTGAGGATGTCCCCCATGCGCTGAGCAGCGCCCGCGCCCAAGACAGCGACCCCGTCGACGTGGGTCGCCGCGGCCGCGGCCCCGTTCAGGCCCGGGGCCGCCCGGCTGCCCTCGACGATCGAATCGGGCGAGGAACCGCTGCGCAGCGCGCGTTGAGTCGCGATGCACTGGCAGAGGCGCAGCGACCAGCTCCAGCCCATGGGTGGCACCGCGAGGCGGGGTGGGGCCATCTTTCCGTCCAGAACATCTAGATAAGGGCGATCATGTCTCACGGCCGGAAGGCCCATTGAAGGGCAGACGAACAAAGTCGGAGAGGCCGCCGGGGACGGCCGCGCGGTAGAAGGAAGCCTCGATGCCAAAGCGCGTCAGGATCAGCTCCTCTCCTGCAGGGGCGCACGCGCGTCGCCAAGCCCCAGGCGCGGGAAGCGAAGTGTTCTCTGGCTGCTCGAAATCCTGGCCCGCCCTCCTCGTGTCGAGGATGAGCTGGGGCCCCTCGCTGCCCTTCGGCGCGAAAGAAACCCCGAGCATCGACTCGCTCGGCGCCCCAGGGCTGACCGCGCCTGCGTCGATCAAATCTCCCGCGAACTTTGCGTTCAAGGACTCGCTGCGCATGGGCTTGGGGACGCAATGTGGCTTGGCCAGCTCGCCCAAAGGTCGAGGCCGCAACGGCCGCTCACGCCGGCCCCCCCAACGATTCAAAGCCTCCCCCTACAGCAACTCAGTGCCTTTGCACTTCGGGCCAGGGGTCGGCAGCGCGACCGCGTCGCGCTAGTAGGCGGCGGGCCTCTGGGGCTCGGAGAGGCACCCAATGGAGGATGCGCGCAGCTCTCGAAAGGCTGCCGCGCAGGAAATGTCGGGACTGCCGATGCTTTGAACTGAGTTTCGAACCTGCTGGCAACCAAAGCTCTGTCCACTGCTGGGCGGACCGAGATCGGGGCCATCGCCGCGCCCGTAGAGGCAGTTGAGGGCCACGAAGACATCGTCCGTTCAAGAATCGACGAAATGATGGCGTCGCGCTCGAGAGCGCACCACCCGGCAGCACGCGGACCCACCCCTGCTACTTGCCGCCGCGGCCGCCTCCGCGGCCGCCTCCTGCCCTGGCTTTGCCAGCGGCGCCAGGACGGGCCTGGAGCCGGCGAGGCTCCGCGGCCTGGGCATCGATCTTCTTCTGCAAGGGGCTCCTTCGTGTCGCTGCTCATGCCGTCGCCAGCCCGCGAGATCTGGCGCTCCTCGCGGAGCTTCCGCGTCTCCTTCCTGATGGAGCTCTCGCGGCGCAGCTCGCTCGACATGCTCGACCAGCGGGGGCGCCACCATGATGAGCCCCCGCGTCTCCCCTGTGCCCATGTACCAATCCTCCTCCCCGAGTGTCTCGTCGGCCCGGCCGGGCGATGCGCGATCGAGGAGGGTCCACTCCGCCATCTGCGCCCGCCGGGCCAATGCCTCGAAGGCGGCCATCTCGCTGATGCTGCATGGATCATAGCACGTAACAAACTCGAACGCTCGCATCACAGCCTCATGATCAGCCATTCCCAAGCCCCCGGCCGACAGGCTCGTCTCATCAACCCATGTCGCGTGGCCCGAGAAGGGGCCAATTGTCCAACTTGGTGGCGCTCAGGTTCTCCACGGCCTCCTTGAAGGACCGCTTCCGCTCACCTTTCACTGAGGACTGTATAGGCATGATGCGCACGTCCATCTCGAGCCGGGTGTCGCCATCATTCGGATCGGGGGCACGGAGCAACAGCATTTCACCGCCCAACCTCGCGAGGGTAAAGTCCTCCTGGGCAGCAATGGTCGTCACCATCCGTCGCTGTCAACGGCTGACCAGCTGGAGTGTCCTCCGAAGCAGACACCACATGCCACCTCAACGGCTTCACGGCGGGGGGGCGCCGACGTCCCGGTCAAGAGCTCGAGCTCCTGCTGGAGCCGCCGCCGCTGCTGTCGGAGCTTGCTTCCCCCGAACTCGACGATCTATCATCTTCCCGTCTGGAAACTCGATCGCATCCACCACCTCCAACGGACCTGGGGACCTACTCGGAACCGTAGACCGGTCTCAACGCCTGTTGCTACTCGTCGGAACTCTCTGCTACTCTCCCTTCGTTGTCCAGCACCTCGAAACCTGTGGTAGTCACCTGGTAGTCGGAAAGTCGAGCGCGATAGGATACACGTCGAGGTCCCGGCTCAGGCAGTACCAAATACGTCCCGATTTCACGGTGGTGTCGCCTACTTTCACCTCCATGATAATATCTTCGAAGGTTTTCGCGTCGCACTCGACGAGACGAGGAAAATACGTGCCTGCTAACCCCCTCGATGGTTACATTGCATGTTGATGCGCCCCGCGACGCGGAGCAAAGAAGAAACCATACGAACAAAATATCACAACTTCGCTCGCGAATCCGCTGAGCCAGATCAGCAGCGCGAAGAACGGGGAAAAGCGGATCGCCCAGTCCGCCACAACACACTCCTTGGCTTGATCGACGGGAGTCGACAACCACGGCACTGCAGTGATCACAAAATTCGATACGGAGCGGAGACCTCCTCCGACGAGGGCTGGGAGGACACAGAGAGACATGTGCCGGCGGCCGTCCAAAAAAAGCTTGAGCGAAAAGGACAAGGGCCATATACAAGAAGCCGTGCCTGAATCGATGTCATACGACGCGCGGGTGGAAGACAAGCGTGTTTGAAAACGAGGGCATATCCACCGCCTGTGGAGGTCCCAAGATCGATCCCCCAGGCGGTGGTCATGGACAAAATCCCCGCCTCGAAATCGAGTCTGGGGCCGGCGACCACTAGTGGCGATTGGGGTCCGCTGCGTTCCCAGACATCCTGCGCTCCAATGCATTCCATGCGTGGACCCCCTCTGGGCCTCCAGGGGCCGGAAATAGCCAGACACCGGCCGCTCAAATGTCTGGTCAGAGCCTCGGATCTCTGGGTCTCCCCCTGGGCCATCTCCCCCCTGACGTTGCCCCCGAGCTCCTCCTCGGGGGCTGCAGGCCGGCGCTTGGCTGCGCCCGGGGAGCGCACCTCGGGCACCTCGGAGGGAGAGGGAGGAGGGAGGAGGGAAGGAGCAGGCGGAGGAGGAGGACTGTGGAGGTGGAGGACGAGGATACAAGACGAACAAACGCCGTAGACATCAACTTCCGGCGCTCCGAGCGACTTTTTTGCACCTGCGCTGGACCCCCCTCCCTGGCGCGCGGAGCGCGCCAAGGGCGGCGCCGAAAGCGCCGCCAGGGGGGGACCAGCGCGGATCCGACAAATCCGTGCGGAGGGCCAGAAGCTTCTGCATCTGGCGATCTGTCCTGCTTCGCGAGGCGGAGGGGCACAAAAGTCGGGTCGGGCGAAAGGGGGGGATAGCAAAGGGAGGGTTTGAGAATCAGCTCACGTGGCTGATTTCCCCGGCGCCTCCCGGCGCCGGAGGCGGCTATGTATCGAGGAATGGGCCCCTCGGTGGGGCCGAAAGCAGCTGCATGCAGCAAATTTCGTACCCCCCCTTTCCCAATCCCCCCCTTTCGCCCGGCCCGAAAAACGGGACGAGGGCGCCTCGGCCTCGCTCCGCGGCGCGAGCCAGGTCCCCACGGAGGGCGTGAGGCAGAAGGGCCTCGGGCCCGCCCGCCCGGCCTCGGCCCCGCCGGCGCGCCCCTGGCCCGGCAGCCCAGGCGCCCGCATGCCGCCACCTGCTCGGCGGCTCGGTGGCCCCACGGCCCCAGGCTCCGACCCAAACTGGACGGGCGCCAGCATTCCTCGGCGGCTCAGTGACCCCAAGATCCGAGGCTCCAACCAAGACTGGACGGGCGGATTAGAGCGATCTGTAAGCCTGCGGGGGCCCTCGACGGGCCCCGGGACCACCAAAACGACGCAGGACGAAAAACCGGTTCTTGGGAAGTGGTCCAGACCTCCAGGGCTCTAGGCAGATTGAAAGCATTGGAGCGCCGCAGGTCTGGGGTGATGACCCGAGGAATGGGGCCCTGGGGACAGGAGGGGGATCCCAATCTGAACCTTCTTCGCTGTTTGAGGCCACTCGTCCTCAGGACCCCCTCGGGGCCCCATCTTCGAAACGCCACCGAGCTCAACGCAGCGCGCTGATCGGCCCGCCTCCTGCGGGCACCTTTCCCAAGGCGGGACGCGCAGAGCCGCCTAGGCACGCTGCTGCCTCGTGGGTCGCGCTGACGCCTCCCCCTCGCCTGAACTCGCCTGCTGTGCAGTCTCAAAGGGAGCCGCCACCTGCCCCCCCACCCCCCGGGAAGGGGCGCAGCGGCGCGGCCGCGGCGGCGGAGGCGCCCCCCCCCCCCCCCCGCCTGCCCTGCAGAGCAGGCGGGGCTGCTGCGGGCGCGGGCGCGAGGGAGGAAGGGGCATCGACGACCGAGGTCTGCAGGGCGTTCCTCTCGTTGCCACGGTTGGATTTGCCTCGAGCTTCTGAGGATGCACTCCCGGACACGATACGCACGACAAAGGAATCCCGCTACGAGAGGTCTGGTGGGGGCACGTTTGAGGACGATCTCTGAGCATCCTGAGGGGCCCAAACTATTTGCGACCTGGCAAGGTCGACCTACTGACCCGGGCCGCCTGTGGCAGCCCCGCCGCCTTCCGACAAGGCCTGCCCCATCCCACTCCCGCCCCCGACGTGCCAGGAGTAGGAGGAGGAGGAGGAGGAGGAGGAGAAGGAGGAGGAGGAGGAGTAGGAGGAGGAGGAGGAGGAGGAGGAGAAGGAGGAGGAGGAGGAGGAGGAGGAGGAGGAGGAGGAGGAGGAGGAGGAAGGAGGAGGAGGAGGGAGGAGGAGGAGGAGGAGGAGAGAGAGGGGAGGGGAGGGAGGGAGGGAGGGAAGGGAGGGAGGGAGTTTCCGCGAGGCACATGCTGACAGGCTGTTTCTTCACTGGTGCACTCTGTACTTAGATAGGTCCGAGGGCCGACTCTGACCCCGGGCCTCCGAGCGGGACCGCGGATCCGGCTGCGGCAGCGCCTAAACGGGGACAGGAGCAGGGGAGGGGAGGGGAGGGGGAGGGGGAGGAGAGGGTAGGGGAGGAGGGGAGGGGAGGGGAGGGGGAGGAGTAGGGGAGGGGGAGAATGTAGAGCGAGGACGAGATACTGTGGGTGAAGGAGGGAGGGGAAGGAATAGGGAGGGTGAGGAAAGAGGGGGGAGGAAGAGGAGGGCACAGAGAGGGGGATATGGAGGAGGAGCAGGGGAAGTAGCAGCACGAGGGCAGAATGATGACGGGGAGGATAGCGATCGAACAGCGTAAAGAGGTCACAACGCGGTCTGGAGCAACCCGTGCTTCCCGAAGGTGTGCTCTCGACTGGCCCTAGGAACTGGTTTTAGTAGGAACATGTGGCACTTGGCAAGGGCAGCGAACTGGTTCGGGAAAGCTTCAGGAGAAAGGAAAGACGGGGATGAGGATGCAGGAGGTGGGGGGGAGTGGGAGAAGGGAGGGAGAGAGAGAGAGAGAGAGAAAGAGAAAGAGAGAGAGAGAGAACAAAACAATTAGCCTGGCGAAGGACCCAACCATATGCAGTTGTGGGTATCGCATTCGGGGGAGCCCCGTATGGGGCCACGAAACGCTGTACTGGGTGGGGGGGACGCATGCGAACTGCGCCACTGGGACCTTCGGTGGAGCTCCCTATGGGGACACGAAACGCTGCCCTGGGTGGGGGGGAACGCATGCGAACTGCGCCACTGGGGCCTTCGGTGGAGCTCCCTATGGGGCCACGAAACGCAGCCCTGGGTGGGGGAACCGCATGCGGGCTGTGCCACTGGGACCTTCGGTGGAGCTCCCTATGGGGCTACGAGACGCTGCCCTGGGTGGGGGAACCGCATGCGGGCTGTGCCACTGGGACCTTCGGTGGAGCTCCCTATGGGGCCAGGGGGAACCGCATGCGGGCTGTGCCACTGGAACCTTCGGTGGAGCTCCCTATGGGGGTACGAAACGCTGCCCTGGGCGGGGGAACCGCATGCGGGCTGTGCCACTGGGACCTTCGGTGGAGCTCCCTATGGGGCCACGAAGCGCTGCCCTGGGTAGGGGAACCGCATGCGGGCTGCCTTCGGTGGAGCTCCCTATGGGGCCACGAACCGCTGCCCTGGGTGGGGGAACCGCATGCGGGCTGTGCCACTGGGACCTTCGGTGGAGCTCCCTATGGGGCTACGAAACGCTGCCCTGGGTGGGGGAACCGCATGCGGGCTGTGCCACTGGGACCTTCGGTGGAGCTCCCTATGGGGCTACGAAACGCTGCCCTGGGTGGGGGAACCGCATGCGGGCTGTGCCACTGGGACCTTCGGTGGAGCTCCCTATGGGGCTACGAAACGCTGCCCTGGGTGGGGAACCGCATGCGGGCTGTGCCACTGGGGCCTTCGGTGGAGCTCCCTATGGGGCTACGAAACGCTGCCCTGGGTGGGGGAACCGCATGCGGGCTGTGCCACTGGGACCTTCGGTGGAGCTCCCTATGGGGCTACGAAACGCTGCCCTGGGTGGGGGAACCGCATGCGGGCTGTGCCACTGGGACCTTCGGTGGAGCTCCCTATGGGGCTACGAAACGTGTGAGGGGTGTGCCGAGAGCAGAGGCAAGGAGGGGGAGGAGGGAGGAGGGCGAGGAGGGGGAGGAGGAGGAGAGGAGGTGGGACGCGGGGCGCTGTCTCTTCAAAACGAGGACCCAACACCACAGGATGGTTGGGAAATATTAAAAACAGGGAGTCACAGGAGAGGCATGGGAGGCCTGGAACAGTGGGCATCGTGTGGCCCTGCTGCACCTCCGGACCTGGGGCATTTGGAGTGGCGATATGCCCACGCTCATGCCATACGCTGTGGACCTGGAAAACCTGGACTTGTGAGAACCCCACGGGGCACCTGACATGCTGAGGCTGCCGCTGCCGCTGCCACACGTGACAGTGATGAATGCTGCAAGCCTGCAAGCCGCTGCCGCTGCCGCACGTTCGGGGCCCGAGAGATTTGCAGCGGTGGGAACCCCATAATCATGCCGCGCCCTCTGGACCTTGAGGGGGCTGGAACGATGAGAAAATCCAGCGCCCCCACTGCAATTTCAAGGCCTTTAGACCTGGAAGGATCAGAACATTCATCAAAGACAAGCCACGATGCCCGTACTGCACGGCCAAAACGGCCCCCGAGGCTCCCAGGAGGCGCCCGAGAGGTAATCAAGAGGCCCCGAAAAGGACCCGAGAAATGGAACTCGAACTGCACATCGGATCCCTCCACGACAAGAGGGTCCCCGACACAGCCAGGCCTACAACAGGCCCCTGGGATGCCACCAGGAGGCCCCATAGAGCTTCCGCGAGAAGCCCAACGAGATATCCCAAAGGCGTCTTGTCCACGACCCAGGCACGGTAGCGGGATGGGCCGAAGGCCAGTCTATTATGATGGACTTGCCGGCCCAGCGGGCCAGAGGCGTGCTAAAATCTGCGGTAAGATGTTCATGATGTTTCTAATTCGCGCGCGCGCGTGGTGGCCCCTGAGAGGCCCTGGACAACAAGTACCCCGGCAAGGGCCTGGCAAAGTCCTGGCAAAACCCCGGCAAGGTCCCGGCAGGGTCGGATCAGAGATGCGGAACTCCTGGGCGCAGCCTCGGAGGCCCCCACGAGCGCCCCACTGAGGCGCTAAAAGGGTGGCCCGCCTCACGGCCTCAGGCCAAGAGCGTTTCAAGATGGCCCACGTTGGTCCCAAGACGGCCCATGAAGCACCGAAGAGGCTGCAGGAGGGTTTCAAGAGGACCTCGAGAGGCCCCCAAAACGCAAACACCATTGATTTTGCCTTGGTTTTCACACGGTTTTGATGGCAACGCCTTTTCGAGCTGCCGACAGCCCTGGACGGCCCAAGAAGCCCAATGATCGATCCAAAAAGCCCAAAAAGCCTCCAAGAGGGTTCCCAAATGGCCCAAAATTGCCCTCAGACGGCACAAGAGGCCCCCAAGACGGCCCCAGGATGGCCCAAAGAGAGAGCCCAGAGGGGGAACCCGAACAGACATTTCGAGCTATCGCCCACGGACGCCCCTAGAGGCCCCCAAGAGCCTCCCGAGAGTCCCCAAGAGGCCTCCCCAAAGGCCCCCAAGACTCCCAACAGGCCCCCAGGAAGACCCAAGAGGCCCCAAAGAAGCCCCCCAGAGGCCCACAAACTGCTCCCCAAAGGCTCCCGAGAGCCCTTCGAAGAGACCCCAAGAAGAATACATGAGGACTCTGACCCGCAACCCAGGTACATCTCACCCACCACTCTGCTAGAGCTCTCTTGAGCCATCTAGGCGCCCTCTGTGGCAGTCCCTCGGCTCTTTTTTGTTGCGAGCCACATCTCCAAAGACTTCCTCGAGGACAGACCTGCCTGCCTTACCGTTCCCCCTGGGCACGAGCACACCACAACACAGCCACAGTAATGCAAGATGGGCCTCTTGAGTGAGCGACGCGAAACAAAAACATGTCCATGAGGACCTTGACCTACAACGCAGCATGCTTCTACTTCGCAAATTCGATGTCGCGCGCGCGCGGCAAGGTCCCGGCAGGGTCGGATCAGAGATGAGGAACTCCTGGGCGCGGCCTCGGAGGCCCCCCCGAGCGCCCCAATGAGGCGCCAAAAGGGTAGCCCGCCTCACGGCCTCAGGCGGCCCCAAGACGGCCCAAGACGGTCAAAGATGCGCCCAAGCCGCTCCAGGAGGGTTCCAAGAGGCTTTCGAGAGGTCCAGCAGGAGCTGTCGGACGATTTTGGCAGTACCGTCTCTTCAAGCTGCGGGCGGACCGCCGTGGACGGCCCAAGAGGCCCCAAGATCACTCCAAAACGGCAGAACAGTCCTCCAAAAAACCCACAAAATGGCCCAAGATGGCCCTAAGATGGCCGAAGGGACCTCCAAGACGGCCCCAGGATGACCCAAAGAGGGATCCCAGAGGGGGAAACCAAACAGAAATTTCAAGATCTCGGCCCCAAAAGGCGCCCAGGGATGCCAAAAAACGCCCCAAAGACCCCAAACAGGCCCCCAGGAAGCCCCAAGAGGCCCCAGGAACCCCCAAGAGGCTCCAAAGAAGCCCTCAAGAGGACACTCGGAGACCTCAAAACTGCTTCCCAGAAGCTCTCGAGAAAACTTCGAAGAGACCCCCCCGAGAAGCATCCATGAGGACTCTGACCCAAACCCATGTACGTCTCTAAACTCTGCTGGAGCTCTCTTGCACCATATTGGCGCCCTCTGTGGCAATCGATCGGCTCTCTTCGACATGATGCGAACCACATCTCCAAAGATCTCCTTGAGGACAGTCCTGCCAGCCCCACCGTTCACCACGGGCACGCACAAGACCACACGCACACGCACACGCACACACACCCACACACACACACACACCACACACACACACACACACACACACGCACGCACGCACACGCACGCACGCACGCACACGCACAGACGCACAGACGCACAGACGCACAGACGCACAGACGCACAGACGCACAGACGCACAGACGCACAGACGCACAGACGCACAGACGCACAGACGCACAGTCGCACAGTCGCACAGACGCACAGGCGCACAGACGCACAGATGCACAGACGCACAGGCGCACAGACGTACAGACGCACACACGCACAGACGCACGGACGCACAGACGCACACACGCACACACGCACACACGCACAGACGCCCACACGCACACACGCACACACAAACACACGCACACACACGCACGCACGCACGCACGCACGCTCGCACGGTCGCACGCTCGTACGCTCACACGCTCGCCCGCTCGCACGCTCGCACGCACGCACGCATGCAAGCACGCACGTGTTTGTTGTCTATCTCTCTCTCTCTCTCTCTCTCTCTTTATGTTACACTCTCTTGTTCTCTATCTCTCTTTCTCTCTCTCTCTCTCTCTTTCTCGCTCTCTCTCTCTCTTTATCTCTCTCTCTCTGTCTTTCGTTTTATTTCTTTCTCTTTCGTTTTTTTTTGTTTTTTTTTTCTCTCTCTCTCTCTCTCTCTTTCTCTCCCTTCCTCTCTTCCACTCTGTGTCCTTACCCGTCAATGTCTCTCTCTCGCTCTCTGTCTCTGTCTCCCTCCACCACTGCCCCTCTCTGCCTGTCCTTCTCTCCCTCTCTCCCTCTCTCTCCGCCCTCCTGTCCTGCTCTTTTGCCCGCGGATGCTGCGCCAGCCCCACAGCGAACCCGCCGAGGCACGCCCGCTCCAAGACGGCGCCCTGCCCGGCCGCTCTGGGCCCGGGCCTGGCGGCTCCCGCTGCGGGTGGCGCCCGCATGGCGCCCCGCGCGTGGATGAGGGGCAGCGATGGGAGAGGACGCTCGGAAGGCGCGAAGATGGATGCTCGGCGGCCTTCCAGCCACCGGAGGCCTGGGCTATGACCCGAAGCCCACCATGGGGACCGGCCCCCGGCGGCATCGACCTGGAATCGGCGACCTGGAATCGACGATGCATCTCCCGGTCGCCCCGAAGCATCGACCCTGGGGGGGAAGCATCGACATGGAATCGGCGATGCATCGCCGACAGTCCGGCAGCATGCCCCCGCCAGCGAGTCCGCACGCCCGTGGGCGGGGTGTGGGTATCGGGCCCTTGTCGGCGATCACGGGGCGCTTGGGGTGTCGATGCATCCCCCCCCGACTACCCACCAGACCACCCCAACCCAACACGAAGAACGAAGACCCAAAGTTCTGGTGGGGGGGGGGGGTTCGAGTTCCACGTGTGCTTTTCAGTGTGCCCCGACGCCCTCCACACTGGAAGAGCTGCAGGGCAAATCTGGGCCTTCGGGTTGGGTTGGGGTGGTTTCCTGGGTGGTGACCCCTGAGCCTAGTTGCCCTCCCCTGGAGCTGCCCTTGAGTGGAGCGAGCCCCAGCTCTCTGGGGAAGCCGCAGGCCACCGAAGGAGCGAGAGCAGTGGCCGAGATCGGGCGGTCGAGCCCCGCCCCCTCCCCCCGTCCTCCTGGCCTCCTCCTCAACTAGGCGATCGGGCGAGGACATCCTCGCCGGATCGCCTAAGGAGGATATCCTCGCTCGATCTCAGAAATTCTCGACTCATTTGAACCGAGCAAATCTGAGATCCGGCGACTCTGGGAGACGTCTGGGGCGCCAAGGCCTTTCACGCGTGCTCCGAGAGCGTTCCGGAACACCCTGGAACGGATTCATCCTCGTCCTCGTCCCGTCCGACCCACGCCCATGCTCACGCTCCGACCCGTCCATTGGGCGAAGCACATCCGTATCCACGACGGCGCGGGCCGGCCGGGCACCCAGACTGCAACCAGGTGCGACCGCATATCCGCAGGATCGCGCCCCGGAATCAGCACCGTGGGGGCGCGGGTGCGCACATGTTCGCCGCTCGTGACCTCCACGAACGCAACGAAAAGAACGGACACACCCAGCTATTGCCTGGGGCCCTGGCTGGATTGCAACCGTGCGTTCTCGGGGACTCCGCACGGCTTCACCAGCTTCGGAGGTTCGCGCGGGCGTCTTGGAGGAGGAGGAGTAGGAGAAGGACTAGGAGAAGGAGGAGGAGGAGGAGGACGACGACGAGGAGGAGGAGGAGGAAGACAAGGAGCAGGAGGAGCAGGAGGAGGAGGAGGAGGAGGAGAAGGATGAGGCTGAGAAGGATCTGAGGAAGCGGCGCCGCCCGATGGGGCCCAGCGCCGACCCGAGAAAAATCCGCGCCGAGCTCCGACCATGTCTGGAAGGAGCCGAGCTCCGTGCTCTATGACACCATTGAGGGATGAAAAACGACCCTACCCAGGAGGGGGAGGACGAGGAGGACGAGGACGAGGAGGAGGACGAGGAGGAGAGGAGGAGGAGGAGGACGAGGAGGAGGTCCTCCTCCTCCTCACCCCTCGTCCTCCGACCTAATGCAAGCGCCGTCTCGTCCTCCAGGGCATCAAAGGAGGAGGGCCAAGAGGAGATCCTCCTCCTCTTGGCCCTCGAGGGTTACAAGTGCGTGGTCTGTAAACCTCCCGGGAACCCCCACAGCCAAAAGCCGCCAGGACGCGGCACATCACGCAGGATTTACCCTGTCAGCCCACGAGTTTCAGCGCACAGCGCCTCGTAAACCAGGGTAGGGGCGTTTTTTCTGCCTTTGACACCAGAGAGGAGCCCCAATGAATGGATGATTTGAAATGGGATCGATACAGAGATCAATACGGAAATCGACCAGGAAACTGGGAACCCGGAACCCACCGAAATCGGGAACCCACCGAAATCGGCCCGGAACCGAAAAACCCAGGTTTCCGGCACCGGGAACCCGGGAACCAAGCCGGCCACTAAAATCGGCGGGAAACTTTCGCCAAATCTTTCAATTTCCGCTAGGACCCCTGAGCGCAAGCACTGATTTGGGAATACACAGGCGCTTTCTCTGGCCCCATACCGAAACTCGCACAGGGAAGCGGATCCTGGTGTATACAAAATCCTGGTGTATACATGTTTCATTGTCTCCCTGAGAAAAACGGGGACAAACAGTGTACACCACACCACCCCGCCGTCGTCCCCGACCCTCAAACAATCTTTGGGTCGAAAAACAACCCGCCACTGGTACTGTATATGTTCTTGTTTCCGAACATACGCATGTTTTTTCTCTTTCTACGAACTCCTACCCGCGTAATTTTCCTTTCCCTTACCGCCACCTCCCTCGACCTTTCTCGCCTGCGCCCTGACCGCTCCCGCGCGCGGCAAAAGCCACTGGGCCGTCCCCAAGTTGCTTCGGAACGGACGAGGACGAGCACACAGGTAGAGCGAGGAGGGGGGAGGAAGAAGAGGATTCGAGGGATCGAGGGGAGCAGAAGGAGGCAGCGATGAGGGGCACGAGGACGAGGAGGTCAGAGGGCAGAGGAGGACGGAGGGAGGGAGAGGGGGGACAGGACTGTACTGCGAGGACGAACGCCAACACTAGCCGCGGCAGCCGCTTTGGCCTGGGCCAATGCCCTGAAATCCTGGCGATGCAATTTTTGCACACCGGGCGTTTACGCCCGGTTTCGAGCCATGGGGCCATCGGTTTCGAAAGTTGAGGTCCACCAGGAGAATGATCCCGAACAGCGATCGTTTGCACATGGTCGGAAATGATGCTGCGGACGTTGCAGTAAAGGAGGGGGCCATGATGCACCCCAGGGCCTCAGAGGCAGAGTTCGATGCTGTAGATTTCGGGCCGAAGCTGGCCAAAGCAGTTACCTCTCGTGCGGTCCACTTAATGCAGAGCTGGCCACGCGCCGACCTCGGCGACAGTCCTCGAGTTGAGGCCCCTCCATTTCCTGCTCCTAAGAATAAGACGCCGCCGCACTCTTGGAGCTGGGTCGGAAAGTTCTGGCATTCTGGAATGTGTCTCAAGAGCTCCAGAGCTGAGTCTCGCCAACCACCTCGGCACTGTTCTGATAAGCATCGGGTTGACCCGAGGCGCCTCAGTGAGCGCGGCCACGAAAAGACTGCTGCCTACTGCAGTGAGGGGAGTTTCGCGTGCTGCTGTCAACTTTGTGTGTGTTTTTACATTTAGGTCGACCAGTTTGTTTTGGACGATTTTGGACAAAAATAAAGAGTAGTAAAGAAATGATCCAACATAGCAAAACAAAGAATCAAAAAATCGTCCCCTGACGATTTCCTTACTGTTTTTGCGTCTACCTCCTGCAGAGGGACAGGCCCGACTTAATTTTACACCTCGGGGGATCACCTGAGGGGCAGTGGGGGCCATTGCTCTCTCGGCATCTCATCCCGAGCGCTGCATCCGCATCGCGATGAGAAGCCGCTGTCCGCGGGCAGCGCTCGTGCGAAGGAGGCCTGGTCGAAGCTAAACAAAGGCCTGAATCCCAAGAGATCGGGAGCGACTCTTGCGAGGCGGCTCTGAGGCTGTGGATGTCCAACCAAACTTTTCCTCCCTCCCCCCTCCCCCCTTCCCCCTCATCCCTCCTCTTCGCTACGCCCCTCTTTCACACTGCTTGCCTGCATGCATCTCTCCTCCATCACTCCTCCCTCCAATCCTCCTCCCTTCCTCTGGGACCGGAGACTTTGAAACTGCACAACATCGCGAGCATTCACAAACAGAGACGCAGACCGAATGTTCTGCCGAAATTTCGAACCTTTATTGTTCTGTATGGCCCCGGGAATCGTAACCGGGCGAAAGCGCCCGCGCTCAAAATTGCCACGCCCGGATTGAAGGGATCTAGACTCCGCTCCTCCTCCTCCTCCTCCTCCTCCTCCTCCTCCTCCTCCTCCTCCAACCACGCGCGCCACCCTCCCGTCCCCGCCTCCAATTCGAGAAAAACACACATGGCACGAACATGAACTTTCGGAGCTCCGCTCGGATGTGTGGGATCGGCGCTGGGCCCCCCTTCTCCCTGGCGCGCGGAGCGCGCCATGGGCGGCGCCGCCAGGGGATCCCAACGCTGAGAGTTCCGAGAGTTCCTTATACCTGTGGAGAGTTCCGAGAATTCATGTTTGTGCCACCTGTGTTCTCAGCATTCTTGGCGGCGCGCACAAGTGGGGTAGGGGAAGCGGGGAAGCCTTCTTGGAATGAGGCTGCTTCGAAGGGGGCGCGGGCCCTACATCCACAGACGTGGCCCGCGCCATATAAGCAGCAGCCGCCTTCCAATAACACCCCCCCTCCCCTAAGCCCCGTGCGCGCGTGTAGGCCGACGCGATTCTACAGATCCATTGCTCCCAGGCCAAGCCCATCATGAACCCAGCGGCTGTGCATACGCCCTCCTAGCCAAGCCAGGGGAGCGTGGCGTATACACCGCTGGCGGGTTCAGGAAGGGCGTGGCCCGGGAGCAGTGGAGATGTCTAAATTATGTCGCCCCAGCGTGGCCGACAATCCATTTTGGACGCCCGAAATGGGCATGGAAAGAATGGGTACAATGCCCAACCGCAAACGTTGTCCCAGACCAACAGCGGCCGCTGTTGGGCAGGCGGCCCTCTGTCTCAAATGGACACAGGCCGCGGCGACACCGACAGCGGGCCCAGTTCAAAAGGAACAGGAACTGCTGCTTGGCAGTGGTACCCATTCTTTCCGTGCTCATGTTCGGAGGCCTGGAAATTGGCACCAACACCAGCACAGGGGGTTGCCTCCACATGGTGAGGATGATCCTAGACTTCGGCGTTGGTGGAAATATAGTTCGGCCACCCTGCAGTCAGGAATATTACCACCACCGTCACCGAGATCGGGATCGTCTCCCCTCGGTGGAGACACACCGCCGATATTGGTGTTGGTGTCAACTTCTGGACCTGCGACATGTCGGGCGTCCACATCTCAGGGGGACGTAAGACCTGGGCACAGGGGACTCGGAAATCCCCGACGAGGTCGTCAAAAAAATAGCGAGGCCGAGCCTGCATTTTGACGAAGCCTCCCGCTGCAGACGTCCCACGACACTCCTCCTCGTCAAAATCCGAGGCGCGGTCGTCAAAAAACGATGGCGAACCGGAGTCCTGGCAAACCCGGGTCTTACGCTCCCCCGAAAATCCATAGGGGCTCCCCCGCACCCGGCAGCGCCCGCGCCGAGCCGTCGGGCGGCCTCTTCGTGGGCCCGCCCGGGCTGCGGCAGGAGCGGCTCCGCGCTCCGCGCTCCGCGCTCCGCCCCCTCGGCCTCCTGCCCTCCTCCGTCCCTCCTCCTCCTCCTCCTCCTCCTCCCCCTCCCCCTCCCCCTCCTCC
>CAUYUJ010003669.1:1409516-1422970 GCA_963575745.1 Prorocentrum cordatum
ACGGGGACCAGCAGCGCTCCTACGAGGACCAGCGGCGCTCCTACAAGGACCAGCAGCGCTACGACGGGATCCAGAAGCGCTCCTACGAGGACCAGCAGCGCTACAACGGGATCCAGAAGCGCTCCTACGAGGACCAGCAGCGGCCCTACGACGGAAACCAGCAGCGCTCCTACTGGGACTCGCAGCGCTACAGCGGGGATCAGACGCTCTCTTACGAGGGCCAGCAGGCCCCCTGCGAGGACCAGAAGTGCCCCAACGAGGGCCAGAGGTACGCCTACGGGGACCAGAAGCACTCCTGCGGGCACCAGCATAGCTACAACGACGAGGGCCGAGGCGGGGACCAGAAATACACCAACGAGGACCAGCAAGGAGGAAAGACTGGTCTACTCTGTAAGAACGGTTTTTTGAAGGCAGATCTGCCTTCAAAAAACCGTTCTTACAGAGTAGACCAGTCTTTCCTCCTTGCAGGTAGAGTGCGAATCCCTCGTCGCCTCGGATGGGCTCAGCTCGAACCAACTCTGGCCTGCGCCGGGAAGCCAAGCCTTCGCCCCGACACCTACGTGGACGTCGAGGGCGGCGCCGAGGGCCCTGCCGCCCCGTGCGCAACGGAGAAGATCATCAGCAACAACGTCCGCGTGCCGAGACTCGGCATCACCTCCGTGCGCTCTCGGCAGAGACAGCAGACCACTGCAACGCTCTCGCGGGCTCCAGAAACAGCGCAGCTGCCGATGGGCGCCTTCTCACCAAGGCCGGCACTCCGCGCCGGCCGCCTCCTGCCCCGCCAACGGGCCGCATCGAGGAGGCTGCGGCGGAGGCCGCGAGGGCCGCCGCCGCCCGCCGAAGCGCGGCGGCCCCCGTCCGCTGCGACCTCGGCGAGGAGGTCTGCAAAATGGGCCGCGGCTGAGCGCCAGACAGATGCCCAGCTCCCCTGCGAGGCGGAGTCCGAGCGGCCCGAGCACGAGCATTGTATCCGCACCGATATCAGCCAGGCAGACCCGGGACTGTGCATGGGGGCCACGCTTTGGACAAGAGCAACCAGCGCGCATATGACATTTGGAAGATGACTAGGGTGCAAGCAAAGTAAGGCCGCCAAGAAACAGGTCGGGCCGCACTGCATCTCGCGGCTCCGAGCACGATCCCGGACGAGGCCTTTGACAAGGCCGTCGCCATTGCCTACGGCCTCCCTGCACACGCCTGGAAGGCCATGGATGAGCACCTTCGACGGCGCCCTCCCCCAAGGGCCGCTGCTGAGGAGGGAGTGCGGAGCACAGCCTCGGAACGCTGATCTCCCCTGGTAGTGGGCCGCCACTCTTCACAAGAAAGGCCGGAGGCTTGGGACTGCCGAGTGATCACCCGTGCCAGCACCAGCGCCCCGTCTCCTGTCACCATCCTGACTCACCATAGCGGGACGGGGCATCACAGTCTTATCCTTGTCCTACCCGCCGTAACAGCGGCGCGGCATGCCCTTCGGCGGAGAGGGGCGCGCAGGGGTCGCGCCTCACCGCGGACTCGGCCGCCGCCCCGTGGCAGAGGGGCGGGAGGGGGGGGGGGGGGAGGAGGAGGAGGAGGAGGAGGGAGGAGAGGAGGAGGAGGAGGAGGAGGAGGAGGAGGAGGAGGAGGAGGAGGAGGAGGAGGAGGAGCGCACGTCCCCAAGGATGAGGAGGAGGATAAGGAGGAGGAGGAGGAGGAGCAGGAGGAGGAGGAGGAGAAGGAGGAGGAGGAGGAGGAGGGGGGGGCAGGGGGGTCGTCAGGATGGGTGGAGACTGAGGACGGAGACTGCCAGAGGGGCAGCACGGGCACCAGCGTTCCTAAGCAGAGGGCCGCCGATGCTGCCGGCGCCCCGTTACCTCGGCGAACCCCGCACGGGGGTTCCCCCGGGGTGCGTCGGCTACGTTGGCAACCACCTCCCTCCCCCCTCCCGCCCTCCTCTGTCGCGCCCGCTGATCCCCCGTGGCTCCTCCTCCCGCTCTCTTGCCCTCCTGCTGCTCCTCCGCGTGTCGCCCGTCCGTCGGTCTCCCTCGTCCGTGGGGGAGCCCCCCCCCGTTTGGCCCGAACTCCCGCCCGAGCTTGCACGCGCGCCCTCTCCCCCCCTCGTGGGACCGCTGCTCGCGCGCTGGTGGGGAGAGCCTGGGAGGAGGAGGGGCGCGACGAGGGCTTCGACCAGTCGTGGCCACACGCTCCGCACCCGGAGTCCCGAGGAGGAGCGCCGTCGGACCTTCTGCGCTCCGCGCTCCGCGCTCCGCCGCTGCCCCCGGGCTTCTGGCGCCGGGCTCCCGCGCCACGTCCGCCGGCGCCGGCTGCCGCCCCACGCGCCAGGAGGAGCGGCAGGGGACCACCCAGATCGGAAGGGGGAAGGAGGTCGGGGAGGACAGGTAGGGCGACGACATCTATACATATCCACTGCTCCCTGGCGAGGCCCATCCTGAACCCAGCAGCTGTGTATACGCTGCGCCCTCCTGGCGTGGCCAGGAGGGCGTATGCACAACTCCTGGGTTCAGGATGGGCCTGGCCAGGGAGCAGTGGATATGTATAGATTTCGTCGCCCGAGACAGGGGCAGGCCAGGGCGCAAGCTGAGCAGTGCTTCCCGTGCGCGTTTTGGTGTCGGTTGTCCCTGGTTCTGTCGTCGTTCCGCCTCTGCTGCAGAACAAGGTCAAGACGAGGATGACCCACGAAATCGCCCAAACACCGTTCAGCTCGAGCCCTGGGGAAGGCTGTCGAGCAGTTGTGCAGCTCCGCCTCGGTCCTCCTCCACTCCCCCCTCCTCATCTGACTGCCTCCCCCCCTCTCCTTGGGGGGGGGAGCGAGGTGGATCCGTACACAGCCGTCCTCCTCCGAGCCAGGCACAGCGATCCGGAACACACGCAGGCTGCAGCACTCGAGCTCACAGCTCGTCTGCACTTGTGCTCCGCGGCGAGGGCGCCGGGATCCCCCCCGCCTCCTTCGCGAACGTCACGGTCAGCGGATCCCCGGTCCTCTGCCGCCTGCTGCAGCGCGTGGACAGCTGGCACCACCCGCTGCTGTTTGGCGGCGCGCAGGGGGGGGAATCGGGGAGGGGGGAAGGCTTCTCAGGAGCACCCCTGTTTCGTAGACTAGAAGACACGGGCCCTGTCTGTAGATGTAAGGCTGGCGCCTTCTAAGAAGCAACTTCCCTCTAATAGAAGAGAAAACGCCATAAGCAGAAACTTTTGGCGCTCCGCGCGGATCTCTTGGATCTGCGCTGGACCCCCCTCCCTGGCGCGCGGAGCGCGCCAGGGGCGACGCCGGAGGCGCCGCCTGGGGGGGCCAAGCGCGGATCCAAGAGATCCGCGCGGAGCGCCAAAAGGTTTGTGCTTATGGCGTTCCTCCCCCTTCGATCTACGAGGCCTCCGCCCCTCCCCCCATGCGCCCTCGTGCGCGCCGCCACGGCTGTACGCCGTGTAGAACCGGCACCGCGGCCTCTGCAGGCACTTTGCCCGGCACTTCTCCCCGTAGAGGCCCGAGCGGGCGTCGCCCGCGAAGAGCCCGCCGGCGCCCGGGCCGTGGCCCCCGCCGTAGCCATCCAGGGGCCCCTCCAGGAGGTCGGCGCCGTCCTCGCAGAAGCTGCCCGCCTCGAGGAAGCGGAAGCGCGGCGGCGGGCCCGGCCGCTCGCCCGAGGGGGGGCCTCTCGAGGCTCTGGCCGCTCCCGGCCCGTCTCGATGCCCGTCTCGCTGTCCCGAGCCCGCTCCCTCCGAGGAAGGGCCCGGAGCACCACGGCCAGCCCCAGGCGAAGAAGCAGACTCGCCGTGTGCTGGAGGCTGGCGGCGCGCACAGGGGGGCGGAGGGAGGGGGGGGGAGGGCTTCTTAGAAGGAGGCTGCTTCTCAGAAGGCGCCAGCCTTACATCCATAGATGAGGGCCGCGCCCTCTGAGAAGCAGGGGTGCTCCTCAGAAGCCCTGCCCCCTCCCGCCACCCCCCTCTGCGCGTGGCTGAGGAGGACCAGCCTGGAGGGCGAGGGCCACGCAGAGCACCTCCTCGCGCCGCTCGTTGAAGACCTGGACCGCGCCCCCCCACTGCCCCCCGAGGTCCTTGTGCAGCGGCTTCCGCACGCGGAACGTCAAGGTTTCCCGGTCCCGCGCGAACGGGCAGTCGGAAGTCTGATACGGCAAGCTGCCGTTCTGGGATGATGCCTGCACCTGTGGACTTCTCGGTCCTGGCGATTCTGAGGACCGGAGTTTGCCGTCTGCCCCTTTTGTGTGTTGAATACCCGTGTTCCGCACGCACTTTGAGTCCTTGAGGAAATCGCAACAGACGTCGTAGCCACCAGCCTTCTCATCGCCTCTGTAATGCACGGTACTCACCCCCTTGCGCGCGAACGCGAATGTCCACGATCCACCTTGGGGCAAGAAGCCTCCATTCGGTGCGCCAGAATTCCGCACATCGATCTCCACGTCGAGATACGGCCAGTCTTTCTCTGTCTCTTGAGCTTGCCTCTGTGCTGCTACTGATGTTGTTGATGCAAGGTCATCTTTCTCCGATGCAAAAGGCGCGGATGTGTTGTTTCTGTCTGCGGTGTCTGCGTCCTTGTCAGTCCCTCGTGACGGCGTGGAATCTCGCACACGCTCGATGCGCGCACGCAATGTCTGGAGGACAGCAGGGGCGGACTTCTGCGAATGCTCCTTACGCGTAACTGCGTCGCCGAATTCCGTCAGACGCCCCCCGTCCCTGTCGAAGACCGCCCGGTAAATGTGGAAGCGCAGCGGGTCCTGCAGCCACGAGTCTCGCAGCTCGGTGAAGTCCTCGATCGTCCCAGCGCCTTCGCTCTCCTCCTCGGGTGGATCCGCTTCGGCTGGAGCGACGCTGAGATGTCCTCGCCGCTGCTTGTCTGGGTGCTTTGCCTTCGCGATGCGCCGGTACGCACGTCGGATGCCACGGTCGGTCAGGTCGGACTGCCCCGTGCAGTCGAGAAAGCCGAGCCTGGGTGCCGACTGCTCTCGCGGGACATGCTGATCCACACCTTGTTCGAAACCACACGCGTGATGACTGGCGAGAAGAACTGCTACTGAGCTGGCACACGCAAATCTCGGCGACATTTAAGCATATACATAGCTATCTTGAACAGCTCCATATGCTTCAATGTATCACCCAACTGTGCTCTTAAGCCAAAACGGTCACTCGTAGAACATGGGGAGGTTGACGAGAAGAAGGAGGAGGAGGAGGAGGAGGGTTCCCTCATCACGGCGAACCAAGCCTGGTGGTGCACTTTGATGTCGTAAGGTGATGCAGCGGAATGCATTTCAGAAAGCCTGCATACGTGAAGTTGTAGGTGCACGTGTGCAAGTCAAACTGCGTCAATATGCCTGCAAATGCCCCGCCTGGTCGCGCTGCGAATAGGCCCATGCAGAATATAATGATCACACCCTCGTGCTCCTGTTCACCCGTGCGAGCGGATATGTTGGAACGGCGGCACAAGCAATTCTACACGGACGATGCGTCCGTGTAGAACTGCTTGTGGATAGGGATATCAAACACATGCATGCACAACATATTCGCAGGCACACACGTGGTCGCACGTCCGCGCGTGCATGACATGGTCATTCGAAATTTCGGAAAATGACGACGCGATATCATCCTGGCGGCCACCGTGGGAGAGGTGCGAGAAGAACGTGTTGTTGTGTATCCACGTCATTGGTTTCACCGGAAGCCCGCGTTTATCGCGCAGATCGCGGCAGAATCGCACCCACCTGATTGCGGTTTGCATGGGAAGTCCCTCCCCACCCAGTACCCCTCTACCCACACAAGTCTCTCTCTCTCTCTCACACACACACACGTGAATGAAATAGCCTGGCGAAAGACCAAGCCATATCCAGATGCGAGTATCGCAGGAAATGCCCTTCTCATCATAAGTAGCGCGCCGCGGAAGGGATGGAGCACGGGGCAACGCGGATGGGAGCCCCGAAACATGCGTAGAGCATGCCGAAATGAGCAGGGGACGTATGCGGGCGCTGCCACTGGGGCCTTCGCCGAGAGATCCCGATGGGGCCACGAAGCGTGTGAGGGGTGTGCCGAAATCGCCTGAGGCCGCCATGCGAATCCTGCCACTTGGGCCTTCGGTGGAACTCCTTGTGGGCCCACGATCCTCGTGAGGGGTTTGGCGAATTGGCCCGAGGCCGCCATGCGAACTCTGCTACTGGGGCCTTCGGTGGAGCTCCCCGTGGGGCCACGATCCTCGTGAGCGGTGTGCTGAAATCGCCCGAGGCCGCCATGCGAACCCTGCCACTTGGGCCTTCGGTGGAGCTCCCTGGGGCCGCGATCCCCGTGAGGGGTGTGCTGCAATCGCCCGAGGCCGCCATGAGAATCCTGCTGCTGGGGCCTTCGGTGGGGTTCCCTATGGGCCCACGATATTCGTGATATGGGGTCGCGATCCTCGTGAGGGGTGTGCTGAAATCGCCCGAGGCCGCCATATGACCCTGCCACTGGGCCCTTCGGTGGAACTCCCTGTGAGGCCACGATCCTCGCGAGGGGTTTGGCGAATTGGCCCGAGGCCGCCGTGCGAACTCTGCTACTGGGGCCTTCGGTAGAGTTCCCTAAGGGGCCACGATCGTCGTGAGGGGGCGTGCCGACTTGGTGGACATGCGGAGGGCAGAGGCAAGGATGGGAGGAGGAGGAAGAGGAGGAGGAGGAGGAGGAGGAGGGGGAGGATGAGTGAGGAGGAGAAGGAGGAGGAGGAGGAGGGGGAGGAGGAGGAGGAGGAGGAGGAGCAAACGTCCCTCGGAAGAAACGGCTTCACCTTCACGGACGCCCGCGCGGCCCCGCGCCGCCCACGAGGCAAGCAGGCAGCCTCAGGGCGCGACGCGAAGCGGCGACAGTCGCCTTGGTCATGTATGTTGTAGGCGCTGGTGTTGCCGTCGACGGGCGCCCTGACCTCGTGGTAGGAAGTCGCGATGCCATGATCGGCCAGCTGGACTCGGAGGAAGTTGTATTTCATGAAGGCGGCGGCCAGGCGTCTGATGGTGTGGTCGATGCGGTGTTCGTCGCTCTGCTCGCCGAGAACGCCCATGCGTACGAGGATGGTGTTGTCGACTTGTCCGCGGGGCAAGCAGAAGTGGCTCCACATCCTTGGGCATGCCATATAGAAGGAGATGTCATCGATGTTGCGCTTGGACTCGGAGACTGGGCAGCCGAAGAGGCAGTGGCGCCGTCACGGGTAGACGTGCACGCGGTAGCTGGTCGTCCAGGCCCCCGCCAGCGTCTTGAGCACGTGCCACAGCAAGGACGGAGGAGCTCGAGCGAGATGGCGACGTAGTACTGCCCATCCGTTCGCCAGAGAGACGGGTCAGTCGTCGATGCAAAGCAGGTCTGTCGGCTGTTCGTTATTGCCCCCATTCGCAGTGTCGTCGGGGAGCCAGCGACCTTTATCGCGAGCGTCATGGGAGGATAACCAGCGGCGGCAGGCACGATGCTCAGGGGTTTCTTCGTCACGTTCTCGCTGCGTGGCTGCCGAGGGATGGGCGGACTGGTAAATGGCGTAGCGTCGGCTGCGTGCGCACGATGAGCTGTGCCAGCGGCGTTCGCAGATCTCGAGAGCGACAGTGTGGCGGCGTCCACCATCGTTCCATGGACTGGTGGTGATGTCGAACATGATGTCGAACTGTGGGCGGCGAAGGCAGCTCGTGAGGTACGGGACGCACCACTCCATCCAGTCGCGGTAGTCGTCGTAGCTGGGGTCAAGGACGACGTTCGGGATCCAGCGGGCTGCCCATGTTTCAGCACGCTCGTTCATGTATGCGATGGACTGCTCGGCGGTGGGCGTCTGCGGGGGCTGAGCGGTAGTGGGACGCGGGAGCGAATCTTGAACAGCTTCTTGAAAGGAGCGAGCAGGCTGGAGCATGCCGATACGCAGGAACCAGAACTTGAGGCGCTTGAGGATTGTCTTGTCGAAGGTGTCGATGTACATTGCGGTCTGAAGCTCGTGTAGGTATGCGGACTGCTGAGATTTGCGCTTGGCTGTCGTTCCCTTGCCTTGGGCCTTGCCACGACCCTCCTCTTCATGTCGATCGATCACGTGGCTCATGTTCTGGGCTCTGTCGCGGTCCGTGCATATATGATAGCATGGCGACCAACAGCGGCGGCACGTCGGTGAGCAGCAGCAAGAGGAGCGTGGGCCGCATGTTGCGGGGTGCCGAGAGAGCGCTTCAGAGACTTGTGAATGGAGCCCTTGCACGTTGGGTAGAGCTGGCCCGTGACGATCTGCTCGAAGCGTTGCGCGATGGAGCGTTTGTCCTCCCAGATATCGGCGCACCAGTGTCCGAGGACAATTTTGCAGACTGGCTGTCGATCTTCGGCAACAGCTTGGTGTTCACGAAGAAGGCGCGTCCATGATGTAAGTGTTGTGGAGGTTGTGCGCCACATGGTGGCCGAGAGAAGCGTTTCTAGTCCTTGTGCTGTCTCCACTCCAGTCCAGCGATTGAATGAGAGGATGTCCAGCTTCGTGAAGCTGGACGGGGCTGCTCGGAGAAGTTTGTGCAGCGCGTGGAGCTCCTCAGGTAGAATGCAGGGCGAAGGCGGGTAGAGCTGGCCAATGTAGGAGAGGCAGGTGACGGCGGCGGCGTTGTAGAGTTTGATGTTTTGTTGGAGCGGCGATCGGGAGGAGGAGGAGGAGGAGGAGGAGGAGGAGGAGGAGGAGGTGAGACGCGGGGCGCTGTCTCTTCAAAACGAGGACCCAACACCAGAGGATGGTTGGAACAATAAACATGCGCACACGCACGCACGCACACACGCACGCACGCATGCACACACACACACACAGACACACACACACACACACACACACACACACACATTCAAGTCTCTGACACTTCAGCGAAGTTTCAGTATCACAGGATCCACCACTGACAGTGGGCGCGCTCGGGACATCCCGAGGCTCCCCTCGGTGAGCGTGGAGGGGGCAGGCCGGAGGGAGGAGGGAAGGAGGGAGAAGTGAGGAGCATGCGGAGGAGGTGGATGGAGGGGAGAGGGGGGGAGGATCAGCCTGGGCAAGGCCGCCTGCGGCAGCGAGAGCCCGAGTTGCGATCCAGAGTCTAAGTGTGCCAAAAACTACTGTGCGGTGGAGGTGTGTCTATGCGGCGCGTGTACCTGTTCGTGGGAAGAGCGGCGCCTTCATCACCAAGCGAATGCCACCAGCCCTGTGCACGTGGGTAGTTTGGGGGAAACCAAAAGGTACCGATACCGCTACTCCCTGGACCTCTCCTGGGGTACGTTCTGACCAGAATTTCGAGGCGAATCCAGCGGTGACGACGAGGGCCTCCCTGGAGGCCCAAAAAGGGGGAAACAGAGCAGGGGTAGCAGTATGGTAGTTTTCCTCATTTGAGGGTTTGCCCCTCTCGCTTCCCCCACGCCGCAAAACTTCCCCACCGCCTGTGGGCGACGAGCGGCGGCTGGTTAGCATGAGGTGGTGAGTTGCCCCTGGCCAACCGTGCAGAGGAGTAGCCACGGATCGAGTAGGGGATCGACGTAGAATTGATGTACCCCAACCTTGCTTTCCTCGTCGAATCTTTTTTTCGTGTCAGCACCAGAGCGCGCGACCGATGCGAAGTAAAATGCCACACGCAGCCGTGCACATCCATGTGAACAGAAGGCAGCCCCCTACATTGAGGCACGGCGACGGTCTACATTCGCAGTACGATTCTATTCGCTTTCCTCGTCGAATATACGATACAACACGGAGAATGTTTGTAGACCTACGGGCACGATTGGTATTTTGCTCCTGGGCTCGACGAGGAAAACAACGCTGGGGTAAATTCATCATGTAGTCGATCCCCACTCGAACGGATGAGAACCCATGTTGGGCGGAGCCTCGGATTTGACGGTTGTGTGGGCCCCTCCAGTCCGTCTTGAAACTCCTTCAGGGTGCTCTTGGAGCTCGGTTGACGCCCTGCTGAGGCCCTCTTGGGCCCCCCTGGCGCCTTGAACCATCTCTGGGGCCCTCTTGGCCCACCTCAGAGAATCATCCTGAAGCCTTCTTGCCGCCTGTGGGGGCCATTCTCGAGACCATGCATCGGCCATCGGGCGCCGTCTGGAAGGCCTGCCTTGCCTGGTCCTGCCTTGTCCAGCGGTGCCCCGTCGAGGACAGGACTTAGGGCGTACTCGTGCCTCCATTTTGGGTGCTGGGGGCAGGGGGGGCCAGCCCGCCTTGAGAAGAGAACCCCTGCCCTGGGGCCTGGACCGTGGGCACGCACAGGTTAGAGCGTCCACGACGGCCCCAAGGTGGCCGCGTGAGCACGGTGGCGATCGTCAGTCATGAACACGGGTCAGTGCGCTGCCACGGCTTCGGTGTCCGCGACCGCGCTGGCCGCGAGGGCTCCGCGAGCATGGGCACTTGAACGGATGTCATATTTAGCTGCAGGATTGGGTTTGGTTGTGGGCATAGCTTGTGGATAGCACACAGTTCGGACACTGAGTTCAGGGTGAGGTGGGGTCGTGCTACATCGGAGGCCTTCCCGGAGCTCTTCACCGGCCTACGCCCTGCTCCTGGGGCTGGGGCGTCGCGACGTGTTGGCCCCCCGCCTAGCGCGTCCACAGACCACTGGGACGGACAGGAGCACGATTGGACTCCAGTGGGAGGGTGTCACATGTAGAGCAAGGCCCAACTGACCCTGTCAGGTGTCCAGGCCGCCCGGCCGGGACACGGGCAACGGTGGGTTCGCGTTGAGGGTTACTTGTCTATCATTTGTGTCGGGGGAAACGGCGGCCTGCCCGGCGAATCTAGACGAGACCCTCCGAAGTTTTGCCCCCATCTGGAGGGTCCTCAAACCCCATCTGCGGTTTCTAAAATTATCTGCTGGCTCGGGGGCATCGTCTTGGTGCTTGCATGTTGGTGTTGGTGCCCTTTGCCTTATCCCTGGTGGGTGGACAGACAACGGTGCACAGCAAGCGTGGTCGTGGGCGGTTGGTCCCTCGTGGACGTCCCTTGGTCGCGCTTCTGGCATGAACACTGGGGATACGCTTAACCAACTCCCCCGTTGGTGTCGCGTGCGTTTGTTCGCTTCTGGCTGCGCCCTGGTCCCAAGGTGGCAGCCTGGATTTCGTGTGTCGGCGGGTCGCCAACCGATCAACTTTGAAGGAACGGGTTGCTGGAAGAGCGCAAAGGGCATTGTGAGAGGCTTCTGCCGCTTGTCTGCTCACGTAGCTCCTCAGTCACTGTCAGCGCTGCTACCGCTGCTGCAAGACCGCTCCCGCGCACCAGTTCCCTGCCTGCGACGAGCGGCGACAACAGAGAGGGCAGCAGCAGCCCTCTCGACGGTGTGGTAGGAGGGCGAGCATCGGGCTCGGATGTCCGGGCTTATCCACATCGGCTGCACTGTACCGGCCTCGCCCTCGGGTCGCCCTTCCACCAGGCCGCGGCCTCGCCGCCGCGGTCCCCAGGCGGGGTTCTTGAACCCTGCTAGCACAAGCCAAGGTCGGGAGACTTGCCAGGGGGGACCCAATGCAGTCACCAGGGTCGCCTGGGGATGTGTGCCCTTCGGGGGCCTGGGAGGCTGGTTAACGGCTTTGGACGGGGTGGGGTCGAGGAGTGGGTTGATGGTGGGGTGTGGTCGTGAGGAACGATACACGTTTTCACCCCCCGCTCCATCCCAGGGTGCTTCCTAAAACCGCGCCCCCTCCATCCCCCCTCACCGGTGGCGTTGTATCGGTGATCGAGGATTCAACGGGCGGCCTGCACTGGGGGAAGTTCTGGCACCCAAACTCGAGGCCGCCTCCAGAGTAGAGGAGGTCGTGGAATCGCCGCTGAGCGACGGCAGGGGTCCCGCCGCACCCTCCGCAGCCCCGCAGCGGCGGGGCTGGCGCCGATGTGCGGAGGGGGCGCTGACTCCCCCCCGTGCCGCCCAGGCACGGGGTCGTGGGCCTCGGCATCCCACGGCGCACACACACCCCCCGTCCGTGTGGGTGTTGGTTCCCTTTCAGAGGGGCCATCGGCAATCAAGGGTCGTCTACGGCGCGAGGCCCCTCGCTGGAGCTGGAGCTGGAGGTGGCGGCCGCAGACAGAAAACAGAGCCAGGCGCAGGGGTGGGCCAAGTTGGCCAAAGATTGCCTCCAGCATGGCTCCAACAGGGCCCCCAGACAGTTCCAAGATGGCTGGGGGAATCCACGGCCACGGAGCATCCACAGTATGCCGCCAAAGGCCACAGTCATAAACCTTCATAATGGCGTGTGTGGTTGTGGCCGTCTCGCCTTCTCGGTTCGGATGGGCCTCGGAGACGCTCAAATGGCTGCGAGATGGCCCAAGAGGGCTCCAACAGATGCCTAGAATGGCCACAAGAGGGCCTCGAAGGCTCCCAAGAACACCCAGGGAAAGGAACGCACCCCAGCAAGTTCCTCGAGCGACAAGCAGTTCATGTCGGGGCGCGTGCTTTGGCGCCCCCATCCGTACTGCGCGCACGCAGGATATTTCTACCCGCTGGCCCCTTTGTGGGCTCAAGGCTGTAAAGCGTACTGCTGGAGTGCTGTTTTGGACTATGTGTCTTTTGCGGCCTCCTCCTCCTCCTCCTCCTCCTCCTCCTCCTCCACCTCCTTCCCCTCAACCCTCGATCCCCGATCACTTCTCCGTCTCTTCCCCGGTCCCCGGTGCTCGGTCCCTCTACTTCCTCCTGCAATTCATCATTCCTTCTTCCTTTCATCTTCAGCGTTTCCTCCTCATGCTCGATCCTCGATCCTCAATCCTCCTTCCATACCTCCTCCTGCAGTTCGATAACCCATTCTCAGGTTCCCTCCTCCTCATGCTCGGTCCTCGATCCTCAATCCTCCTTCCATCCGCCTCCTCAGTCCTCATCCCCGATCCCTCCTCGTTCTCGATCTTCGGTCCTTAATATGATCCTCCCTCCTCGATGTCCAACTCTCGACCGTGTTCCTCCTCGGTCCTCGGGCCTCGTTTCCCGATCCCTCTTCCTCCTCCTGCGCACGTGCGCCCCGCGGTCCCCGCCGAGTACCGTCGCAAAAACGAACGTTATCTCCTTCTGTTGCGATGTTGAGGCGATGGCCGTCCAATCAGGAGAGGGCGCATTACTACTACTACTACTACTACTACTACTACTACTACTACTACTACTACTACTACTACTACTACTATTACTACTCCTACGACTACGACTACTACTACTACTACTACTACTACTACTACTACTACTACTACTACTACTACTACTACTACTACTACTACTACTACTACGACTACTACTACTACTACTACTACTACTACTACTACTACTACTACTACTACTACTACTACTACTACTACTACTACTACTACTACTACTACTACTACTACTACTACTACTACGACTACTACTACGACTACTAAACGACTACTACTACTACTACTACTACTACTACTCCTACTACTACTACTACGACGACTACGACTACGACTACGACTACGACTACGACTACGACTACGACTACGACTTACGACTACGACTACGACTACGACTACGACTACGACT
>CAUYUJ010003670.1:0-2500 GCA_963575745.1 Prorocentrum cordatum
ATTGTTGGGACCCCTGGTGCACGACCCCCCCGCCGCGCCTAGGCCGCAGCCTCATTTTCATAATTTTCGTGAGGAAGTCTCAGGCAAAACGGGTTGGTCCGGATCCGGTTGTGTTGTTACGATCGGTTTTCCCTGGCCAAAAATAAGCTCAAGTGGACTTTCTTGTTCTAACATAACCAAACTTCAAGAATCCCTTGCAAAAAAAAAAGGTAAAGTGGACATTCGCGCGCGCAAGACGAAATCCTTCCAAAACCTTAGTTTTCGTAGCGATTTTAACATAAAAACATCAAAAAACCAATGGTTTTTCAAAAAAAAATTGTCAAAATTTCATCCCGCGCGCTCTTGCGGATTCGTAGGAAACCCAACACTTTTTAAACATTTCTGTCAAACGGGCTTTTGCGAGCAACTTTTTCGAACTTCTGCAACAACGGTTGCGCACCTGCCAGGGCCATCATCCCTGTCAAATAATACCATGCGGGACACATTCGTTTTTTCTTCGCGCGCGCACGCCGTCGTCGTCGGCCGCGGGGCCCTGAATAGTAGCCACGGTCGTCCGCATGCCACGAAGTGAAGTGTCCGAACGTCATAGGGCGGGAAGCTGGGTGTGGGTGGTGGCGAAGAGTCGTTTGGAAATTTGGTAGAGCTTGAACCGGCCCCCCCACAAAGTGGGGGTATTGCCCACCTCCTATGAAAACCTTGGCACTGGTGAGAACGGTGTGTCCCCATGTGCTAGTAATTGTTGTTGTTGTTGTTGTTGTTGTTATTGTTGTTGTTGTTGTTGTTTTTGTTTGTTTGTTTGTTTGTTTGTTTGTTTGTTTGTTTGTTGTTGTTGTTTGTTGTTGTTTGTTGTTGTTTGTTGTTGTTGTTGTTGGTGTTGGTGTTGGTGGTGTTGGTGTTGGTGTTGGTGTTGGTGTCGTTGGTGTCGTTGGTGTTGTTGTTGTTGTTGATGATGTTGTTGATGTTGAATATTATTACTTCTAAAGAAATATTATTGTTGAGACCCCTGGTGCGCGACCCCCCTCCAAAACCTAGGCCGCAGCCTCATTTCCTTCATTTTCTAGCGAAAGCTTCAGAAAAGTGGATTGTCACCGGATCCGGTTGTTTTGTTGTAATCCGTTTTCCCTTGCAAAAAACACTATAAAATGAAAATTCTTGTTCTTACTTGATCAAATTGCAAGAATCCCTTGCAAAAAATAAGGTAAAGTGGACATTCGTGCGCGCAAGACGAAATCCTTCCAAAACCTTAGGTTTCGTAACGATTTTAACATAAAAACGTCAAAAACCCAATGTTTTTTTAAGAAAAAATTGTCAAAATGTCCTTCCGCGCGCGCTGTCCGAATCCCACAAAACCAATGGTTTTTCAACATTTATGTTACATGAGCTCGCGCGAGCTACTTTTTCTTGTTCTAACATAATCAAATTTCAATAATCCCTTGCAAAAAATAAGGTAAAGTGGACATTCGCGCGCGCAAGACGAAATCCTTCCAGAACCTTAGGTTTCGTAACGATTTCAACATAAAAACATCAAAAACCCAATGGTTTTTCAAAAAAAAATGTCCAAATTTCATCCCGCGCGCGCTGTCCGACTCCCACAAAACCAATGGTTTTTCAACATTTATGTTACATGAGCTCGCGCGAGCTACTTTTTCTTGTTCTAACATAATCAAATTTCAATACTCCCTTGCAAAAAAAAGTAAAGTGGACATTCGCGCGCGCAAGACCAACAAAAAACACGACGATCTCAGGAACTTGCCCCAAAAATGTGACCAACTCCGCTCTCTCTGTCTCTCTCTCTGTCTGCTCTCTGTCTCTCTCTCTGTCTGTCTGTGTCATGTATTGTATGTCACAATTGCAGGATGCTGGGCACACGCGCGCCCCGAATAAGTGACCAAGTTCTGTGGGTGTGTACCCCACGCCAGTGTAGTAGCCACGGTCGTCCGCACGCCACGAAGTGAAGTGTCCCAACGTCATAGGGCGGGAAGCTGGGTTTGGGTGGTCGCGAAGAGTCGTTTGGATATTTGGTAGAGCTTGAACTGCCCCCCCACGAAGTGGGGGTATTGTCTCGCGTCGCATGAAAACCCTGGCACTGGTGAGAACACTGAGCGTTCGGGTAAAATGATTGATGTTGTTGTTGTTGTTGTTGTGGGTGTTGTTGGTGTTGTTGGTGTTGTTGTTGTTGTTGTTGTGATTGTTGTGGTTGTTGTGGTTGTTTTGGTTGTTGTGGTTGTTGTGGTTGTTGTGGTTGTTGTGGTTGTTGTGGTTGTTGTGGTTGTGGTTGTGGTTGTGGTTGTGGTTGTGGTTGTGGTTGTGGTTGTGGTTGTGGTTGTGGTTGTGGTTGCGGTTGCGGTTGCGGTTGTGGTTGTGGTTGTGGTTGTGGTTGTGGTTGTGGTTGTGGTTGTGGTTGTGGTTGTGGTTGTGGTTGTGGTTGTGGTTGTGGTTGTGGTTGTGGTTGTTGTGGTTGTTCTTGTTGTTTTTGTTGTTCTTGTTGTTATTGTTGTTC
>CAUYUJ010003670.1:10000-62119 GCA_963575745.1 Prorocentrum cordatum
GAAGCAGAACTGTGAGATCCGTCGCGTGCCCGATGTGGATGAGGGCGACGAGCTCGCCACCAACGACAAGAAGGACACGCTATGCGCTCCTGACTTGTGGGATGACGGATATCTCCTGTGCGGCAGTGACTGCCGAAAGCGGATCTGGATGTTGGTGCGCTTCGCATGTCGGAAGACAATGCACTGCACCAGCCGTATGGTCGATGCCAAGCAGGTCAAGTCGCAGGTCGACTGCAAAGGCTTAGGCGTGGAAAAGGTGCGCTTGGACGATGTCCGCGACCGCGGGCCGAATAGATGGACTGGGACAGACACTGGTCGTGTTCAGCGAAATGCACATGACAAGTGGTTCGACATCACCGAGGCTGCGATGCTCAATCGCCAGGACAACGCTCTTCAAGGGAAGACCGCATACAACGGCAACGTCATGGCGGTCTTCGTGTGGCTGCCCACATGCCCAGAAGACGCATTGCCTCCGCCGCAGATGCCCCACAATATCGAAAAGACGAGAAAACTGGGCCGGATGTGGATCAGGTTCCAGCATGAACACCTCTGCGCGCCAGCAACAGGGCCGAATGCGGTGGATCCCCCGAGTATTTGGTGGCCATGTCCCAGCTGGTGGGTGATGGAAGAAGAGAGGCGCGCTGTCAGGGAGCACTCCATACTGAACCCCTTCGAATGGGACTACTCGAACCCAGAAGACCGTCATCGTGAAACGCCCAGCTGTGGTTGTTCTGCTTTGTGTGCATCGGCTCCAGGAGCGAACGCCATCAAGCCACCCACTCGCCTCGAGGCTGTCATGGGGGCGGAAATTGCAGAGCATTGGCTTGTGATTCTGCGCCCACCTCCAACCAAGGCAAAGCCCGCGCACGCGGGTGCGCCTGCTGACTATGTCGGTGGTGTGCCCGGGCGTGAATATTCTGCGAAAGGTGCGAAGTGGCCTCGTTTCGCGCAGCCTGAGGGCCGTCCGAAGGCAGCAAGAACGGGCGATGATGGCGTGGGCAAGGGGAAGGACGATGCGAGCACTCGCAAAGGGGCGAAGAGGACCAGCAGCCAGGCGCTAGATGACCAACGAGGGTCTCGGAGGCGCCGTGCTGCCAACCCGACGCAGTGGGATGCCCCGCAGAGCTCGGGAGCCGCCTTCTGGTTGCACGCCGACGCTCCGTCCTCCAGCAGCCCGGGACGTTCGGGGTGCTCCGTGCCGCTCTGGTACCGAGCCGAACAAGCGCCAGACTTGGCGTGGGCGTGATTCCGCGGAGCAGCAGAACACAGATTCTTCCACCCCGTGGCAGGGCAGTGCCAGTGACTTGTGGTCATCATGGACGACAGCTGGGGCTCGCGTGACCGCTGGTGCGGGTGGCGAGAAGAGAACGAGGTGGAGGCCAGCGACGATGTCGCCCGCCCCCCCCCCCCCCCCTCGAGTTCAATCACTTTGCGGCTGGACTACGTCCGTTTGGGACGGTTGCGCCGCCGCAAAGCAAGGGTGCGATGCACCTGCGTCGAGCGCGCGGCGGGCCAGTTTGCGGCCAGACTGCCCAGCGCCGCTGTCGCCGACGTTTTCATAATCACTCTTGGGGCGTTGCCTACAAAAAGGTGCGTCGACCTGCGCGTGTGGGGCGCGCCCAGCTGTCCGCGGGGGGAGTCGTTTTAGGCGACCCCCCCAGGCCCATTTGGCCCGCGCAGTGGTGCTTGCGTAGCTGTGCGTGTTGGCTCAGAGAAAAAACGGCGCCCGCCCCGCCGCGCGCGCGCGGCCGGCCGGCCCCCTCCAACCTTAGGGCCAACCTAAGCTTAACGGACACATCTCCGCACGTACTCATCGCCTGGAGGACTGCGACCCCAGGTTCATTTTGCCCGAGGATAAACCTGAGCAAGAGGCTTAAACAAGGTGATCATGAACAACCGGTCCGTATGGGCAAACGCATGCCAATGCCATCGGTCGACTGGCAACCTGCTGATGATGATGATGCTGATGCTGGCGATCATGCTGATGACGATGATGACAAGGATGATGCTGATAAGGGGATGATGCTGATGATGCGGTTGATGATGACGATGTTGATGGCGCTGATGATGCTGATGTGGATGGTGATCACCGATGCGGGTGATGCTGCTGCTGCTGAGGACGCTGGTGATGATGGTGATGCTGATGATGCTGTTGATGATTATGATGATGCTGATGCTGATGCTGATGATCATGCTGATGATCATGCTGATGATGCTGCTGATGATGATTCTGATGATGCTGATGCCGATGCTGACAATGTTGCTTTTGACGACACTGGTGATGCTGCCGGTGCTGATGCCAGCGCTGATGATGTTGCTGACGATGGTGATGATGTTGATGGTGATGCCGGCGATGATGATGCTGTTGCTGCATATGATGCTGCTGGTGGTGATGATGCTGATGATTGTGCTATTGTTGCTGATGCTGAAGATTAGGGTGGTGCTGCGGACGTTAATGATGCTGCTGTTGTTGATGATGAGGGTGCTGATGACGATGAGTTGGAGGATGAGGGGGAGGAGGAGGAGGAGGAGGAGGAGGAGGAGGAGGAGGAGGAAGAGGAGGAGGAGGAGGAGGAGGAGGAGGAGGAGGAGGAGGAGGAGGAGTTGGGAGCTGGGCGGAGGAGGGAGGAGACAGGAGTTATGAGAGCGATGAGGACGGAAAAGGGCGATCTGACGGCATAGTGAAATAAACGAGGAGGAAGGGTGAGGAGGGGGTGGGGAGGACAATGATGACGGCGGGTGCGGAGTTGGAGTTAAAAGGTGGAGGTTGATGAGCATACACGTCAAGAGAACCCAGACGATGGCAACCACAACAACGAGCATCGCGCCTAGCTCTCAGGTTGACTTTCCCTCCAGTCGGAGTTGGCTACGACGTGTCCGGCCCGTTTCCCGAGCCCCCCCCAGAGAGGGAGGCCGTATTCTCTCCAGTTAAGCACATGCCACCCCGCTCAGCAGGGACGCCCCACCACGCTCAGAGGGGGATCCGTGATGAAAGCTAATCGAGCGTGTCCCCAGCAATCTGGAACCATCGGCGATTACCTGGAGCCATCTTGGAGGCCATCTTGGAGCATCGGAGGCCCTCTTGGAACCATCTTTGGCCATCATGGGCGCCCGATCGCGTTGCGAACCCCTTTCAACAATCTCAGGGACGGGGGGAAGCGACCCCCCCAACAAATATCAGCCAGCGTCGGCTCCAAATAGACAAGAGGACAGGAGGAAGACGACAGGAGGATGGGAGGAGGACGAAAGGAGGACGGGAGCAGGATGGGAGGAGGACTGGATGAGCAACATCAAACAAGCGCAAGCAAGCGGAGGCAAACACGCGCAAACCAGCAATAACAAGCAAACAACAGGCAACGATCAAGTGCAAGCATGCAATGGCAAGCAAGAGCAAGCAAGCGAGAGCAAACACGCAAGAGCAAGCAAGCAGGCGCCATTTGAAATGGGGGGGGCATTGGAAAGAAGGGGGGTCCTAAAGACCAATTTATCGAGTGTGTCTCCAGGAGATCGCAAGCCCCCTGGAAGCACAGGTATATGCATGCAGAACCCTGCATGCAAAGGGCTCATAGCGTCTTCGTATCGAGCTGCGTGTCGGCCGATCGTTCCGTATGCAGCGGGGGCTTCGACAACGACCTTTTCTAGTACCTCGCGCCGTCTATGACGCCATATATGAGCTTGCGTACACGTCGAGTCCATGGAGTGCCATAGCCCAGCCCGACATGCCTACACGTTATCAGGGTGCCTCTCGGCGCGTGGGTCGTTCTCTGCAGACCGCATCAAGCCCGTCCGACCAGGCCATGCCCCCACATCGCCCGACGCTCCCCCCGCCACACCAGGAAACTGTATACACAGGGCATGCGCGGCCTGGGCGGGAGCTGGATCTACTTGTGGCCGCACGCGTGTTTTTCCAGCGCTCGGCCCCACAAACACGGCTGCGCCAGCCCCCCGCTTGTTATGTGTCTTTTCAGCCTGCGGCCCCCCGAGGGTCTCGACCCCCTTCCCCGGGGACCGTTTTTTCGTCCAGTATTTTTTTTGAGGGCCGTCGGGCCCGAAAAAGGCTCCCCTATGGCCGAAATCAAACCAGAGGCAGGAATCTAGGAAAGATGCCGGGATCCCTTGCATCCGACGATGAATTGCGTGTCGATGTGCGGCCTCAGAGGTCCTGACCCTCTCCCAGGAGTTGGCATTTCGCCCCAGATTTGATGGGCCCCGACATGGAGGAAAAGCGCCAGGATTGAAAAGTCTAATCGTCGCAGATCTGGGGTCGAAGGTCGAAGAAGGACAGTCCGACGGACCCCCCGCGGACGGACGCGGGGCAGGGAGGGGGAATGGAGGCGGAGGAGAGGGGAGCGGGGCGTGGGGAGGACGAGGAGGCGGAGCAGGACCAGAGCAGACCAGGATTCTGCGCATCCTTTTGCGTGGGGTCACCGTCTGGGAGGCCCACGTGACGAACCCAAGCAGCACCTGGGAGCGCCCAGAATTTCTGGAGGGTTTCGTGGTCCGGGCCCTCGAGAGCCTCCCACAGCCTGCGTCGAGCCTTCAGAACTGCAGGAGCCTTGGGACACTTCGCTACGGGCTGAAGGTGCGGTAGCGGATTACCAGTACGAGCCATAGGGTTCGGACAGTGACACGGGCTTGGGGCAAGAGGAAGATGGGGGGACACAGCAGCTCTGGCTCAGTAATTGCGCCCCCCCGCGTTGATCCCGATGTTGGCCGAGGCGCCTCTCGGCGCGACCGCGCCCTTCGGCCCCAAGACCGCCAAGCAGGTCAGGCGCTTCTTTGGGTCCGAGCCCACTCCGCTGGTGCCCCTCCGTAAGACTGCGCAGGAGCTGGGGCTCGCGGCGGTGTACGTGAAGGACGAGTCGAAGAGGCTGGGGCTCCAGGCGTTCAAGGTCTTCGGTGCCGCCTACGGGATGGCCACCTGGCTTGCGCGCGAGGTGGGGGTGGACCTGGCGAGCGTGACGGGGCTGGAAGAGCTTCGCAGGGTGTACAGTGAGAAAGGTATGCCGAGGGTAAAGCCACGCTGCGCTTCCCATGAGCAGCCGCAGCGCGGCGTTATGTGCCGCAGAGCAGCGCACCAGAAGGGTTCAGGACATTCCAGGTGCAGGCAGGCAGGCAAGAGCCGCTCCCTGACGGCGCATCGGCAGACCATAACATGCTGAAGATATACCTGAACACATGCAGGAATATATGCGTGCAGGCGCAGTGCTTCGGTGGGCATACGCCGCACCCTTCGCTCCGGAGCATCGCGAGGGAGAGCCGCAGCTGTACACGAGGAAGGGGGAGCGGCATTATTTTCTGGTGGGGCATCACTATGAGAAATGTTTGCGTTTTTTGGGGGAAGACGGGGGAGGGCAGGGTGACATGGTTGGGGTATTGGTCCTCGAAGGTGGCAAGCCGAGAACCTTTGTTACCTGCACAGACGGCAACCACGGCCGGGCAGTGGCCTGGGCGGCGAAGCACCTCGGCCAGTGCGCGGTGGTGCTCATGCCGAAGGGCAGCGCAGCGGCGCGGGTTGAGCACGTGCGCGACCTCGGAGGGCAATGCGATGTGACCGATCTGAACTACGACCAGACAGTGGAGCTGGCGTTCCAGAAGGCACAGGAGAATGGGTGGACGGTGCTCCAGGACACCACCGCCCCAGGGTACACGGAGATCCCCACCTGGATCATGCAGGGGTACACCGCCATGGCCGACGAGGCGCTCGCCCAGGTCGACGAGTTGGACCAGTCTTTCCCGAGCCACGTCGTGCTGCAGGTCGGCGTGGGTTCGATGGCGGGGGCGGTGCTGGGCTACCTGGTGGAGCGCTGCTCCGCAGCCGAGGGCGGTGGCTCTGCCCCGCGGCCTGTGGCCATCACCTTGGAGCCACAGAACGCTGCGTGCGCCTTCGCCTCTGCGGAGAAGGGGGATGGCTCGGCGGTGACTGTGGACGGAGACCTGGACTCCATGATCGCGGGGCTGTGCTGCGGCGTCCCATCTGACATCGGGTGGCCCATCCTGGCCAAGCACGTCGATGGAGGATTCTGCTGGATCGGCGACGGCATCGCAGGCAACGGCATGCGCGCCATGAAGGCCGAGGGCGTGGAGGCCGGGGAGTGCGGCGGGGCTGGGCTCGGGCTGATCAGGCGGATCATGGCCCCCGACTGTCCTAAGGCCGCCTCTGTGCGCGAGCGGCTGCAGCTGGGCAGCGCGTCACGGGTGCTGATCTTCAACACCGAGGGCGCCACTGACCCGGAGAATTACGCCAAGCAGATGGGGCTCCCAGACGTCCCGCCCATGGCGTCCCCGGCCGACTTCGGCTTCGCCCCGCCGCTCCAGGTGAGGGCCTGCGCAGGCGAATAAGCCGCCGCGGAGCGGCAGCGGGTGGGCAGCGCTGGCATTTTCCCAGAGCGAAGAAGCTGGAACGGTCCAACTGTTCAAGTCTGCACTTGGAAGGTCGTGCCCTCCTTTGATTTGCTTCTTCCCTCTAGCCGCCTCTGCCCACATCCACTTCGGGCGTGCAACTCGAGTCGCTGTCATCTGCGTGAGCTGTGGATCGTGGCAGAGAACGGCGTGCCTTAAATACAGTCTCCATGGGCCTACAGCACCTGGTGCGTCCCTGAGACCAACGCCGAAGTCATCGCGACGTGAGCCCGCCGCAGACTGCGGCGGGCTCACGTGTTCCTGTTTGGCCAAGCCTTTCTTGCAGTGCAGTTGTGCCAGATCTGCTGCCGCTCAGTGCGGGCTCTGCCCAGGAAGGATACCCCCCCCCAGAGCCCGACCCGATCTTATCCACAGCGCTCTTGTCTTCCTCTCGGAAGGAAGGGTCACAGCGCCGTTGCGCCCTGGAGGGCGGATGCATGAAGAGGCGGGAGTGGAAGCGTACCGCGGGCAGTCCAATACCCGCAGTCAGTGGTGGCTGTGAGTTTCTGCTCCTGTTACTGCCGCGCCTCCTCCCGTGCCGCCTGCCCCTACTGCTGTTGCTCACGTTCCTGCTCCCGGCCCTGCTCTTTCCACTTCTTAGTCCTCCTGGTCAGGCTGCCGATCCGGCTGCTGCTCCTTTCCACTCTCCTTCTCACCATTCTCCTCGTCCTCTTCCTCCTCCTCCTCCTCCTCCTCATCCGTTGCATCCACTGTGGCTCAAGTCTGCCCGATGCACTTCGTTCGTCGAGCTTGTCCAGCCTAGGCAAGGTGTTCCTTGTGGCGGCGGGGCACGCTGCCAGCGAAGCAGCACATCGGATAACTCTATACAGCACGGTGTGCGGAACCTGGAATACATTCCAGTTCTCAGCGAGGTGATGTTGTGGCAGGAGGTGCTGATGCTGTAGAACCGAAAAATCCCAGGGCGCCTTCGCGAGGCGGCAGCGCGGTGCCAAGCAGCAGGGGCGCGGCGGCAAGACCGCGCCCTGGTGAGGCGCGGGGCGGCATGCGGGCCGGAGGGCGAAGTCGGCCAGAGCGGCGTCGCTGGAAGGCGGGAGCGCATCGACCGCGCCATACACTGGTGACTTCGTGGGGCGCAGTTGGAACTGTGAGGCATTTATCCCCACATCCTAAGTGGGGTTTTTGTTCCCAACCATCCTGTGGTGTTGGGTCCTCGTTTTGAAGAGACGGTCCCCGCGTTCCTTCCTCCTCCCTCGTCTCTCCTCCCTCCTCCCCCTCCCCCCTCCTCTCTCCTCCCTGAGTTTCACCAACTCAGTACAGCGTTTCGTGGCCCCATAGGGAGCTCCACCGAAGGCCCCAGTGGGGGTGGCCACATGCGTCCGCCACACACACTACAGCGCTGCGTGGCCCCATAGGGAGCTCCACACAAAGCCCCAGAGGGGGTGGCCACATAGGTCCGCCGCACCCAGTACAGCGTTTCGTGGCCCCATAGGGAGCTCCACCTGCGGCCCCAGTGGGGGTGGCCACATGCGTCCGCCACACCGGGTGCAGCGTTTCGTGGCCCCATAAGGAGCTCCACCTGCAGCCCCAGTTGGGGTGGCCACATGCGTCCGCCACAATCAGTACAGCGTTCCGTGGCCTTATAGGGAGCTCGACCTAAGGCTCCAGTGGGGGTGGCCACATGCGTCCGCCACAATCAGTACAGCGCTTCGTGGCTCCATAGGGAACCCCACCCAAGGCCCCAGCAGTGGTGGCCACATACGTTCGCCACACCCAGTACAGCGCTTCGTGGCCCCATACTTACGCAGGACGAAAGATTTCCCTCTTCAAGTCGAAGAGGGCCACCCCCGTCCCCCGTATAATCCTAACACGGGGAGGGCCGGCGGTCGACGGATCCCATTCTTGTCGATTCCTGGAACGAATGAAATATCATAAATTCAAGACGGGGTAGAAATGGGATCCACCGTAAAAAATCAGGTCCGGCGCGGATCCCGAAAATCAGAAATGGGATCCGCGCGCACGGAAGTGGGACCCGCTGCGATTTCACGATTACGGTGAGGTTGGAAATCTGATCCGTGCGCCCCTCATTGGGTTCGCCGCTATGATTTTCCAGAGGGCCCGTGCACCGCGTCGGGCCGTCAGGTTCAGCGCCACGAGGAAACAACAACTTTCGGCCTGGGGATGGGCGTTTTCGGCATCCGACCTGTCCTTTGCCGCATGCGGCACATGTCTTTTCTTCGGCTTCCATTCGAGACTTCCTCGCGTGCTCTTGAGGACTGCCGTTCGAGACTTCCTCGCATGCGCTCTGCGCTTTCGAAGTTGCATCAGTCTTGGGCCACGCAGCATCCAGGCGGCCAGGATACACGCGTCCTCGTCGCACGTTTCTTTTCAGGGTTCTCACCGTCGCAGGCCTTCCTTATCCTCCCCCGCGGGGGCTGGGGGATGACGAAATCGACGAGGGGCGAAAGGGACGCCTCTCGAGAGGTACCTTTGCATGGCACGTTTGTCGATGCAGGCCAGAATAGACGGAGGGGAGGGGGCCGTTTTGAAAATGTGATGCCCTCCATCCGTGCTCGGCCAAAGGCGGCGCCGAACGCCGCGCGGCGTGCCACCGCGCGGTGGGAACTTCAGGGGGCCCGTTGGGTCGGGAGACGCAGGGCGCCGGCGCACTTACGCAGGACGAATAAATTTCTTCTTTGACTCGAAGAGGACGACCCCTGTCCCCCGTGGAATCTTAACGTGGGGGGGCTTGTGGTCGACGGATCCTATTCTGGTCGGTTCCTGGAACGCATTTGATATAAATTCAAAACGGGGTAGGAATTGGATCCGCCGTAAAAAATCAGGTCCGGCGCGGATCCCGACAATCAGAAATGGGATCCGCGCGCACGGAAATGGGATCCGCTGCGATTTCACGATTACGGTAAAGTTGGACATCGGATCCGTGCGACCCTCATTGGGTTCGCCGCTATGATTTCCCAGAGGGCCCGTGCACCGCGTCGGGCCGTCAGGTTCAGCGCCAAGAGGAAACAACAACTTTCGGCCTGGGGATGGGCGTTTTCGGCATCCGACCTGTCCTTTGCCGCATGCGGCACATGTCTTTTCTTCGGCTTCCGTTCGAGACTTCCTCGCATGCTCTTGAGGAGGGCCGTTCGAGACTTCCTCGCATGCGCTCGGCGGTTTCGAAGTTGCATCAGCCTTGGGCCACGCAGCATCCAGGCGGGTTTCTTTTCGGGGTTCTCACCGTCGCAGGCCTTCCTAATCCTCCCCCGCGGGGGCTGGGGTATGACGAAATCGACGAGGGGCGAAAGGGGCGCCTCTCGAGAGGTACCTTTGCATGGCACGATTGTCGATGTAGGCCAGAATAGACGGAGGGGGGGGCCGTTTTGAAAATGTGATGCCCTCCATCCGTGCTCGGCCAAAGGCGGCGCCGAACGCAGCGCGTCGTGCCACCGCGCGGTGGGAACTTCAGGGGGCCCGTTGGGTCGGGAGACGCAGGGCGCCGGCGCACTTACGCAGGACGAATAAATTTCTTCTTTGACTCGAAGAGGACGACCCCTGTCCCCCGTGGAATCTTAACGTGGGGGGGCTTGTGGTCGACGGATCCTATTCTGGTCGGTTCCTGGAACGCATTTGATATAAATTCAAAACGGGGTAGGAATTGGATCCGCCGTAAAAAATCAGGTCCGGCGCGGATCCCGACAATCAGAAATGGGATCCGCGCGCACGGAAATGGGATCCGCTGCGATTTCACGATTACGGTAAAGTTGGACATCGGATCCGTGCGACCCTCATTGGGTTCGCCGCTATGATTTCCCAGAGGGCCCGTGCACCGCGTCGGGCCGTCAGGTTCAGCGCCAAGAGGAAACAACAACTTTCGGCCTGGGGATGGGCGTTTTCGGCATCCGACCTGTCCTTTGCCGCATGCGGCACATGTCTTTTCTTCGGCTTCCGTTCGAGACTTCCTCGCATGCTCTTGAGGAGGGCCGTTCGAGACTTCCTCGCATGCGCTCGGCGGTTTCGAAGTTGCATCAGCCTTGGGCCACGCAGCATCCAGGCGGGTTTCTTTTCGGGGTTCTCACCGTCGCAGGCCTTCCTAATCCTCCCCCGCGGGGGCTGGGGTATGACGAAATCGACGAGGGGCGAAAGGGGCGCCTCTCGAGAGGTACCTTTGCATGGCACGATTGTCGATGCAGGCCAGAAGAGACGGAGGGGAGGGGGCCGTTTTGACAATGTGATGCCCTCCATCCGTGCTCGGCCAAAGGCGGCGCCGAACGCAGCGCGTCGTGCCACCGCGCGGTGGGAACTTCAGGGGGCCCGTTGGGTCGGGAGACGCAGGGCGCCGGCGCACTTACGCAGGACGAAGAATTTTCCTTTTTGAATCGAAGAGGACCACCCCTGTCCCCCGTGGAATCTTAACGTGGGGGGGCTTGTGGTCGACGGATCCTATTCTGGTCGGTTCCTGGAACGCATTTGATATAAATTCAAAACGGGGTAGGAATTGGATCCGCCGTAAAAAATCAGGTCCGGCGCGGATCCCGACAATCAGAAATGGGATCCGCGCGCACGGAAATGGGATCCGCTGCGATTTCACGATTACGGTAAAGTTGGACATCGGATCCGTGCGACCCTCATTGGGTTCGCCGCTATGATTTCCCAGAGGGCCCGTGCACCGCGTCGGGCCGTCAGGTTCAGCGCCAAGAGGAAACAACAACTTTCGGCCTGGGGATGGGCGTTTTCGGCATCCGACCTGTCCTTTGCCGCATGCGGCACATGTCTTTTCTGCGGCTTCCGTTCGAGACTTCCTCGCATGCTCTTGAGGAGGGCCGTTCGAGACTTCCTCGCATGCGCTCGGCGGTTTCGAAGTTGCATCAGCCTTGGGCCACGCAGCATCCAGGCGGGTTTCTTTTCGGGGTTCTCACCGTCGCAGGCCTTCCTAATCCTCCCCCGCGGGGGCTGGGGTATGACGAAATCGACGAGGGGCGAAAGGGGCGCCTCTCGAGAGGTACCTTTGCATGGCACGATTGTCGATGCAGGCCAGAAGAGACGGAGGGGAGGGGGCCGTTTTGAAAATGTGATGCCCTCCATCCGTGCTCGGCCAAAGGCGGCGCCGAACGCCGCGCGGCGTGCCACCGCGCGGTGGGAACTTCAGGGGGCCCGTTGGGTCGGGAGACGCAGGGCGCCGGCGCACTTACGCAGGACGAAGAATTTTCCTTTTTGAATCGAAGAGGACCACCCCTGTCCCCCGTGAAATCTTAACGTGGGGGGGCTTGTGGTCGACGGATCCTATTCTGGTCGGTTCCTGGAACGCATTTGATATAAATTCAAAACGGGGTAGGAATTGGATCCGCCGTACAAAATCAGGTCCGGCGCGGATCCCGACAATCAGAAATGGGATCCGCGCGCACGGAAATGGGACCCGCCACGAATTCACGATTACGGTAAAGTTGGAAATCGGATCCGTGCGACCCTCATTGGGTTCGCCGCTATGATTTCCCAGAAGGCCCGTGCACCGCGTGGGACCGTCAGGTTCAGCGCCAAAAGGAAAAAACTTTCGGCCCGTGGATGTAGGGAATTCCCCCCAAGGCCCGAGTGGGGGTGACCACATGCCTCCGCCACACTAAGTACAGGGCTTCGTGGCCCCATAAGGGGGCTCCCCCCAAGGCCCCACTGGGGGTGGCCACGTGCGTGCGCCACACCCAGTACAGCGCTTCGTGGCCCCATAGGGAGCTCCACCTGCGGCCCCAGTGTGGGTGACCACATGCGTCCGCCACACCCATGTCGGCACACCCTTCACACGTTTTGTTGCCTTATAGGGAGCTCCACCTAAGGCCCCCGTGGGGGTGGCCACATGCGTCCGCCACACCCAATACAGCGCTTCGTGGCCCCATGGGGAGTTCCACCGAAAACCCCGTGGGTGGCCGCATGAGTCTGCCACACCCAGTACAGCGTTTCGTTGCCCCATAGGGAGCTCCACCTGCAGCCCCATTGGGGGTGGCCACATGCGTCCGCCACAATCAGTACAGCGCGTCGTGACCCCATAGGGAACTCCACCTGAGGTCCCAGTGGGGGTGGCCACATACGTCCGCCATGCCCAGCACAGCGTTCCGTGGCCTTATAGGGAGCTCCACCTAAGGCCCCAATGGGGTTGTCCGCATGCGCCCGCCACACCCAGTACATCGTTTCGTGGCCCCATGGGGAGCTCCACCTGCGGCCCCAGTGGGGGTGCCCGCATGCGTCCGCCACACCCAATACGCCCCTCACACGCTTCGTGGCCCGTTAGGCCCCTGCTACGCCCAGTATTCACAGGCATATTCATTTACACTAGGCGTCTCCATGCTCGCATTCACGCACATAGACTGATTCGCGATCATACTCAATCACAATCAGGCGCGCTCGCGCTCAGTCTCACCCGCGCTCAGTCCCCCGTGATCAGGCCTATCGTTTCCGTTCGTGTTGTGTACCCTGCCACACATGTTGGCGCACCCCTCGCACGGTTCGTGTCCCCATAGGGATCGCCACCGAAGAAGGTATTCACAATTACGATACTCCCAATTGCATATGGTTGTGTCCTTCGCCAGGGTAATTTTCTCAGCGCCCCCCCGCGCAGGAAAGAACACCCCCTCCTCTTTTCCAATCGCATACTCAGTCACTCAACCACTCACACACACACGCTTCATCATTCACACTCACTCACTCACCCACTCACACACACCCACTCACTCACACTCACTCACGCGCTCACCACCATCACTCAATCACGCAGTCACCCATTCACTCACCCACCTAACCGCCCAATCGCTCATCATCATCATCATCATCATCATCATCATCATCATCATCACCGTTATCATCAGCACCATTCTCATCATCACCACTATCATCATTGACAGCATCATCATTATCATCAGCATTGTCGCCTTCACTCAGTCACTCACTCATTCACTGACTCACTCACTCATCTCGGGGGGTTGCGTCGTCTGTGAGTGAACTGAGCGGAAGTCTCAGGCGAGAGCCCCCTTCCTATGGGGCCCGCAGCTCATGTTTGTAATCCAAGCGGGCCATCGGAAACTTGTAACTGTCGCCAGTTTTGGGCTCCAGGGGATTGAATATGGAGGACGTATCAGGCAGGAACTTCGTCTTTGAGTGAATGGGGAGGAGGTCTCAGGCGGGATCCTCCTCTCCAGGGGGCCCGCAGCTCACGTTTATATTCCGAGCGGGTCATCGGGAACTTGTAATTGTCGTAACTTTTGGGCCCCGTGAGGCCTGAACGTGGAGGAAGTATGAGGCGGGAGCCTCGTCTGTGAGTGAATTGCGAAGAAGTCTCAGGCGGGACCCCCCTCCTTATGGGGCCCGCAGCTCATGTTTGTAATCCGAGCGGGTTCTCGGAAACCTGTAACAGTCGGGCTCCTGAGGCCTGAGTATGGAGGAAGTATGAGGAGGGAGCATCGTCTCTGAGTGAACTGCGAGGACGTTTCAGGCGGGAGCCCCCTCCCTATTGGGCTCGCAGCTCATGTTTGTACTCCGAGCGGGTCAACGGGAACTTCTAATGGCTGAGGCCTGAACGTGGAGGAAGTACGAAGCGGGAGCCTCGTGTGTGAGTGAATTGCAAAGACGTCTCAGGCGGAAACCCCCTCCCTATGGGGCCCGCAATCCACGTTTGTAATCCGAGCGGGTTCTCGGAAACCTGTAACAGTCGGGTTCCTGAGGCCAGAACATGGAGGAAGATCAGGCGGGAGCTTCGTCTGTGAGTGAACTGCGCGGACGTCTCAGGCGGGACCCCCCCCTATGGGGCCCGCAGCTCATGTTTGTAATCCGAGCGGGTCATCTCTAAGGCGGGATCCTCCTCTCTATGGGGCTCGCAGCTCATGTTCGTAATCCGAGCGGGTCATCGGGAACTTGTATATGTCGTTTTTTTGGGGCTCCTCAGGTTTGAATATGGAGGACGTATTAGGCGACATCCTCGTCAGTGAAGGAGTTGCAAGGGAAGTCTGTTGGGGGCCGCCCGGGGAGCTATTTGGCTTTAGGCTTCGTCGCATTATGCGAGGCGAAAGCCTTTGGCCTCGTCAGGTATGCGAGCCTCTGGCCGCATACGATTCCTGTATGATCAGCCAGCGTCGGCGAGAGCCTCTGGCCTCAGGCCTGAATTCTCGGGCGGGGCCTCTGGCCTGAGGCCCTTAGCCTTGGCGAGGAGGAGGACGAAAAGGTGGAGGAGGAGGAGGAGGAGGAGGAAGAGGAGGAGGAGGAAGAGGAGGATGAGGAGGAGGAGGAGGAGGAGGAGGAGGAGGAGAAGAAATGCCCTAGGAGGCCCCAGAAGGTCCCGGGAGGCCCTGAAGGCTTCAGGAGGCCTCAAGATGCCCCAGGAGGCCCCAGGAGGAGGCAGGAGGCTTAAGGAGGAAGCAGGAGGAGGACGAGGAGGAGGAGGAGGAGGAGGAGGAGGAGGAGGAGGAGGAGGAGGAGGAGGAGCAGGAGGAGAGGAGGAGGAGGAGAGGAGGAGGAGGAGGAGAGGTGGTGGAGGAGGGAGGAGGAGGAGGAGGAGGAGGAGGGAGGGAGGATGGAGGAGGAGGAGGGTGGCGAGGGATATGGAAAAGGGAGGAGGAGGAAAGGAGGAGGAGGTGGTGGAGGAGGCAAGAGGAAGAGGAGGTGGAGGAGGTGGAGGAGGAGGAGGAGGAGGAGGAGGAGGAGGAGGAAGAGGAGGCAGGGGTTGAGGCAGCGGGGGGAGCAGGCAGGAGGATAAGGAGGAGGCAGGGGTAGGTGGGAAAAGGGAGGGGGCAGGAGGATACCCCCAGGCAAGTTAAATTCATTATTATTATTGTTATTATTATTATTGTTATTATTATTATTATTATTGTTATTATTATTATTATTATGTGGGTCCTTCCATCGGAGTAATTCATCTGGGATTCGAGACGCCATCGCCAGAAGAAGCGACATCAGTTTTGGGACGTCTCTTGGTCCAGGAGACGCACAGCACGCATGGAGCGGCGCTCGCGATGCGACTACCTCAGGGAGTCTCTGCGTGGTGGTCCCACGGCGCTGCTTCGGTGGGGGGGTCGGCCTGTTGGTCAAAAGCTGAACCAGTTTGATCGGGCGGACGGCGTGGACTGGTTGGACGTTGAACCTCGGCGGATCGCTATCCTACGACTGGATGGGCCGGGGGGCTCGGTGGACATCGCTAGACGAGCAGGAACACGACGACTTCGCAGATTTTTTCACATTGCACGGCACTTTCGAGGCCAAACAGCCCGAACCCACGCACCGTACGTCGCAAGGCGCTTCAAGGACGGACAGGACATGCGTGAAGCCGCACATTTCCGACCAACTCTGCAGGACGTGATCGCGTGCAGGCCTCTGCTGGGTTGACAGATTGTTGGCCCACCGCCCCCTGGAGGTGGCGCGCCGATCGCCGGCGCCAGCGCGGGAGATGAGCGCCTGGCGCCGCTCGAGCCTTCAGACACCCAGCTTGGGCGCAGAACGTGGCTGTGCGATGGGGAGACTTGCGCCAGGCGGATCACATTCGTGATTCGCCGCGCCAGCGCCTGCTGCTCCTGAAGCGTGCGATCCGGAGCGTCAGCCTGGAGATGAACGAGGGCGCGGAGCTGGCCCTGCCAGCGACAGCCGCCGACCGACTGGGCTGCGCAATCCGATGTTTGCGAGCAGCGGGGGAGGGGCACAAGTGGATGGCAGCGCGCCGCGCGGCGCGGGAGGTCCCGTATTTTTTGGTCCGTAGCTCCTTGGGGCAGCCTTCGACGGGAATGGCGACGCGCAGAGAACGCTACGAGACAGGGTCTGTAGCTGGCCAAGGAAGACATACGCCAGGAGCTCCACAACCTGGTGGGCGGCCTGCCCGGGCTGGCCGCAGAGGCGGCCGCGACGCGGCGGGGATCTGTCGCAGACGAGATCAGTCTGTTGAAGCCAGGCTCGGGCACGAGTTTGCGCGCACTGCGGAAAGGCGACGGTGGCATCGTCGCGGGGCTCGGCCAGATTGTCGAGGAGTTGGCGCGCCATTGGCGAAGTGCCTTCACGGTAGGGAGCGTGGACCAGGACCGGCTCGAGGCGTGGCTGCATTCAGAGCGGCGTTCAAGGGGCCGCAGCGGTGCCGCCTCGCCCGTCGACCGGGCGAGTGCGGAGGCAGGACGTGCGAGCGGCGCTGGAGCAATCTCGGCTCGCGGCGCTGGGCTCGGATGGCATCAGCGCTATCTCGTGGAAGCGCTTGGACGCGCTGGCAGCGGGCGTGCTGCGCGAGACCGCGCGAGCCTTGTCGCCCCCCACCGCCCCCCAGGACCCCCGGAGCGCGTGCGCAGCGCGCCTTCAACCTTGGCTTGTTGTGTTGCATTCCGAAGGAGGCGGTGTAAGTTGACGCGGTGACTGGCGAGGTGTTCACGGCGGACGGCGCCCGCCTTCTATCCTTGGTCGACGTCGCTTACCGGATAATGGCGCCCACCGCCCCCCAGGGCCCCGAGAGCGCGTGCGCAGCGCGCCCTCGACCTTGGCTTGTTGTGTTGCATTCCGAAGGAGGCGGTGGATGTTGACGCGGTGACTGGCGAGGTGTTCACGGCGGACGGCACCCGCCCTCTATCCTTGGTCGACGTCGCCAACCGGATAATGGCGGGAGCGCGCAGACACAGCTGGAAAGATCCGCTTGGTCAGTGGGTCTCCTCAAATCAAAGGGGGTTTCTGCCGGGCCGTTCTATGCTGGCCAGCGCGGTTGTACTGGGGCACCGAACCGTGCTCGCAGCTTTGCAGAAGCCGCGCGGCATGCTGCTCCTGATCGATTTTAAGGCGGCCTTACCCGGCGTCTCGCACCAGTATGTACGGCGATGCCTGGATGGCCGTGGAATGCCCCGCGAGGCACTGTATGTCCTGGGTGCCCTGTGCGACAGCGGCCGGTGCGCCATCCTTGTGGGTGGGCGTCGTTGCCGTGGTTTCGCCGTGAGCTCGGGCATTCGCGCTGTTATCTGCGGCGGCGATGGATCTTCTGCTTCGCGTGCTGACGCGAAGGTTCGGGCCCGACGTTGCAGTGCGCGCCTTTGCCGATGATGTGGGCATCGTGCTCGCTGATATCTGAAAGAGCGCGTTCGGCCGTTGCTGGTCACTGGGGGCTTCCAGCTCGCCCCCCCCCCGCCCCCTCCCCGTCGAAGATCGAGGGGGGTCGCTGCCGGTTCGAACCCCCCCCTCCCCGGTCCATCGTGAAAGCGTGTGTGTGTGTGGGGTCAGTGAAGCGTGTAGTCCACGGATCTCAGCCTTTCACACTTCGAGATGTCTTCACAAAATATCGGTTCCAAAGCTGGGTGCCCGAGCCGATTCTGGAGCCACCTGGCGGCCTCTGGGCTCGACGGAACTCTGGGTATCCAACTGGCTTCGAGCGATCGCCCCTGCCGCCGCCTGGGCCTCGGCGCCGGGGGGGCGCCGGCCTCCTCGAAAGTCGAACCGCAAAGTCAAGAATCTGGGCGCGCCGCCCCGCCGCCCCAGGGGGGCGCCGCGGCGGAGTGCGCGCTGCCGCCGAGCGTCCATGACTGCGGCCTCGTTTGAGCCGAGTGGCTACGATCGCGCGGCCAGTGTCGCTGGGGATGGCTGGACTGCGCCGTCGTGGCAATCGCCGCTGGGCGCAGCGGCGCGCCGCCTCCTCCTCCTCCTCTTCCTCCTCCCCCTCCACCTTCCCCCCCTCCGCCCCGTCCTCCGCCTCCTCTTGCGCCGCCGTCTTGACCGCGACGCTCCGCGAGGTTGGAAGAATCGGGGGGCGAAGCAGGGTGCCCGGCCCCTTCCGCCGGAGGGGGGGGGGGGGCTTGGGAGACTCGGGAGGTCGAGAGGGAAGTCGGGCGCGTGTTTCCTGCGGGGCCTGCGGGTGGGAGGGCGCGCGCGCGCGCGCCCGCGGTCGGTCTGTCCTCTCCAGCTCCCCTCCCTCTGGTACGTGGTGCACTCTCTCATCGCGGGGGGCAGTTATTTGCAGCTCCCGGCGGATGCAAGTGGCAAAGTGTGGGTAGGAGAACCAAGCCCAATGCGCCTCGCGACTGAGGGCACCTTGTCTGTGGGGGGCGCCCGCGAGAGAAAGATCAAGGGCCCCCCCCAATCGAGCCGGCGGCGGCGCGGGATCGGCGAACGCCCCGATTGGGAAGGGCGCCCAGCGCCTGCGCCCCAGAGCACCTGGACCCCCCTGACACACCCCTGAAGCTCCTTTCCCGCAAGCAAGCCCTGTCGGACAGGGAATCCGCCGAGGAGGCGTCGGAGGGCAGGAAGGGCTTCCAGGCGGTGGCCATGGCGCTCGTAGGTCGCAGTGCCAGGACGTCAGCGCACTTCCGGATCGGGCAGAAGATGGAGCGATGGTCGCTGCCGGTCTCGCCCAGAATTGTGGCCACTCGGTCCGAGGGGAGGCTTCGTCTTCTGCGGGGCCTCTCCCCTCCCGCGTGGCCGCGGCCGTGTTCGGCGCCGCGTGGAATCGGTGGTGCGCGGAGCGAAGACTCCAGAGGAGGGCTGGGGCCGCGAATTTTGCCGATTTGGATGCGGCGGCGCGCGGAGGACAGCGTTGAACATATCATCGGTGTCGCGCCCTCCGCCAGTTTCATCGGGCGTCGCTGCGGATGGACGAGGGATGTCTGCTGCCAGCTTGGCTTGGCGTGCACGGGCTGCAGCTCTAGGAGGCGGCCCTGGTTCGTGGGGCCCTCGGCGCCCGCGCTGTGTGCTGCGCCTCCAACGTTGCCCAGGAGCAAGAGGCGCGAGCTTGAACCGGCCAGCGCAATGAGGAGCAGCGCCGCAAGCACCAGCGCTGCGCGCGCGAGCGCGACTGACGACATGTGAGCTGATCGCTTTGCCGTCGGCCGCCCTCGCCAGGCAGCCCGCCGGCGTGCTGCCTGCCCCCCGCCCTGCCTTCCCCCCCCTTCCGCTTCCCTTCTCGAATTTCCGCCCCTTGGCGGGGCGCCTCGCAGGAAGCGCCTGGGCCGTTGCCTTCCGCGGTGATTCTTTTCGTTGCTTGGGGCGCACAGGTGCGCCGATTTTTTGGCTGGCAGCCAGCTGTCTCCAGCCGCAAGCCCCCCCCATGGGCTCCGCGCCCGTGGCAGCATGGGGCCGTTCAATTTTCCTTTCCCCCTCTCCTCCCTCGTTTTCTTTGTTGCCGTCGCCGTCGCGGTCGTCTCGTCATTGTCGTCCTCGTCGGGGAGCGGTCCCTTGTTCCTTCTGGCTTGCGGTCCCCCGCAGGGGAGGCGTCCGAGGCAGCGCCTCTGATTTCAACCGGTTGTTTCCCTGGCAATGTCAGCTTGTGATTAACAAATGAGCCCCCCCCGGGGGGCTGGTGAAAAGACCCCGCGGGGCGCGAAACATTTTTTCGATCGCGGGCGCCTGGGGGTTGTCGCGGGCATCGCCGAGGGGATCGCGTGCCCCCCTGCATGACAGCCTCAAAACGATTGCCTCTCGTATAACAGTTGTGATATGGGGTCGTATACGTCCGAGGCGAATTGTCTTCCCCCTCTCAGGCGTCGTCGTCGTCGTCGTCGTCGTCGTCGTCGTCGTCGTCGTCGTCGTCGTCGTCGTCGTCGACTAACCCCCACCCCCCATAAAGCATCTGCAGTGCGTTATCGTCGTCGTCGTCGTCGTTGTCGTCGTCGGCGTCGGCGTCGGCGTCGGCGTCGTCGTCGTGGTCGACCACAGCGGGGGGCCTACGCAGCACCCCCTCCATGCGGCATCCGCAGAGCGTTGTCGTCGTCTTCGTCGTCGTCGTCGTCGTCGTCGTCGTCGTCGTCGTCGTCGTCGACTACAGCGGGCCTACGCAGCACCCCCCCCGCCCCCCACCCCCCATGTGGCATCCGCACTGCATTGTCGTCGTCGTCGTCGCCGTCGACCACAGCGGGCCTGCGCAGTACCCCCACCCCCCCACAGGGCATCCGCAATGCGTTGTCGTCGTCGTCGCCGTCGCCGTCGCCGTCCGCCGTCCGTCCTCCTCGTCCTCGTCATTTTCCTCGTCCTCGTCGTCGTCATCGTCCTCATCCTCGTCCTCGTCGTCGTCGTCGTCGTTGTCGTCGTCGACTACAGCAGTCCTACTTGTCGTCGTCGTCGTCGTCGACGATTACAGACAAACCGCGACAGACGTGGTGAGGAGGACTGCCCGCTTTGGGTCGGACGAAAGGCTGGGGAACGAAAGGCTGGGGTCGAATAGGGAAAGACAGGCCGCGCAGTTGGTTCCGGTCGCCCTGCTGAGGGGCCAGTTCTCGATGCTCGGCCGTTTTCGGCGCCAGGAGGCGCTCGAAAAATCAGCACTGTGAGCTGCTTGGCAAATCCCAGCTTGGCCACGCCCCCTTTCGTCCAGCCCACCTTGCTCGCAGGCCCGCGAGGCAGCAGGCGCCCCCCTGGCTGCGGCCAGGGCCAAAGAGGCGCATCGGCTCGACAAAAAGCGAACACGGAAAGTGCGGGGGCGAGCGCCGACAGCAGTTCTTTTTCATTTTGAACAGCTGTCGCCCTGGCTCACGGTCCCTGCTACTGCCGCCCTGGCCTCCCGCCCCCCCCTCTCCCAGTCTGTGCTGTTTCAGTCGCCTTCTCGTTGGCGGCCGGGCGTCGGCGCAAATCAACGGCGCCGCCGCCGTTGATTTTCAATCATGCGGGCGCCGCTCCGCGATTCGCCCCAGCAGGGAAACGACTTTTTAAACACGCGCCCCCCGCGGATTTGTTAATCCGTGCCCGCGCCGAAAAACTGCCCGAATTTTCGCCCCTCCCAGCAGGGGTTGCGCGGTGTGCATGACAGGCCATTTTGGGCAACTTCGTGGCGCAACGAAATTGTCACGAAGTTCAGTGCCGCGCCCGCGGGAGTATTGCGTGGCAGCGGGGCCCCTGGCCACTCGTGTTGTCCTCCTCCTCCTCCTCCCTCTTCGCTTCCCCTCTTCGCTATCCCTTGGTCCGGCCTTTGGGGTAGTCCGCGAAGGTGTAGTGCCTTCGATGCTGTTTGTCTTTATGTTCGATTCCCCGTCCACGAGTGTATGCGCACTAGCTGGTAGGCATGAGTTTGTTCAATGCCCTCGAAGTGTTGATGCGTTAAAGTGGTCAAAAGCCAGCCTAGTCTAGGCGCCGGCCTGCTGTCGGCCAACAGCGGCGCGGCCTGTGGCGCCAGTCTCCCGCCAGGCTTGCCTGCCGGGCGCTCTTCCTCGCGGGCCGCTCTACCCGTCGGCCTGTGGCCCCATCGTGGGTGCCCTCGGGCGCATGCGGCTATACCACACTATTCATTAGATGCGACATCGCCAGTTGCATGGTACGCGGGTTTCACGCGACCTTGCTTCTTCTGTTTCGGCACCGAGGCTGTCTGCAGGCCTTTTCTCCCCCCTCCTTCTCGCCCTCCTCCTCCTCTGCCTCTGCCCTCCTCTTTGCCCTCCTCCCCATTTGCGTTGGGCACCAGTGCGAGTCCCGCCCGTATGGGCCGGTATGGGGTACGCATGCTTGGGTTTACACTTCAGCTGCGATTTCATTGAGGCGTCCGCGCGAAGGACGCGGGTCTCTGCTATAACAGTTTGTTTTTGTTTCCACTTGTGTCATTTCGGTTTGTGCGTTTTCCGCCAGTCGTCGCAGCTTGCGCCGGGTGAGACGGGTGGTGTGATGCTCATCGATGGTTCGCGTCCTTCCCTCTCCCTCTCCAGAATAGTTTGTGTTTGTTTGTTGTTGCTGCTGCTGCTGATGTTGTTTTTCTTCTTTCCGTTTTAATGGGGCGCTAGCCTCGGCTAAAGTATATGGTAATCGATGAAATGGCGCCGAGTTCGCGTCCGTTCGTGTCGATTAGCGTCGATTTAGCGTCGACTAGTGTTGGCTAGCATCGATCAGCATCGATTAGCACAAGCCAGCAAGATGATATGTGAGGCTCCCATGGGTTGCCACCACAGAAAGGAGGGGGGGGGTGGCAGCGTCAGCAAGCTGACGGGCGGGGGGAAAGAGGGGGAGGACCAGGCGCGGCCTCCCGCATGCTGTCGTGCCTTGCGGCTCGGGGTCGTCTGCCCCGCCCAGCATGGAGGCCGCATCGAAGACCAAGCCTGCTGCCGCGGAGGGCCGCAGCTCTGACGGGCACCCGTGTGCTGGGCCTGCGTGCGGCCTCGCGGCGCAAGCATCAAGGGAAGAAGCACGGGGACCATGACCAAGGTGTCGCGGGATCTTGTCGATGCCGATCTTGGTCATGGGCCATGTCGGCCGTCGCCGAGTCGCGAGGATGATCCACGAATTCGCGACGTTTCCGCGTTCAGTCTTGGTCATGGCCCCCAGTTTCTCCCCCTGCAAAGCAGCAGCACCGCCCTCGGGAGGCTGGAGGCTCAGACCGCCACGGGCGAGCGCCGCCCGAGTGCTCTGCCGCGTGTGCTTGACTCGTGCGCCCCGTGCTCTGTGCCTGCGGCAGGTCCGGGCCGCGTCGACGCGACGACGACGCCGACGCGGTGCGCTCCGGGTTGAAGGCCATCGGCGGTCTGAGCCTTGCCGACCTCGGGCTTCTTCTGCTGCCGGGTAGCGAGTATCGTTCATGCTTCACGATCTGCGCGGTGTCGAGGACCGACGGCCGCGTCGTCGCGACAGGAGCCGGCAGGACGCGTTTGGCTCCTGCACGAACGCATGCAGTTTCTGAGACGGCCTGGGCGATGTGATGTTCGTGCATGGCTAGGATGTCTCGGATGCCTACCCTTCAGCAGCCGACGGTGGGTGTCCAGGCTGCAGTGCGGGAACTGTGACCCTTTGTGCAGGCCTGCTTGTGCTGGACGGCGACGAGTGCACATTGCAGGCGGCCCGAGAGCAACCCTTGTTTGCAGGGCTACTTCAACCTTTGGCACATCCGTGCGTTCACGTGATGTCCAGCCATGCAGTACGACGCACCACAACGCAACGCAACGCACTGTACTACAACGCCAGCTTGCTGATGGCGATATTTGGCGCATGCCGCAAAGCACTGGTTCCATGCATGGTTTTGGAGAACCTCTGGCGAGACATCTGCGAGCGCGCTCATCAGTGGCGCAGCGTTGTCCCGCGTTAGATTTGTGTCGACGTTTGCGCCAGCATTCGCCCGCTTTCATGGACCGCGTGCTCCGAGGAAAATAGGATGAGAAGGAGGAGGAGGAGGAGGAGGAGGAGGAGAAGGATGTGGAGGAGGAGGAGGAAGAGGAGGAGGAGGAGGTGGAGGTGGAGGTGGAGGAGGAGGTTGAGGAGGAGGGGAGGAGGAGGAGGAGGAGGAGGAGGAGGAGGAGAAGAAGAACAGCAGGAGGATCAGGAGGAGCAGGAGCAGCAGCAGGACCCCCGAGCAGGAACACGGAGGAGGAGGAGGAGGAGGAGGAGGAGGAGGAGGAGGAGGAGGAGGAGGAGGAGGAGGAGGAGGAGGAGGAGGAGGAGCAGGAGGACGAGCAGGAGCAGGAGGAGGAGCAGAGGAGGAGGAGGAGGAGGAGGAGGAGGAGGAGGAGGAGGAGGAGGAGGAGGAGGAGGAGGAGGAGGAGGAGGAAAAGGAAGAGTCGCCGCGCGTTTTGCAGCCATTTTGGCTCCCAAAACCCCCCTGCCTGCGGCCGCGTCCGTCCGGTGTTGCCGCCAGAAGTGCCCCTGGGCCAAAAGGTGGCCCCACCTCGTCCATGGAGGGCACCCCCCTCATGTGACCCACCCAGACAGCCCAGGGGGGTCTTAAGTTTGAGTAGGGATCGACTACATAATTCGTTTACCCCAGAATTGGCCCGCTCGTCGAAAATGATACGAAAAGCTGGGGGCACCTTCGGGTTAGGATTACCTCTAGCGACCCCCCGCTCCAGGGGCTCCTGGCAGCAGGCTGGGGTGCCAATGGCAGCCCGTACGGCCTCGTCGCTCGAGCTGGGGTTGCCCGAGGATCGGTGGGCTTCGAGATTGGCGTCGTCGTCGTCGTCGCCGTCGCCGCCGCCGTTGGCGTCCGTCGACGGCAAAGACGGCGACGGCGACCGGGAGAAGCGGAGGGCTTCAGGTATGTCGAGAAGGGGTGCCCGGAGGGTGGTGGGGTGAAAAAGAGGAGGATGATGAGGAGGAGGAGGAGAAGCAGGAGGAGGAGGACGAAGAGGAGGAGGACCAGTGTAAACCCAAGAGTCATCAACGATGTTGGAATCCACCCTCCCTTCAAGGTCCCTCTTCACAGGCCCCTACCACTGTTCATTTCCATTGAGGGAACTGCCACGTTCGAAGACACCCGTTTGAAGACCCTGAAGCATGCCAAAACATCGTTCTCGGGATTCCAACGCCACGGATGAACCGCACTGTTGCGTCCTGACGATCCTGAATCGTGCCAGAAGGCCATTCCTAGGACTTCAACACAGCGAGCCAACGTAACTGTTGCACACGCATAAACCTGAATCCTTTCAAACCATCATTTTTTGGTAGTTTGATGTTGAAATTCCGTGAGACTCGTGCAGCTTTTGTGAACGAATGTGCGCGGCGCTAAGGCAAGAGCAACACTTTGAAAAGGAACCGCCCTCAGTCCGTGGACCTTTTGCATTTTTTACAACGACCCGTGACAAGGACGCGACTCCGTCGGGCGGCACGAGCACGTTGACCATCATATTCTGCGATGCGATGCGATCCATCTCGACGGAGAGGAGCACCTCACGGCCGTCCGCCACTGTGGAGTCGAGGGCTCACGGTGGTGAGCACCACGTCCACAATCATAGTGTCGGAGTCGCAGTTGGGCGCGGCAGTTCGGCAAACCCCTCCTGAAACCGCCCAGAGGAAGGTTTTAGTTTTTTTTTTTTTTGGGGGGGGGGGAAGGTTCCAGGGATCCTGGAACCTTCCTGAGGAAGGTTTTAGGCAGGTTCCAGTTTTTTTTTTTTTTTTTTTCTTCCTCTTTTTCTCCCAACAACCTTCCAACAACCTTGCTTAAACCTTCGCACAACCATCCAACAACCTTTCCAAACACCTTCCAACAAACCTTCCTACAACCTTCCTAAAACTTTCCAGCAGTCAGCGCAACCGCCCAATACATTCCAAAGACCTTCCAAACACCTCCAACAAAACCTTCCAAACAACCTTCCAATACCCTTCCAAAAGCCTTCCATAACAACCTTCCAAAAGCCTTTGAAACATTTTCAGAAAACAAACTTTTCAAACACCTTCCAACAACCTTCCAACACAACCTTCCTAAAACCTTCCGCGGGAAGGTTCCAGGAGGGGTTGGCCCAAAAACCTTCTAAAAACCTTCCTGAGGCAGCTTTCGGGGAGGTTTTTTTTTGGGGGGAAGTTTCCAGGAATCCCGGAACCTCCCCGAGGAAGGTTTTAGGAAGGTTTTAGGAAGGTTTTTCGGAAGGTTCCAAACCACCGTCCAACGCACCTTCCCAAAACCTGCCGAAAACCTCCCAACGACCTTCCAGAAACCTTCAAACAAACCGTCCAACAACCTTCCGGGGTTGGCCCAAAAACCTTCCAAAAACCTTGCTGAGGAAGGTTTTAGGAAGGTTTTTTTTTGGAAGGTTCCAGAAATCCCGGAACCTTCCTGAGGAAGGTTCTAGGAAGGTTTTCTTGGGAGGTCCCAGGGTTCTTGGGACCTTCCTGACGGAGGTTTTAGGAAGGTTCCAGGAAGGTTTTTTTTCCAACGACCTTCCAACAACCTTCCAAACACCTTCGCCAAATACATTTCAAAAGCCTTCCACAAACCTCCCAAAAACCTTCCAAACACTTTCCAAACAACAGACCTTAGAAACAACCTTCCGACACCCTTCCTAACGCCTTTCTAAAACCTTCCAGCATGTAGCGAAACCGCCCAACACTTCCCAAGGAGCTTCCAAACACCTTCCCAACAAACCTTCCAAAAACCTTCCAAACAAAAGCCCACCAAAAACCTTTCAAACCACCTTTCAAATAAACCGGCCAAAAACCTTCCAGCAAGCTTCCAACAACACCTCCACAAAAGGATTCCTATTGAGAGCCTCTACATAAGGATTCCTATTGAAACCCAATACACATGGATTCCTAGTGAAGGCCTGTGCAAAATGATGCCCATTGAGAGTCTCTACAACAAGGATTCTAATTGAAAGCCTCTACACAAGGAACCCTATTGAAACCCACTACACATGGACTCCTAGTGAGAGCCTGTACACACATATTCCTATTGAGAGCCTCTACAAACATATTCTTATTGAAAGTCTCCACACACGGATTCCGATTGAAAGGCAGTACAAAAGGAGTCTTATTGAGAACCCATGCGGAAGGTTTCCTCTTGAGAGGCTCTACAACAGGATTCCTGGCACCTTCCAAGACAAAGCCCTTCCGAACACATTGCTCAGGAAGGTTCCGCGATTCCTGGGACCTTCCAAACAACCTTCCTGAAACCTTCCTCAGGAAGGTTCCAGGACCCCTGGAACCTTCCAGAAAACCTTCCTCTAACCTTCTCCAAGAAGGTTCTAGGATTCCTGGAACCTTCCAAAACACCTTCCTAAAACCTTCCTCAGGAAGGTGTTTGTAAGGTTTTTGGGCCAACCCCTCGTGGAACCTTCGGGAGGAAGGTTTTAGGGCGTTTTTTTGGGTGGTGTGGGGGGTTTGTTGAAGGTTTTTGGATATATATATATATATATATATATATACACATTGTTTTTTTAGAAGGTTGTTGGAAGGTTTTTGTTTGCAGTTTTTTTTGTTGTGGAAGGTTATTTTGGCAGGTTAGTTGGGTGATTTTTTTGGCGGTTTTTGTTCGAAAGGTTTTTGGAAGGTTTTCGGGATCCATGGGGCGGCTTCGTTTTTTTTTTTTTTTTTTTTTTTTTTTTTTTTTTTTTTTTTTTTTTTTTTTTTTTTTTTTTTTTTTTTTTTTTTCTCTCCCCCCCCCTTCGTGTATATATGTATATATGTGTATATGTATATATGTCTATATGTATATATATGTATATATATATGTTTATATTATATTATATTATATTACATTATATTATATTATAGTATATTATATTATACTATATTATATTGTATTATATTATACTATATTATATTATATTATATTATATTATATTGTATTATGCAAGTACTGAAATGTATTCTTGATAACTTAAGTAGCGGAGCTGGGGTCCACGGACCTTGCCCGACAGGGCTGGTGAAATCCTTTTCCACCTCAGCATGAACTGAGCCAAAACTGGCTCTCCACAGTACACAAATGTCACAACAGCGCATGCACAACAATCCTCACTCAAATCACTGATATATACCTTGTTTCCTGCACTCCTCCTCGGGCCCATCTGCAGCTTCATGCCAAGATCGGGCACGCATTCTGGAAACATATCAATATCGAATCATAGCCAGCGAGTGAGGGTGCCAAATCCCGACAAACCCATCAACACTGTAGATCTTGTCCTGCCTTATGTCGTTGAGGGCGGTCGCCACACAAGCTTCGACCACCATCGCCTTTGTATATGTCGAGACGGCCCGATCCACCCGCCGTAGTCGTAGAAACTCCCGTCCACTGTCTATAGTCATAGCTGTGAACATAGCCCGAAGATCATTGACCACGATCTTGCTCGTAGCTCCATTCTTCATCGTGTCCTTCAGGCTGTACTGAGTTGAGGCATCTTTCTGTGCTGGCTGCGTGATACGGTCGATGTGCTGCTTGACTTTGAAGACTGCACTCGTTGCGACAACACTCAAAAGGGTGAGCATCATCATCACGACCGTTGTGGAAACGCCAAAATGGCTCTCATCATCTGCAGGGCTTGAGATCGCGACTGGCTGAAACTCCTTCTCCACCAACTCAGTAGCGTCCGCACGTCCAAGTTGAAGAAACGTACCAAGACCCACCAAGCATTGAGTAAGTGCTCCCATCAGCTCCAGCGCCGGCTTACCGATCTGGCCCTTCTTCTCGTTGCTTGAACCCGAAACTTCACCAACCTCACCTTTCCCAGTGAGCCATACCTTCATCGCCGTTAGGTGCTTCATGAAATCTACCCTCGAAAGATGTTTCGTCCCAAGATCTGCGGTGTTCTCGTTGGTGTGAACTTTGCTCGTGCTGACCTTCGTCTCAGCCTTGCGTGCGACTAGGTCCTTGATCCACAGATCCTTCAACTCGATGTGCCTCATCCTGCCAACTCCCTTCTTCTCGACGTTCGTGAGAGCGCTGGAGTTGTCACTCTCCAGCGTCACTGGTACAGTTTCGTCCAAGAGCTCCTTGAGATAAGTCTGTGCTCCTCTCGCCTCAATCCCGACATGCACGAGTGCGTTAAACTCAGCTTCGGGCGACGAGAGTGCTGGTGCCCCCTGAGTCTTGACGAACTGCATGATCAAAGCTCCATTGAGAAACAACTGACCACAACTTGTAGACTTCCTCCCGATAGGATCCTCTGCCCAATTAGAGTCTGCACGTCCGATAACCTTGAACTCGCCGCTGTATGGATACATGCACGTGACTGAAGATGGGTGAGCTCGAATGAACCTGATGATGCGCGTGAGCCTCGTCTGGTCCTGCACCGTCGGTCGTGACATCCCCCTCGAACACTCCTTCGCTGCGTACTGACACTCGGGCCTTTCCAAACACACGAACATGTTGAGGCCGTTGACGCTCCTGAACTTTGTGGCCGCTTTGGAATCCAACTCCTCCTCGCTCTCGACCTTCTTCTCGTTCTTGACTCCTGGTATTGGGCTCGTCTTCTTATCATTGGGCTCAGAGTCGAGTAGCTTCTTGACAATAGCAGGCCACATGCGAACTTGAATACCTTCGGGGGTGCGGAGCCAGCCACGTCCAAGGTGCTTGATCTCAGGACCACCAACTGTGAGCTCAGAAACCTTGAGTAGAAAATGTGTGCCGAGCTCCTCCAACACTTAGCTGTCTGAAACTCTGGGTCCCACCAGCGTGCCATCGTCAACGTGCTTGGACATAGCAACTTGATTAGCCTTGTCCGCGAACGTACACGGGTCAGAAAGAAACCTCTTGAACGTCATCTTAGATTCATCATTCCGTCCTGTAGCGATGTTCTCAAAGTGGTCGTCGAAATCGATCATCGCCTCGTTAAGTCCGTAGACGGTCTTATTGAGCTTGAAAACCCAATCCGAACCATCGGGAAGATGGCAGTACTCCTTCGGAACCTCTGCGTACACCAACTCCCGAATCGGCGTGTACAGAAACGCTCGAGATATGTCGAAAAAGAAGATTGCGAAATCCTTAACGATAGCGTAGACCATGAGCAACTTAAGTGAGAACGAAAGTGGAGTAGGGCAGTGCAGCTCATTCTTGCTCTTATTGACCTGCTTGCCGAATGGTCGCGCACAAAGCCTAGCCTTGAGCTCGCCACTCCTCATCTCCAAAACCCAAGTCCACGTAAGTGCCTTAGGCCCGTGAGGGCCCCTCAGCGTGAGCTCCCACACGTCGTAGTTGTCGAGCCGATCTAGCTCGCACTGCTTCGCCTCCCACTCGTCGTCCTCGGTCCAGCCCATCACGATGCTGAACTCGCTGTCGTCCTTTAGCTCCTTGTCGACCTCGCCCACGAGCCTCGTCATCTCCTCCGTGCTGAAGCCCGCCACGGGCCTCTTGAGGTCGCCAGTACTCAAGCTCTCGATGGCTCCCACCAGGCCTCGATTCCCAGGTGGGCCTCCAGGGCCGCCTTCACCGAGGTCAGCGTCAGCAGCTCCTCGCTTGGCGGGTGCCCCTGGAGCTGGTACTCCCTGCTTGCCTCGAAGCCTCCTCTCGATCTTCTGCACCTCCCGACGAACGGCTTCAACTGGATCTTGACCTTGTGCTGGTTCTGGCCCTGCTGGTCGCTGTGCTTGCTGCTCGCCGCTGTTGGCCTCCGAGCTGGCCGTAGGTACAGGAACCACGACCACCTTCGGCTGTTCGTCGTCCTTTCTGGCGATTGACTTCTCGTGCTCGGCCCGACGCTGCTGGCATGTCCTGCTGTGGTGTGGTGGCCGTCCTCGTCCGTGCTGACCTTTGGCTGCATACTCACGCCCAGGGCATCCTTCCGTCGGCTGCCAATTCTCGCCCTCGTAGACTCCAGCTCTAACCGAGGTCCTCCAAGGCGTCCAACGCATGGCTTTGAGCATCTCCATGTCGAAGCTCTCCTCAGTCGTCAGCTGCTTCACTGTCCTGGCCTGAACTACCCCCGTCGCCGTGCCGATAAGATGAGCATCACTCTTCGAACTGCGTCCGAGCCACAGTCCCTTGCACCAGGCTGTACCCAGCTTGTCCTGCAGCTCCGTGTGCTCCTTGCCGATCACTGTCTCTCCGAACTCCAGCATGGGTGAAGTGTACGGTGCCAACCTGAGCTCCTCGAAAGATGTGCGACCGCTGCTCCTCCTTCGCTGGTACCTATTGTGGCAGAATATCTGATGCCGAATCATCCAAGGTATGATAGGTACATCCTCAGTGAACTTCATGTTGTAACGCTTCTCTAGAGCCAAACGCCCAGTCCTCGCAAGACCTGCAACCGACTTGACTCCACTCTCAACTCCACCTTGAGAAGCGTGGCTTCCTTTTGGAACTAGCCGTGCTCGAAGTTGAGCTTCAGCTGCCTCTTTGCCGAGCTTCTTGATACGCTCCGAAATCACTCCATTCATGAGTGCCTCCAGTGCTGGTTCTCCGTCTAACTGAACTTCCATACTCATGTAGCCCAGCTCGTCCAGGTACTCGCTGATGGCCGCTATAGCGTAGCTCTGATTGCCTTTGGCTTCCACGACAACTCCCATGAGGTAGCCTGTCCTTCTGTCCTTGCCGACTGCCAGGGTAAGACGCCGACCTGGTCCATCTTCACCGAGACTGAGAAACCCATAGTCGAATGATACAACTGGAGTAGCCGATGCGTTTGGATCTCTCGCGCGATGAGGGTCTTCTTGCCCTCGTCCCATCATGCACTCCTGGCACCAAGCTTCGAAAGGAATGTGACCTCTCCGAATGTGCGCTCTGACATGTTCTCCTGACATCCGAGCTGGTCTCTTGAGCCCGGGTGCGACGGGCGTCCCCGTCTGATCTGGAACTCCTTCTGCGACACCACGTGGGCCATCACGTGAACTAGCCGCTCCACTGTCAGCCTGCACCTCCACAGGCCGCGTCTCGACAGGCTCCTCCTTCATCTGCTCGTCGTCCTTCTCAGAGTGGTCCTCGACATCGCCGATGATGGACTCGTAGCCTGTCGGATCCTTGAACCTCATGGGAAGAAGAAACGCATTCACCTTCCGTCGTAACCGCAAAGTCACTGTCGACTCGATCGCTTTATCTATCTCGTGCTGCACATTCTTGTTGCTTTTGAACATCTTGGCTCCGTCAGGATCAAAGTGTACCGAATAACCTGCATCATTCATCTTTGCAACTGAAAGGGCACCTCTACGAACTTCAGCTGGCGTGACGTCTAGCTTTGCAGGGATCGACGTGTTCGAATCGAAGACCTCACCCGTCAACGTCCGCTTATCCCAAGTCCGAATACCCTTACCAGTAATGGATCGCAGAGACTGACCTGGCTCGCCTGTGAGCTTGCACTTCTCCGTCATAGCCTTTGGTACAACATGAGTGTGAGCTCCACTATCCACGAGCATCTCGCATTCGTCCCCGTCAGTGTCGTCCGTAAACGCAAAAATCCAACCCCCTTCGTCATCTGGTAGTACTGCTGCCTGTACGCGTCCAGCTCCACATGCTCGTGTCTGTGACGCTGAATCTCCTGGATGGACCGTACTTGCTGAGCCCGATCCTGGAGCTGGCTGAAGTCCTGGCTGGACCTCAGAAACGGATCGCTGACCTCCTCCAGGCTGGTAAGCGCCGCCGCCGTACTTCCTGCAGTCCGCGATCTTGTGCCCGTACTTGCCGCAGTGGGGGTTCGAACGCCATCCGTCGAAGAGCTTCGTCTCGCCCTTCTTGCTCTTCATCTTGTTCTTGCCGTCGCCCTTGCCACCTTTGCCGCCCGAACTCTGCCAAGCACTCCTTTGACTGCTCGACTTGCCACCGCTGCCCTTCTGGTCCGACTTGCCGCCGAAGCCCTTGCCCTTGGAATCGCCCTTGCCGCCCCTGTCGAAAGCGTCTACGTCCATGGCGTTCGGGTCGAACTTCTTCTTGGTCACCCTCGGGTCGCGCTGCATCATCTGCTGAGCGAAGGCCTCGCAAGTCTCCCGTAGGATCTGGTGGTTCGTGAAGGTCTGCATCATCACCTGAGTCTTCAGTGGCTCGGGCGTGTTCTTCTTGATCAAGGCTTGGACGAGGGTGTCTGAGATCACTTCTGAAAACTTCTCTTGATATCGGTTCATGTCCAGTAGAAACCTCGTGAGCTCCTCGACGTAGGTCTCCCACTTGCCTGAAAACTCTGTGTTCACAAGAAGCTGCAGCTGCGTCACCTTGTTGGAGCCAGTGGCCGCATCCTCGCGTAGACAAAGACGTCGCCACTGCTCCAGGCCGTTACCTGGCTCACAATTCATCACCAAGGTCAACGCGCTGCCTCCAAGCAACTGTGATAGAATGTATCCCATCGTCGCTGCAAACTGCTTGTTGTCGTCACCCATCTCTGAAAGCGTGATGACGTTGCCGTGGGTAGCTGCTGTCGTGACCGCTTGTGCCAATCTCGGGTCGATGGCGCCCAAGTAGCTGATCAGCTGATATCTGAAGGTCGGGAACTCGTCGCGGTTGCCTGAGTACTTATTGGGTCGTCCCAGCAGGCGCGTGTCCACAAGACCAGCCATCATGAGTGAGAAGAACAGAAACCAATCGCGCTACCATGCAAGTACTGAAATGTTATCTTGATAACTTAAGTAGCGGAGCTGGGGTCCACGGACCTTGCCCGACAGGGCTGGTGAAATCCTTTTCCACCTCAGCATGAACTGAGCCAAAACTGGCTCTCCACAGTACACAAATGTCACAACGGCGCATGCACAACAATCCTCACTCAAATCACTGATATATACCTTGTTTCCTGCATATTATATTATATTATATTATATTATATTATATTATATTATATTATATTATATTATATCAAATTTAATTAAATTATATTATATATATATTTATAGAAACACAACATAATACAAACAATATCATTTTAGGGCAGCTTTGGGAAGGTTTGCTTGGGAGGTTTTTGGAAGGTTTTCGAAAGGTTCTGGGAATAACCTTCTTGGAACCTTCCTAAGACCTCCCACGGGAGGTTTTCAGGATTCCTGGAACCTTCCCAAAAAAACATTCCTAAAGCCTTCCTCAGGAAGGTTTTAGGATTCCTGGAACCTTCCCCCCAAAAAAAAAGCCTTCCTAAAACCTTCTTCAGCAGGGTTTTTGGAAGGTTTTTGGGCCAATCCCTCCTGTAACCTTCCCGAGGTGGTTTTCGGGCGTTTTTTGGGAGGTTTTTTTTTTGGACGGTTTTCGGATGGTTTTCGGACGGTTTTTTGGAATGTCGTCGGAAGGTTTGTGGACGGTTTCTTTGTTTGACGGTTTTTGTTTTGGAAGGTTTTTTTGAAGGTTTGTTGGAAGGTTTTTGGAATGTATTGGGCGGCTGGGCTAAATGCTGGAAGGTTCGAGGAAGGTTTTTGGGTTTTTTTTTGTAGAAGGTTTTTGGAAGGTTTTCGAAACAAAGCTTTCTGGACACCTTCCTAAAACCTTCCTCAGGAAGGTTCCAGGATTCCGGGAACCTTCCAACAAACCTTCCGAATCATTCCCCAGGAAGGTCCTAGGATTCCTGGAACCTCTGAAAAAAAAAACTTCCTAAAACCTTCCTCAGTAAGGTTTTTGGCAGGTTTTTTGGCCAACCCCTCCTAGAACCTTCCTGAGGAAGGTTCCAGGACAGTTTTTTATTGGAAGGCTGAGGGTTTTTGGAAGGTTCTTTTTTGAGTTGTTGTTGTTGTTGTTGTTGTTGAACATTATTACTTCTAAAGAATAATTATTGTTGGGGCCCCTGGTGCACGACCCCCCCGCCGCGCCTAGGCCGCAGCCACGTTTTCATCATTTTCGTGAGGAAGTCTCAGGCAAAACGGGTTGGTCCGGATCCGGTTGTGTTGTTACGATCGGTTTTCCCTTGCAAAAAATAAGCTAAAGTGGACATTTCTTGTTCTAACATAACCAAACTTCAAGAATCCCTTGCAAAAAATAAGGTAAAGTGGACATTCGCGCGCGCAAGACGAAATCCTTCCAAAACCTTAGTTTTCGTAGCGATTTTAACATAAAAACATAAAAAACCAATGGTTTTTCAAAACAAATGTCAAAATTGCATCCCGCGCGCTCTTGCGGATTCGTAGGAAACCCAACACTTTTTAAACATTTCTGTCAAACGGGCTTTTGCGAGCAACTTTTTCGAACTTCTGCAACAACGGTTGCGCACCTGCCAGGGCCATCATCCCTGTCAAATAATACCATGCGGGACACATTCGTTTTTTCTTCGCGCGCGCACGCCGTCGTCGTCGGCCGCGGGGCCCTGAATAGTAGCCACGGTCGTCCGCATGCCACGAAGTGAAGTGTCCGAACGTCATAGGGCGGGAAGCTGGGTGTGGGTGGTGGCGAAGAGTCGTTTGGAAATTTGGTAGAGCTTGAACCGGCCCCCCCACAAAGTGGGGGTATTGCCCGCCTCCTATGAAAACCCTGGCACTGGTGAGAACGGAGTGTCCCCACGTGCTAGTAATTGTTGTTGTTGTTGTTGTTGTTGTTGTTGTTGTTGTTTTTTTTATAGGTTTTTGTTGGGAGGTTTTTGGAAGGTTTTTTGGAAGGTATTGGGCGGTGTTGCTAAATGCTGGAAGGTTCTAGTAAGGTTATATATATATATATGTAGATATGTATAAATAAAAAAGGGTTGTTGGAAGGTTTTTCGGAAGGATTTTGGGAGGTTTTTTGGAAGGGCGGCCGCCGCGACGTCGGGAACGGCAAGAAGGAGGGCGACGACTGGTTGCTGGGGCTCCACGCGCTGCTCTCGCGCGCCGCGCGCCTCGAGGACGGCCCGCTCATGTGGGCGCGTCGAGTTCTTCTTGGTAGGACAGCCGGAGGGCTTGCAGAAGCAGCTGGGGCAGTTTGCGGCGCGCGCGAAGCGGCGCCGGAGGGGGGCGACGGCCTTCGCCAGGGAGCCGGGATTCACCCAGTTTATCCACGAGGCCTGACCAGGGGATCGGCCCTCCCGAGCCTCGCCTTCTTTCGGCGGTCTGACTTTTCGACCCCGTGCCGCGGACGACCCGCGCGCGTCGCTGGGGCCCTCTCGGAGCGACGCCTTGCCCGGCGCCTCGCTCACCTGTCGTCGCTCTGCCCAGCAGCTGGAGCCTTGCCCGCGATCGGCCAGCAGGCTACTTCATTTTGCTCCGCGCAGCGGGCGATCCGCGCGCGTCGCCGGGACCCATTCGGGGCGCCCGGCGAGCGTCGCGGGGGCTCCGCGCTGCGATGCGCCCGCAGCCTCTGGCTTCGGAGTGCGCGGCCGCAGAGGATAAAAAAAAAGGGGGCGGACAATCTTGGGCGGTCTAGCTGTTCTCGGTACTCCGCATTTTACAGATGACGGATAGAGGGAGCCACGCCGAAGGCTTTGCAGGGAGTTCCACCGAAGGCCCCAGTGGCAGCGCCCGCGTGCCGCCGCCATTCTATGTTGGCACAGCCCTCGCGCGGTTCGCGCCCCCGAAAGGATCTCCACCGAAGACGATATTCACAGATGCGGCTCTCGCAGCTGCGTGTGGTTGGGTCCTTCGCCAAACTAATTTTGGCTCGGCCGCCAAAGCCGCAGGTGGGCGAACTTTGTCCTTTTTGCCCCTGTTGCGCGCGCCCTTCAGCGACCAGATATCCAGATCTTGCTTTCTAGTTCGTTCGCGTGGGCCCTTGTGTGCGTCGCCAATTCGAGGCCTCTTGCGCGTGCGAGCTTGTCGTTCTCATGCTTCCCTCATCCATGTGTTGTATTAACGGAGTTGTGCCTCAGTTTAGTTGCGTGCTTCATGCGAATTGCCGGCTGGCCATCGGGGCTGCGCGCACAACCGCCATCCCCCGTCCGCAAGGGCTTAGCTCGTCGGGCCTGCCAGCATTCCTTGCATGTAAATGCGTATGCATTTGCACGTGTACAAGTGTAGGTCGATGTATTCCGTGCCATATTTATATGTACGTGTATTCGTATATGTATATGCGTGCGGATCTGTATATGTATATGTTTACGCAGCTGCATGCGTATATTTATTTGTGCCAGATGATACATCTGAGTAGTCTGTGTGTGCATGTCTATGCTTGTGTATATGTATACACATGTATGCACATGGGTGCGGATATGTGCTTGTATGTGTGTATATATTTCAGTGTGTGTATATATGTATATGTTCGGGCAATTGATTATCTATACATATGTATGTATGTATGTATGTATGTATGTATGTGTGTATACATATACAGATATCATCGTATACAAATGTACATGTACGTAGCACTCGGCGTTGCGGATAAGACTGAGGGGATTGCGAGGACTTCGGCAATTTGCAAGGCTTTCAAGAAGCCCGCCGCAGGCGCAACATTTTTCAAACTATACAACGAGCCCGCCGCAGGCGCCGATTTTCTGTCAAAACAATGTAGGTGTGTCGCGGGTTGGGTCGCAGGTGGGTCGCGGTCGGGCTGACGGTGGGTCGCGGGTGGGTCCCTGGCCGGGTCGCGGGTGGGTCGCGGGTGGGTCGCTGGTGGGTCGCGAGCGGGTCGCGGGGTGGGTCGCGGGTGGGTCGCGGTTGGGTCACGGGGTTGGTCGCGGGTGGGTCGCGAGGTGGGTCGCGGGTGGGTCGCCGCCCGGGTCGCGGGGGGGACGACGACAACAACAACATCAACAACAAGCAGAGTCCTCACCAGGGATCCGCATTTCAGCCACGCACCCAAGAACAATGAATGACCGTTCGGCCCCGTCACTCTTATATATGTACTTGTCGATGTGTTTATCCATGCCCATGCATTTGTATACATTTTACATTTCGGTATTTGTATTTGCCTGTGTATGTGTACTTGTACTTGTATGGGTATGTGCATTGGTTTCTGTTTGTATGTATGTCTGTATGAATGTATATGAACATTCACAGGTGTGCATATATACATTTATATACATATTTGTATGCATCTATATCTATATACTTTTTTATATGTATGTAATCATGTATGTATGCTTGTATGCCTGTATGCGCGTATGCATGTATGTATGTTTGCATGTATGGATGTCCATATGTATGTACATCTGTAAACATGCATGTCACTATGTACGTATATATGTACACATTTATAGTTATAGGACTATATACACATTGTCATTTGCACAGCCGTATACACATAAACACGTACTATACTCTACATATCATACATATACACACATATATGTATGTATGTATATATATATGCATACATTTACATACGTACGCACCTTTACATATGCATATACATATACATATACATAAGCACGTGCACAGCATATACATGTTCTTATACATATACATATACATTTACATGCACATATTCATATACACATGCATATACATGCACATCTGCATACACACCTGCATTTTCGTACGTGTGTATCTATACACATGTACTTGTAACGGTATGTGTATATATATGTATATATTTATGTATGTGTGTGTGTATATGTGTGGGTTTATGTATATGTGTATATGTATGTAGATGGAACTGTATATGTATGCATGCATGTATGTATGTGTATGTGTATGTGTATGTGTATGTGTATGTGTAGGTGTATGTGTATGTGTATGTGTATGTGTATGTATGTATGTGCCCATGATTTTGAATGCGCCTTGGGTGCTTCCTTGGCAAATTCTGGGTGGTCGTTCGACCTTTCGGAAAGCAGGGATCAGTGCGGTTCGTTTCACGATGTTTTTTTTGTGCAGTGTGGCGCATGGCTTCCCACAGTTAGCATTGCCCTTATACGGTCATCCATTCGAGGGCTTCACGGCACCATTTCACTTGTACCAAGGATGTTTAGCCCTTCGAGTGTCAGGTTTGAGGCCTCTTGCGGACATCCGTTTTAGAGATAGTGATACGTTTTCGTTGTTCGGTCACATGACGGCTCAGGTATCACAGGAAAACCTTTAGTTTGTGCCCCTCAGGGGCCTCTTGGGAGTCGTCATCGGTCCCCTTTGGGCCATCTAGGGAGCCCGTTTGGGGCCTCCCGGGCCGTCTTGGGGCCACCTGGGGCCGTCTTGAGCCCTCCTGGGGCGCTCGCGAATTAGGCTCACCAGACGAACCTGGAGTTGTGTCAGGTAAGTTTTCTTGTAAACAGGGAGCCGATTGAATTAGTGTATATATACACACATAAATGTAATAATTGTGTACGTATTTGCCCACCTGTAGTGTAAGCAATGTGGTGCAATCTATGTGGAATAGGCTATGTGGTGTAATCGATGTGTAGCAATCTGTATGGTGCAACCACGTGGTGCAATCTAGATGGTCGAAACTTTGCGATGCAATCTCTATGCCGTGCACTCTGTGTTGTGCAACCTGTGTGGTGGAAGGTGCGTGGTGCAATCTATGCGGTGTAGGCTATGTGGTGCAGTCTACCTGGTGCTGCAATCCTGGAAGCCACGTCGTGCAATCTAGCTGGTGCGGCGACGAGGCTGCGGCGAGGAGCGGCGACGAGGCAGCGACGAGCGGGGACGGGATGGCGACGGGGCGACCACACGCCAGCTGGGGCAACACACGCTGGCCCAGTTGCGGAGGCTACAGGCGGCGACGAGGCGGCGACGAGGTGGCGATGGGCGGCAACGAGCGGCGACGGGGCGGCGACGGGGCGACCACGGGTCGACCTGGGCGACGAGCCAGCCCACTTGCGGCGGCGACGAGCGGTGACGAGGCGGCGACGGGCGGCGGTGAGCAGCGACGGGGCGGCGACGGGGCGACCACAAACCGGCTGGGGCGACACACGCAGCCAGCTTTTGTCAAAACCCTAGTAGGAAACCCTAAAGTGCAAACACTGCTGGGGGAAATAGGGGTGGAGGAGCAGGAGGGATGATGATGATGATGATGATGATGATGATGATGATGATGATGATGATGATGATGATGATGATCATGATCATGCTGACGATGATGATGATGATAATGATGATGATGCTGATGATGATGATGATGCTGATGATGCTGATGATGCTGATGATGCTGATGCTGCTGCTGATGATGGTGATGATGATGGTGGTGATGGTGATGCTGCTGATGATGATATGATGATGGCGATGATGATGACGATGATGATAATGATGACGACGACGACGACGACGATGATGATGATGATGATGATGATGATGATGATTATGATGATTATGATGATGATGATGATGATGATGATGATGATGATGATGATGATGATGATGATGATGATGATGATGATGGTGGTGGTGGTGGTGTTGGTGGTGGTGGTGCTGGTGCTGGTCGTGGTGGTGGTTGGTGATGGTGGTGATGGTGGTGGTGATTGTGGTGATGATAATGATGATGACGAAGAGGAGGAGGTGGAGGAGGAGGATGAGGAGGATCGCGCCGCATTTCCGAAGCATCGGCGATGCGGCTTGGTTTGAGCCAGGCGTCCTCCATCCTGACGTCCTAGACATCCGCCGATGTGTTTTTACATTCCACGGCCCCAGAAGTCCCGATTCCTTTCTCCAGGAGCAGTTTTTCGTCTCGGATAAATTTTTGATTGTCCCAGAACCAGAGGACGGCCCCCCGATTCCGAAACTCTGCCCTTCTGCAGGCGGCACCTATTTGTTTTGCTTCGTCCGTTCGGTTAGTGGCTGTTGCTTTGCTTCCCGCCCCCGGCGGGCTCCCGAGGCCTCCTCGGCCACTCTCCCAGGGTGCAATTCTTCGTTCCTGCCCCTCCTACCTCCTCCTCCTGCTCCTCCTGTTTCTCCTCCTCCTCCTCCTCCTCTCCCTCCTCCCCGCGCTCCTCTCTTCCTTCCTCCTCCGCTTCCCTCCTGCTCACTCGTCCCTCCGCCGTCAACCGGCTTGCTCCGCAAGAGCGCGGGCGCAGACTGTTCTGAAAATGCCTGTTGCGAATGCGCGCAGACTGACTGGAGTCTGGTCGGGCATGTCCTCCTACAGGCGGATCGTGGAGTCTGATCGGGCATGTCCTCCTTCAACCGGCTCGCTCCTCTTCCCTCTCCTCCGGGGCGCGAAGCAGGGCCCTGGAGGCCGAGATGGGGGAAAAACGGAAGGATCGACAAGGGCACAACGTCGGAGATCTGAGACTGATGCGACAGGTTCGTGTTGTATCGACCGGCGGCGACCCCGTCGCTGGCGTTCAACCTTGGGTGCCGCCGGGGACCCAGAGTCGGTCGATGTTTCACGATCTGACGATTCGGAAACGCCCGATCGTTTCAGGTTGAACGGCCCCGCGGTGTCAGGAATCAACGCCTGCCGGGGTCGACACAACGCGATACCGCGGTATTCTCAGTGCCCTTAGGAGGACGGCGCCGAAAGCCCGGTGCCGCGCAGCCTGTTGAAGGAGTTCGAGGCGGTGAGCGACTACCCAGGCCAGCCAGACGCGGAGCCCCTGGTGCCCCGCAGGCGCCTGAGGCGAGGGGGCTGTTTCCCTTTTAATATGATTGGTTCTCGAGATTTGAAACTTTGTTTTTGGAGTACAAAACTTTGCTCTGGGAAACTGCTCTCTCTCTGTACATTCATATACACATATCAACGTGAACAACTGTACGTATGTCTGTGTCCATGTATGTATGCATGCATGCATGCATATATATATATATATTCTTTCGTAGGGTTTGGTTGATGTAAGTGCATATGCATATGAACGCGTACCTGTAAATGTGTAATTATATGTATAGGTGTATGCGTATACACGTGCGTATGTATATGTATGCGTATGTGTGTATGTTCGCGTATCCATAATCATATGTATATGTAGATGCATATGTGTATGCATCGATCTCGTTGTATGTCTGTGTCTGCTTGCATGCCGACAGAGTCGTATATGTATATGTGTGTATATATAACAATGCATATATACATGCGTCTGCCACTGTGCATGCCTATGGAGGCGTATATGTAAGTGCACATGCATCTGTATACGTTTACGTTGCTTGACGTATATGTATTTGTTTGCACATACATGTATGTATATGTTTAGGCATACGTATGTTCGTTTACACATGCATATGTATATCTGTATATGGATACAGTTATGCACCTTCAGCGGAATTTGAGTTTGTATAGACGTTCGTATACATATATACATATGTGCGTATCCAAATTACAAGTACATTAGTATGCTTATGCGTATGCATATGCATGTGTGTAGTTGTGTGTCTATTTGCGCATGTATGTGCATACTTAAAAGTGCGTAGCCACACATCGGTGTAGGTGTTTGAATTTGCCCATGCATGTGCGTATGCATATGCATGTGTTTCTACATCTGTACTTGTATTTGTGTAAGGAAAGATGCATGCATGTGTATATTGGATTGTATATGTATACCCAGATGCATAAGCATATGTATATGCATATGCATACGTAGGTCTGTACGTACACGTAAATGTAAGTGTATGCGATTTTTCATGTTAATGCGCATGTGTATGATTATGCATATGGCTATGCATATTTGTGGAAATATGTAAATGCATATGTATGTGTATGTGGGTGTGTATGTTTATGTATTTATTTAGGCACATGCACATGTATAATTACTGTATGTGTGTATATATATATATACGTTGATACATTGCCTCGGCAACCGGGTTTCCCAGTTCGAGACAGCGCCGAATACGCTATTTGAAGATGCTATTCCATGTGACGACGCGTCCCTGTGAAGACGCTATTCGTTTTGAAGGCGCTGTTCCCGGTGAAGACGGTGAAGACGCTATTCCGGGTGAAGACGCTATTCCGGGTGAAGACGCTATTCCCAGTGAAGACTCCATTCCGGGTGAAGACGCTATTCCCGGTGAAGACGCTTTTCCCTGTGAAGACGCGTTCTCTGGACACAGACAGCATTTCCCTCATGAAGACGCTATTCCCTGTGAAAGCGCTATTTCCGGTGAAGACGTATATTCCCTGTGAAGACACTATTCCGGGTGAAGAAGGTCCCGCGGAGTGGGGGTACACGGGATCCAGTTGGGACCTCGCTGCTCCTTGGGGGGTTGCGAAGTGCGCAACCGTCGCCCTTTTCGTGGGCTCTTGGGAGGTCCTGCGGAGTGGGGGAACACGGGGATCCAGTTGGGACCTCGCAGCTCCCTGTGGGCCTGCGAATTGTGAGACCGTCGCCACTTTCGTGGGCTCCCGGAGGTCCCGCGGCGTGGAGTTGCACGGATGCAATTGGAACTGCGCGGCTCCCTGGGGGGCTGCGAAGTGCGCAGCAGTCACCACTTTGGTGGGCTCCTGGGAGGTTCCGCTGAGTGGGGGGCGCGGGGATCCAGTTGGGACCTTGCGGCTCCTTGGGGTGCTGTGAAGTGCGCAGCTGTAGCCACTTTCGTTGGCTTTTGAGGGGCCCCGCGGGGTGGGGGGACACGGGGATCCAGTTGGGACCTCGCGGCTCCCTGGAGTGGCTGGGAATTGCGCAGTTGTCGCCACTTTCGTGGGCTCCTGGGATGTCTCGTGGAGTGGCGGTACACGGGGATCCAGTTGGGATCTCGCGGCTGCCTGGGGGGCTTCGAAGTGCGCAACCGTCGCCACTTTCGTGGGCTCCTGGGGGGTCCCGCTGGGATCCAGTCGTGACCTCGCGGCTCCCTGGGGGGCTGCGGAGTGCGCAATTGTTGCCACTTTCGTGGGCTCCTGGGAGGTTCCGCTCAGTGGGGGGACACTGTGATGCAGTTGGGGCCTCGCGGCTCCTTGTGGGGCTGCGAAGTGCGCAGCTGTTGCCACTTCCGTGGGCTCCTGGGATGCTTCCCCCCCCTGGAGTGGGGGGACAGGGATCCAGTTGGGACCTCGCGGTCCCCTGGGGGGCTGCGAAGTGCGCAGCTGTCGCCACTTTCGTGGGCTCCTGGGAGGTCCCGCGGCGTGGAGATGTACCGGGATCCAGTTGGAACCTCGCCGCTCCCCGATGGGGCTTCGAAGTGCGCAGGTGTCGCCACTTTCGTGGGCTCCCGGGAGGTCCAGTGCAGTCGGTCGTCACGCCGACCCCGTCGAGACCTCGCGGCTCCCTGAGGGGCTGCGAATGGCGTACGTAGTTGTCGCCACTTTCGTGAGCTCCGGGGAGATCCAGCGGAGTAGGGGGCAAGCGGACCCAGCCGAGATCTCGCTGCTTCCTGGGGGCTGGGCACCTGCGAGGCAGGGCGGAGTGGGGTGTCACGCGCACCTCGCCGAGACCTCGCGGCCCCCCATCGGGCTGGCAATTGCGCAACAGCCGCCTTTTTCGTGGGCTCCTGGCAAGCGGGGCGGAGTGGGGTGCCACGCAGACCTGGCCGAGACCTCGCGGCTCACTGGGGGCCAGGGCAGTGCGCAGCTGTCGCCACTTCCATGGGTTCCTGGGAGGTCCAGCGGAGTGGATGTGTGCGTACGCCGAGCCAGCCGTTGCTCCCGTACTCCCGCTGCCGTGCTGTTCTGATTTCACTTCTGGGTGCTCATGCGCACTGCGGGTCCTTCAATATGTTCGTTTGTAGTGGGCGGTCCTGGGCTTGGTATATTCGCCATATGTTTAGAGAGGGTTGGGTACTTCATCGGGTAAATTCTTACCCTCCCCCTGGCGTTGGCCAGGGGGAAGGGTCGAGGGCGCCAGCAGGAGCAGAACCGTCCGCAGCCACGAGCCACGAGGAGGAGCAGGAGGAGCAGACGGCGCAGGGGAGGCGCAGGAGGACGAGGAGGGCGGGGGGCCTCCCGCTGATTCGCGCCAGGGGGCTCCGCGCCCTGTCTGGGCGCGGCTGCTCCGCGGTGGCGGCGGCGCTGGCGGCCGTAGGCCTGCTGGCGGCCGCCGCCGCGGCATCGCCATGGCGAGGCGCTGAGCCGAAGGGTCCCCGAGGCGCCTGCGCGTCGGCGTCGTCGACGGCGAGGAGGAGGAGGACGAGGACGAGGACGAGGACGAGGAGCAGGAGGAGGAGGAGGACGAGGAGCAGGAGGAGGAGGAGGAGGACGACGAGGAGGAGGAGGACGAGGAGGAGGAGGAGGAGGAGGAGGAGGAGGAGGAGGAGGAGGAGGAGGAGGAGGAGGAGGAAAAGGGCTACAGGGCTGACGAGGAGACTTGCGTAAACCGGAGATGCATCGGCGAGGCTGCAGTAAACCCTCCCGTCCCCAAGTCCCCTCCCCACGCGCCACTATAAGTTTTGCCTTTCTCCACAGCAGGCGCCCCCCCCATAAAAGATCAGTGCAGTTGGGCCTGCCACGTGGCGAGGGCCCCGCTCTGAAACGGAGTCGGCTGGAGCGTTTCTGCTCGCAGTCTTCGGCGTCTGGGGGCCCGCTTCGGGCTGCGAGGCCGTCGGAAATTCAAGGGGCGGGGCGAGAAACTGCACAGGGTGGACCCTGGGAAGGGGGTCCGGGGAGACCGATCTGTTCCTCTGAGCTCTGGGCTTCGTCTTTTGTTCGCGTTTCCGTCTGGATTCGGAACCCACGGCCCCCACGGATCGATCCGGCTTCAGAAATGCCGCAGAATGTTGGGGTCGTACGGTGCTGGTTTCTGGTTTTTTCGATGTTGCGATTTTTATCGCGACATCGGGTCCCCGGGTCGTCCTCATCGTCCTCCTTCTCATGTTCTTCCTCCTCCTCGTCCTCGTCCTTCTTCCTTCGTCCTCCTCGTCGTCCTTGTTCCTCATCGTCCTCCCCATCATGTTCTTCCTCATTGTCTGGCGGATGGACAACGGCCGCACGCATCCCGAGCGCTGCGGAGAGTCAGTGTTTGCTTGGATGCCAACCCCCTGACTCCTTTCAGCATTACCTTGTTTGTCCTCGTCTCCTCCACCTTCTTGCTATCCCTCGTGGCGTCCTCCCTGCCTGTCCTGTCACACGTCTGGGGCCTGGTTTAATACCAGACTATGAATCCGAGTATCCCCGCCAGCGCTGCCATCAGATCGTAGTGCTGAGCTTCCATATTTACCGCAAATTGAAGACTGACCTTGCGGGCAGGCCAAGAGCGGCCACGCCCACCTACCATTACGAAATACGAGCCGCAGCCCTCGTGGCGATGCGATGCTAGGGCCTTGGCGGTAGCTGAGTCACCGTGGATTCAAGCTACGTGCGCTCCTCCTCCTCTTCCTCCTCCTCCTGCCTCTCCCCTTCTTCCTCCGACTCTCGTGGATCAGCCTTGTCAGCCAGCTGCAGGTCCTAGTGAAGGTGACGGGACGCAGCACCACAATGTCGACGATGACTACGACGACGGTAGATGGCCCTTATCCGACCCCGCCAGATGAGGCAAATATTGATGCCCCTGCTGATGACGGTGTGCGTGAGCTCGTCTTTCACTTCCCGCGATGTCCTCGTGGGTGGAGCATGCCCCACTCGATCGAAACCTGCGAGGAGAACGTGCGCGCACCGCGACGACCTTCATGGTCGTAGGCGAAGACAGCGATCACTGCGAGTCACCGTGCTCTGCTCGAGCCAGCGTGGTGGCAACACACACCTCAGGCTGAGGCCCCGAGAGTGCTTTCCCCTGCTGGCGAGATGTCGCCGCGTTTTGCTGTGGCTGGCCAGGTGGCAAGCCCTGCTCAGGTTTCGGCCCAGAGAGTACCTACCCCCACTGGCGGTGTGGATCTGCTTGCTGGCCAAAGGCGACGCCATCACCTCGAGCGACGAGAGACCCATCGGACTGCTTCCCATGCCCGCGCGAGTATGGGGGCGAGTCAATTAAAGCGCCCTTGGCGAGTGGTGCGAAGAGCAGGTGGACTTCTGGGACAAGGCCATCGAAGGGTCATCATTCCCCCAGGCAGCCTTGACCACCATGGGTCTCGACGAGACGGCGGCAGCCAGGGAAAACACCGACGTGTGAGGCCTCTACCCAGACATTCTCAACTTTTACGACCACGTGAGCATTGCCAATCCTCAGCGTCGTAGCCCCCTAATTGAGGTACCCGCTAGTGGTGCTCTACATGTCTTGCCTGCTCAACCTCCGCCCGAGGGCTATCCGAGTGCGAGACGTGCCCAGTTCGGACGTCCCCGTGCTCGCCGACGGCGTGTTGGCAGGCTGCATCGCGGCCAACGGGCTGGCCCGCGCCTGCCAATTCGACCTCCTCGACGATATCCACAACCACTGCTTCGGCCTCATGCTCAGGCAGTTCATCCTCCACCGGGTCGCGCGAGGCGATGGCCACAAATCCTTCGTCAGGCACCAGATGGAGCGCGCCTCGGGGACTTGACCACAGGTTCCACGCCTTGGGCATCATGGTCTCAGTGGAGACCTTCATCGTGGGCTGCTCCTCGGAGCAGCAGGCCGCCATCGGCTTTACAGCCAAGTGCGGCGTCCACATTACAGCGAGATTCACCACCGGCGATTTGGGTTCGGACGCGACGGTTCGGTGAGCAAGACGGAGACAGACAGCTGACGAGAAGGCTGCAGCCACAGCCAAGAGGGCTGAACGTTCTAAGATTTTCACAGACGAAGAGTGGGCAGGAAAGTCACGGCACGCTTGTGCACCGTCGGCCTGCGAGCCAAGAGGATCCACGGCGCGGCCATCATGGGGTTGCCTGCTACGCGCGCTCATCACGAGAGAGCCACGGCAGCCGTTCGTGCTGTCTTCTCAGTTGGAGGACGGTGCGCGTCCACCATGATGGTCCGCACCTACGACGGGCAGGGCCCCGTCTCGAACGACATAAGTCACCAAGTTCGTGAATAGTGTGCACTTCAGGCAGCGGCAGCCGCAGGGCCATGCCCGCATGAAAGTCGCAAGCGGCGCGCCGCAGGATCAGCAGTTCCAGCGTCCAGAGCTCTGTGGCAGCCGTGCGCTGGCCCGGCGGGGGCTTTGATCGTTGCGACGCGGGAGTTCGGATGGAACCCCTAGTTCCCAGCGTGCTGGACAAACAATGGCGGCGGCCAGTGGCAGTGCGACCCCAGAGACGATGACGTCGCCCCCCTCTACGAGGCCAACCATGCCAACGTCGAGGCTGGCCTTTAGTGGAGAGCGAGTGTTACATGCTGAGGGCAGGGGCTTGGGGCACAGAGCCCGCTTACAGCCAGTTCAGAAAGCGTCGCGATGGATGAGGCCGTTGGAAAATCTTCAAGTAAGCTGGCTGTCTGGAGGGCGCCATGGCGGGGGCCTGCTGGGCGGCTCGGCGCACGTGCATGGCGGGCTACTCCCGTGCGCGGGGCGCCCGAGATGCGGAGCGCCGAACGCAGACCTGCTCTAGCGTTTTTACCAGTGCTCGGAAAGCAATGATATCGGCCGTGATTGAATTTGCGGTGCCCAGGATTTGGAACGGAAAGCCGCGGACCCCATGGCGCGGGACCCCACCATGGAGCCGTTCTGGCGGGTAGGTCTACAGGTTTACAACGTGCACCTCCCAGAAGCAGTACCTATGCTTGCTCGATTCAACGAGATCCAGGGGGGCCGCGTCGTTGCGATGTGGGCCTGCCTCGATCCTTCGGCACATGGGGCAAACATCAGGGTCGCTTGGGCAGGGCGGGGTGCTGCGTTCGACTTCGTAGACCTGCCCGGCGACCTCGCCTTCGAGTGTGGCAGTCTTCTGCTGGGCGTCCATAGCCGTCGTGCAGCAGTTCCGGCAGAGGTTCATTCGCTTCCCCCGTGAAAGGTATGGGCGCCTCGGGCCCGGCCAGCGCCCCCAAGGAGGGGCTGGCGCCTCGCCCGGAGTTGGAGCGTTCGACGGGCCACGTCGTGCAGCAGCGCCCTCGGGATAAAAGGCGTTGTTGCTGCTTCCGCGGTAGGTTGGGCCTGTTTCGCGCTTCGGTCGAAGGCTGGATGCGTTCGAAACCGTGTCCAGGAAAGAGGTTTTTTTTTTCGTTGCTTACCTCTCATCCTTCCATATCCCTCCTACCTCGCTTGCTTGTTTTGGGTCGGAGGGGAGGCTGCGCGCCCCTTGCATGCTGTAATAATCATGAGCTGCCACGCTTGTTTCTGGAACATTGCGAGACCAGGCTGTTGCATTGCTACAGGGGGTGGGGCTCTCCACAGGCTTGTTTCTGAACGTCCTGGTGGCGTGGGCGCCGATGGAACATGATATCCAAGAACTGGAGCCACGTGTTTTTTTACGTGTCCAGGCCACCCAGAGGGGTATCTAACATGATTGTCCCGAGCAAGGACCGCGTGTTTTAACGTGTCCAGGCCACTCAGGGGTGTATCTAACATGGTTGTCCCAAGCTGGCACCATGTGTTTTTACGTGTCCAGGCCACCCAGGGGGTATCTAACATGGTTGTCCCGAGCAAGGACCATGGTATTAAGGTGTCCAGGCCACCCACGGGTGTATCTAACATGGTTGTCCCGAGCCAACACAATGTGTTTTTACGTGTCCAGGCCACCCAGGGGGTATCTCACATGGTTGCCCAGAGCTGGATCCATGTATTTTTACGCGTCAGGTTGAAATTCACCCGGTTTCAATGCGTCCGGTTTAAATTCATCCGGTTTTAAACCATCCGTTTAAATTCATGTGGTGTTAATTCGCCCGGTTTCAATTCATCCTTTTTTTAATATTCCCGTTTGAAGTCATCCGGTTTTATATCGTCCGGTTTGAACTCACCCTGTTTTAATTCGTCCGGTTTAAATTCATCCTGTTTTATTTCGTCCAGTTTATATTCATCTGGTTGTCATCCCCCAGCTTCCACACGAATCATGCAAAACAGAGCGGACGAAACCGAAGCGGACGAGATAAAAGCGGATGAAACAACAGCGGACGAAACAAAAGCGGACGAAACACAAGCGGATGAAACAAAAGCGGACTAAACAAAAGACGGACGAAACAACAGCGGATGAAACAAAAGCGGATGAAACAACAGCGGACGGAACAAAAGCGGACGGAATAAAAGCGGATGAAACAAAATTGGATGAAACAAAACTCCACCGTCGGCACACCCCTCGCACGTTCCGTGGCCCCAGGGAGCCCCACCCCAGGCCCCAGCGGCACCGTCCATATGCGTCCGCCACACTCATTTCGGCACACCCCTCACACGTTTTCGTGGCCCCATAGGGAACTCGACCTAAGGCCCCAGGGCACCGTCCACATGCGTCCGCCACACTCATTTCGGCACACCCCTCACACGTTTCGTGGCCCCAGTGGGAACTCCACCCAAGGCCCCAGTGCCACCGTCCACATGTGCCCGCCACACCCATTTCAGCAAACCCCTCACGATTTTCGTGGCCTCATAGGGAGCTCCACCGCAGGCCCCAGCGGCACACATGCGTCCGACACACCCATTCCAGCACACCGCTCACGTGTTTCGTGGCCCCATAGGGAGCTTCACAGAAGGCCTCAGCGGTACCGTCCACATGCGTCCGCCAAACCCATGTCGGCACACCCCTCACACGTTTTCGTGGCCCCATAGGGAGCCCCACCCAGGCCCCAGTAGCACCGTCCACATGCGTCCGCTACAACCGTTTCGGCACACTCCTCACACGTTTCGTGGTCCCACAGGGAGCTTCACCGAAGGCACCAGTGGCGACGTCCACATGCGTCCGCCACACACATTTCAGAACACCACTCAACATGTTTCGTGGCCCCATAGGGAGCCCCACCACAGGCCACAGCGGCACCAGCGACATGCGTCCGCCACACCCATGTCGGCACACCCCTCACACGATTCGTGGCCGTATAGGGAGTTCCACGCAAGGCCTCCTTTGGCACCGCCCACGGGCGTCCGCCACATCCATGTCGGCACACCCCTCACATGTTTCCGTGGAGCCATAGGGAACTCCACCCAAGGCCCCAGTGCCACCGTCCACATGCGTCCGCCAAACCCATTTCGGCACACCCCTCACGATTTTCGTGGTCTCATAGGGAGCTCCACGGAAGGCCCCAGGGGCACCGTCCACATGCGTCCGCCACACCTATCTCGGCACACCTTTCACACGTTTCGTGGCCCCATAGGGAGCGCCTCCGATGATCATACTCACGACTGCGGTGCTCACAGCTGCGTATGGTCGGGTCCTTCGCCAGGCTAATTCTTATGTGTTTGGGAAAGCAACCTGATTGTTTTCCGTATTTCAAAGTGATGCTCCCGCTGCAGCATGAGCCTCGTTTTCGGATCGGCGCTTCGCTCCCGCCCCAGCGCGGGCCACTTTTCCAGATCTGAATCTAGCTTCCTTGTGGTTCCCCCGTCTTTTCCCTTCCTCCGCGTTACCCTGGTCCTCCTGTTCCTCCCGCTCCTTCTACTCTAGTTTCTGCTGCTGCTGTTGATCTCGCCCCAGCGAGGGCAACTTTCCTGACTCCGAGTGTTTCTTCATCGTTGTCGCCCCCCTCAGTTCCCCTCCTACGCTTTCCCCTGGTCATCCTGTTCTTCCTTATCTTTCCGCTTCAGTTCCTGCTGCTGCTGCTGCTGTTCGTCCTCATCCTTTTTCGCTCGCTCATCCTCCTGCTCACCCGTCACCTCCTCATGTGCACGCGACTCCCTTTCATCCGATTGCGCAGATCACTAAGTGGTCTTTCTTTGAGAGTCGCAGGTCGGAAATGATGCGCGTCTGCGGATCATGAAATATCAGTGCCATGGGAAGGGAGGGATGGGAGGAAGGGAAATGATGTTCAGATGAGGCGCGAGCGTACCTAGCTTGTCCTTCCTCTTTTTCGCTCTCCATTTTTCCGTCGCCACCCTCGGCCAACCCCAATCCCTGGCCTCACAGGGGGTAGAGCCCTAGCCGCCTCCTCTTCTTCCTCCTCCCCTTCCTCTGCTTCCGCTTTTGTCCTGCTGCTCTTCCGCCTCCTTTTCCTCCTTGCCTTCTCTTCCTCTTCCTCCTAGCATTATCCCCTTCGGGAAGGTGGATTTCTTTAGCGATCGTTGTGACAGCTGGAGCCGTGGACCTTCCTCCTCCTCCTCCTCCTCCTCCTCCTCCTCCTCTATCGTTTCGCTTCCTCTGCCGCCTCCTCCTCCCCGCGTCCTTCTCCTGGCCACGCCTGCTTCCTCCTTGAGTGCAGGCGCGCCTGCCGGCTCCCTCGTGCTCCAGGGCAAACAGGAGCAGCACTCGCAGGACCTTGCTGGCCAACGGCATCGCGGGAGTGGGGAGGGAAGAGGGCCGAGGAGGAAACGTAGGAGGATGAGGATGATGACCAGCGGGAACCCAAGACACATCAACGATTTTGCAATTAACCCTCCCTCCAACTTCCCTCTTCATGGGTCCCCGCAAGAATTTGTTTTGGAAGAAAGCCCTTTGAGAATTCTTAGCCGTGCCAGCACACCATCCCTGGGATTTCAAAGCCGCGAATCAACCTGATTGCTGCTTCCTGACAACCCTGAGATCGTGCCACGGACTTCAACATCGCGAGTCAACGTGACTGTTGCGTCCTGACAACGTTCGACCGTGCCAGAAGCCAATCACTGGGAGGTCAAACCATAGGGAGTTTTGGAACTGATGTAGAATCTCGGAGGAATGTGCGCGGCGATGCTTTCACCCTTTTAAAAAGCAGTTGGGAACTTGCGAGACGATTGTGCGAGGCGCTACAGCGATTCCCGCATTCTGATAACCAGCCGCCCTCCGCCCTCGAAGCAGTTGAACACTTTTAAGATTGTGCGCTGTTCTACAGCGAGAGCCGCATTTTGAAAACGACCTGCCGTCTATCCTTGAAACGGTTGCACATTTTAGCCCTTAGAGTCATACGTGTTGAGGAAGTCTCAGGCGAAATGCCTGGCCCGCCCTACCAAAGGGGAGGGGGTGTTTCTAGCGAGCATACTTGATGATCGAGTAGGAGGATCCAGGGGAGGAGGAGGAGCATCTGGTAGTAGTCGTAGTAGTCGCGGATGCAGTCCTAGTCGCAGTGTAGCAGTATTCGTAGTAGTAGTGGTAGTCGTAGTAGTAGTAGTAGTAGTAGTAGTAGTAGTAGTAGTAGTAGTAGTCGTAGTAGTAGTAGTAGTAGTAGTAGTAGTAGTAGTAGTAAA